>JACEVL010000747.1:0-23810 GCA_020284085.1 Aporrectodea caliginosa
TCAAGACGAAATACTGAAACTTTCCATCTGCTGTATAATAGAACACCTTTATGTTATTACTCAGGATATATTTAACGAAGATATAATAGTTGACGATGTTAAACTATAGGCTTTATATAACGACTACATGTATCGTTGTTCCATAATATGGAACAAAGATAAAGGTTCGCTTCACTCATAAACGTAAACTATCAGCCATTTTGACAGTGAGGCAAGAGAAGAAAATTATGGTTACATTAAACCGTTAAAATCTAACAGGTTATGGGCCGAGAACACGTGGGTACGCGTAGATAAACGGATGTATTAGTAAAAGACGTTTAGCGAGCGAAAACACAAAGAACGCTGCAGGAACGTCATTTCGTCATCCCCTCTGAATTTCACTATATTTATATGTATGTCAGTGCATTTGAAGAAATAATATATCTCTACTCGTCACTAGGAGTCTAGTAAATTGCTGTTTTTGTCTACCTCTACATATACATGTGGTTCTAGGACTATTCATCAAAGGACGATTCATCAAGGGACTATGCATTTGAAGAAATAATATATCTTTACTCGTCACTAGGAGTCTAGGACAGCAGTCCTTAGAAACACCCACATGTGCTTTTCCAGGTAAATTGCTGTTTTTGTCTACCTCTACATATACATGTAGAGTGAGGTATGGAGATAGGTATACAGTCCGACAGATTAACGAATAAACGACTGTAGTAAGTCTACTTCTTTTTTCTGTTCGCCGTAAGAGCCCCGCAAGTTCGCTCCGAATTGTCCGCTCCAAATTTCTCCGAAATGTCCGCTCCCAGATGTCCACACCGAATTGTTCGGCTCCTAATTACCCGGTCACCCTGAAGGACATTAAGTAAAACCGCAGTTTACGTTGTTAAATTTCGTTCATGCAATTTGTATTTCATCAAATAAATGGTAAAAGCGCATCTTATTCACGATGCTGCCGCCCGAATGTTTTAGCGTATTTTTTGTTTCTCTTACGTGTCTGCGTAAATGGAAGGCGGAATGCTAAAAATAATTCTTTGTCGAAATGGAAGTTGGATTGATGAAACTAGTTATTAGATAAAATGGAAGCCGGATTGATGAAAAAAGCGTGTAGCTTAGTGTCGTAAATGACTCGCCATTGCATGGGTTTCAGCGCTGATGGAATACAAGTTGGATTGACGAAAAGAATTCTTGCTAAATAGAAGTCGGATATATGAAAATAATATTACCTGTTATAGAACCTAAACTACGGGATAACTAGAAGAGGGATTGATGAACAGAACTTTGCTTAAATAGAAGCTGGATTCATTACAGTTATCACGAAAATCATTGAAATAATTAAATACGCTAAAATACAAGCCTACCTCCACTATCAATAAAATACGCTTAAATGCATTTTTACCAAATAAATAATTTCTTCCATCCCATTTACATTTCATCAGAGAAATGTTTTAACACATCCAACTTCCATTTCGGGAAAATATTTCATCTAAACCCACTGATCGCCTACGACAGACTCAAACATTAAGCTCGAACTATTACATTAGCGACTGCAACAATGATCGAGTTTTGCATTATAACTGTTTTAGTGGATTACAGGGCAAAATTCTACAAACTAAGTGGTAAAATCTTACCAATCAATGTATTATTAGTGATGTAGGGCCTATTTCAACGACAATCTGAATTTAACTTCCATCCATGATCCGTACAAAATGGCGAGCAATTAAAGAGTTAGGTTCTGAAGATATCTACGCTGACTGGATAAAGTATATCCTGCCATCTAGTGAACAGCTTAGAGTGCTACATCAACTATCAAAAAATAACAGACCTGGGAAATGGTAATGTTCATTTATATAATTATAAAATAGCATTATGTGGCATCTAGTTAAGGATAACTCCATTTTTTATGATAATGTGGACATCAGCTACTGAACGGTGAGTTGCATCACATTAAATGTTCAACTAAAATGTCAAAAATATATTCCATATGGAACAAGTTTGCAAAGCCAAAAAAGTAGGGGTGGTAATCACCACCCCCTTTGGTAGCCCGAGGGTTAATGATTATTATTTATATTATGAATCTCAAATCTATGTTGCTGCAGCGTGTTAAATGTATTCGCTAGATGACAGGATATACTTCCCAAAACTTTAGCTTATATTTCATTTTTGCAAATACTTTCATCGCCGCCATTTTGTGCTGTTTCAGTTTACCCCAGATTTTGAAGAAATTCGACTTTAATGCCAAACCTGGTTAGATTCTATAATTCTGTGCATATAATTTATTGGACAGACACATTTAATTAAAGTCAACGAGAGAGTTGCTAAACTGTGGTTTGATCTTAATGTTTAATTCCCCGTAGACGATGTCTGGAAATTCTGGGGTCAGCCCGAATCCCCGAAACCCGAATCCCCGAAAATGATGAAAACATGGGTAAACGTGTAGTTTAGCGTCGTAAATTATTCGCCCGTTGTAGCACTGTTGTTTTTCATCAGTCCAACTTCAACTTTGGCGAGAATCATTTTCATCGATCCAGCTTCCATTACCCAAAAATTCGTTTCATCAGTCCAGCTTCTATTTAAGCAGGAATTATTTTTCATCAATACAACTTTTATTTAATTAAGAATTATTTTCCATCAATCCAGCTTCTATTTAAGCAAGATTCTTTTCGTCAGCCCCACTTCTATTTAAGGAAAAATTAGTTTCATCAATCCAGACTTCTATTTAGCAAGAATTCGTTTCATCAATCCAACTTGTTTACGACCAACGCTAAAACCCATGCAATGGCGGATAATTTACGACGCTAAACTACACGTTTACCGAAAACAGACAAAAGCCCGATTTCCCGAAAACAGTTTTCTAGAAAGCGGCCGAGCTAGTTTCAAAGTTAAATTGTAAACATGACATGGCCTTGATGTATTCGATGTACTACCTGTAATGAATGTTTATTTGTTAAGTATATTTATTCGGGTCGGACTTAGAAAATCAATTTCGGGGATCCGGCCAAAATTCCTTTCGGGGATTCGGGTTTTCGGGCCCGCACCCGAAATTCTTTGGGACGAACACCAGACCACTAGATGGCGTTAAACGCAGGTCCTTGTCATGCATCGTTCTTTGTAACTTGTTGTTTATAACTCGTTGGTCAACAAGCGCAAATAAGTCATTTAAACTCGGGCAATTAAGCAATCTTACGCTTTACCATCAGTTCTACAGGCGGAAGACCTGCATTTTAATGTATTTTGCGGTAAACGTGTAGTTTAGCGTCGTAAATTATTCGCCATTGTATGGGTTTCAGCGTTGGTCGAATACAAGTTGGATTGCAAGTTGGATTGATTAAAAGAATTCATGTTAAATAGAAGTCGGTTTGATGAAAAATAATTGTTGTTTAAACAGAAGGTGGGTTTGATGAAAAATAAGTGTTTCGCAAATGAAGGCTGGATTGATTAAACGGATTGCTGCCTAAATAGAAGCTGGGTTGTTTAACAGAATCTTAATAATAATAATAATAATAATATAATAATAATATATTTTTTATTAATTCAAATTGACAATTACGCAGGATGATTACAAATCAGTATGAACGGATGATCACAAGTTATTACAAGAGTCGAATATAACTATACGGCAGGCATGCAAGGCGCCCATCACGTCCTACATCTCATTTTACCACTGCACCATCTCGCAAATGATAGGCTGAGTGGACCTTTGGGAGGGTGCGGGAAGCGATCCCGCTTCCTACTTCTCTTCACGCCAGTAGAAGTTGGATTTGTGAAAAATAATAACTCTACAATGGGCGAATAATAATTAAGAACGCTAAACTCTGAAATTACCCAATTTAGCAATCTTATTCTTTACTGTTAGTTGTACAAGCAAACCTGCATTTTAGCATATTTTGTTCTTGTTTCTAACAGCAAAAAGTAATAGCGTATTTAATTATTTCAATGATTTTTATGATTACTGTCATCAGTTGAACTTCTATTTGTGCAAGTATTAATATCATCAAGATCAACTTCTAGTTTAACAAGAAGCTAGTTTCATCAATCCAACTTCCATTTCATTGCAAAAGTTCTTTTCACCAATCCAACTTCTGTGTTTACGTAATAATTCTTTTCATCAATCCAACTTCCATTTTGACAAAAAAATTTTGTTCATCAATCCAGTTCCTGATTATACAAGAAAGTCTTTTCATCAATCAACTAACTTTTTTCATCAGTCCAACTTCTATTTACACAAAGAATTCTTTTAATCAGTGCAACTTCTATTTACACAAAGAATTATATTCATCAGTCCAACTTCCATTTATGCAGCCAGATAAGATAAATAATTAAATACGCTAAAAAACAGGATACGTTCAATGCAATAATAAAATTTGTGGCTGAAATGCAGATTGACTAGTTCTGCAAATGCGCATTGGTTGAAAATATGTTCTTGTTTTATGGATATCTTCTAGGTCGATAGATGCAGATGACTGTGGTTTATTTAAATGACTTGACGTATGCTCAGTTTATTTCCTTCAGAAAGATTGTTGACATGAAATAAATTATCTAGATAATAATTATATGCTTAATGAAGTTCGTTTTGCGTCGGTTCGCTACAGAGCTATTGTAATTTATAGACCACTCATCATCCTGTTATACTTTTTACTATGAGGGTCCTTTCTTTGATGTCCCACTATTTGGGCAGATTATATAATCCAGACAGCAGTCACAGTTCATTTAATCTGCAGCTCCATTTACTCCATGCATGGGTGTAATTATAAAAGGCCGCATTGAATTACATTGGAAACTGCAGAAGGTTCAAATCTTTGATGTAATCCGAAGCTTTTACAAAAGGCCATTCACTAGGGTTGTTAGATTCTTCCTTATCACAGGGATTCACAATTGTCATAATGAATTGGTTATTAACTGGGAGACTGTTTTTCCGTCTATACATTGATCATCATCACATATTCGTTTATTTCAATAACAAGAGGGGAGGAGGGCTGGACCTCAGCAACCCTGAACCCGTCGACAAAAGTGTGAAATTGGGGCTGACCCCTCATCTGGGAGGTATGAATTGAAGCCTAAAAGAGGGAGGGAGAGAGGGAGGGATGAAAAGAGTCTTTGTCGAGATCCCTTGCAACCTCATTCACCAACCAGATCTGCAGCCAAATCAACCACAGGCAGATTGCAATCTTTATTACTAGTCGGAATCTTGCAAATAATGGTCTGTAGGCCTAATATCCGGTACCCTGAATCTGCAAAGAAATCGGCTATGCCCTATATTAATTATGTTCTATATAAAGCATATTAAATATCGACGTTTTACTGTTATTTTTAGCAAGTGTATGAGAATGACGAGCAACATTCTTTCAGAGCTTCAAAATCCAGTTGTAAGACAAGGCTTTCATCTTAATCGTATTACAGAGGATGGTTATAAGACGAATTATTTCCATTGATATTACTTATAACAGTGTACTCACTATAGTTGCGTTGGCTAGAGGGCGCAAGTGAAGCGAACATTTAAAAAAATAGCACTCTAACCATTAACATTGGTTTCCTATTTAGCAAAGGATTTGTGTCAAATTGGGTCTCACGGCTTATAAACCATTTTACTTTCGACGCTAAAATGTCGTTAAAACCTCGATTATGCAATGCAGTCCTTAGATACCTTTAATACGCCTTTCACGAATATTATAAATTCGTCAATTTCGCTCTGTCGATATATTCTTCACTCCCCGAATCCGATTGAATGTAAGATGAGGTCGACGTCAACGACCTTGGAATCCGCTAGGCTCAGCTAAACAATGAATAACAACAACACACAATACGTAATACGTTGTCAGCAACCCATTTTTAAAGACATTAAGAATAATTATAATATATAGAATCAATAGCAAAATCGTGGACTTGAGCGCCCTACCTGTGTCGGCTGATGTTTCAGCGCGCTAACCACCGAACTACTGCGCACCCCAGTAACAAAGGTAATTGCTGAACAATGTAAATGATTGCACAGGAATTATAAGACGAATCAGTTCCGTTGATCTTGCCGCTGACTGTGTACTCTCGCTAACACCATGCATTGGCTGGGAGGCGTAAGTGAAGCAGACAACGTAAAAGAGAGGCTAATGCGCTTTCATCTTGGCCATAAAAATCTGGATTGCTGGAGGATAGTAACCACTGTTTTGTTAAACGTTGTAGATTCCAGGGCCGTTGACGTCGTCCTCATTATACATTTTATCCGACTGGATATAACGCAACTGAGGAATATATACAAACAGTACAATGCGTAGTAAAGGGGTCTAAAAAGAGTCTTATTTCATCAAGGGTTTAATACCATCTAGCCGACTCCTGAAGTCCTCTCAAGTCCAACTATCTATCCAAAGATTTACGCGGATTAGATCGGGTCAACTCCGCGAATAGACAGTGGTGTACGATCCGGATGAAGAAGATTTCTTAAGGTAATTTATTTAGCGCCACATCGTGGAACAAGCGACGACCGTTTTTAGCGATAGCGACGCACGATAACACGTCACTGGTAGAACTCAAAAGAGACAAACAGCCCACTGAATATAGAGCCTAATAATAATAATAATAATAATAATAATAATAATAATAATAATAATAATAATAATAATAATAATAATAATAATAAGGAGCAAACCGCAACCGTTTACAGTGTGCAATTATGCAATTGAAACAATTCACAAGAACACAAATGACAGAAGACATAAATATGAAGTACTAACAGAACAGACAGCCTGCAATACACGGCGCTAATAGCAGCCTACAAAGCATGTCCGCCTTACGGGACTCGAACTCGGTACCTCTCTCTCTCTCTCTCTCTCTCTCTCTCTCTCTCTCTCTCTCTCTCTCTCTCTCTCTCTCTCTCTCTCTCTCTCTCTCTCTCTCTCTCTCTCTCTCTCTCTCTCTCTCTCTCTCTCTCTCTCTCTCTCTCTCTCTCTCTCTCTCTCTCTCTCTCTCTCTCTCTCTCTCTCTCTCTCTCTCTCTCTCTCTCTCTCTCTCTCTCTCTCTCTCTCTCTGGCAGCTGAAATTAAAGAGACAAATAAGGATAGAAATTGAAAGAAGCAATGGACAGGTAAGGATTGGAAGACCAGCCAGCAATTCAGGAGGAAACGGAGTTCTGCAGAGGAGGAAAATTACAGGTGGACAGACAAGGAGACACAGGGACGCAGCACTGTCTATGTCTCTATGACTGTTTGTCTATCTCTGTCGTTATCTATGTCTGTCCATGTCTCTCCATTTTTCCAGTGCAAATCCCAACGAAACACAGAGATACGCTATCTATATCTATGTAGTATCTGCCTATCTATCTCTGTCTCTGTCTGTATGTATTTCTCCATCCTTTCATTTTACTGTATGTCTGTCTATCCGTCTGTCTGTGTCCGTGTCTTTCTGTGTTTCTGCTTCTGTCTATGCCTGTCTACTTATGTCTCTGGTACAAAGACAAAAAGAGACACAATACCATGCCTATTTATCTGTTTATCGATGTCTGTCTGTCTGTCTTTATCTCTACCCCGTCTCTTTCTCTAGTAATAGTTGTCTCTCAATCCATATATCTGTCTAACAGATAGATGTATATAAAGATAGATAGATTTACAGATTGATGCATAGATACGATGACAGACAGACAGACACACAGATAGACAGACAGAGATAGATGATAGATAGATAGATAGATAGATAGATAGATAGATAGATAGATAGATAGATAGATAGATAGATAGATAGATAGATAGATAGATAGATAGATAGATGGACGGACGGACGGACGGACGGACGGACGGACGGACGGACAGCGGACGGACGGACAGCGGACGGACGGACAGCGGACGGACGGGCGGATGGATGGACTAACGGACGGACGGACGGACAGATTGATTGATTGATTGATCGATTGATTGAATGATTGATTGATTGATTGATTGATTGATTGATTGATTGACGGACCGACCGACCGACTGAGAGAGGAGTTACAGCTCATTTCTTTGTCTTTGCTCCAGATGATTCCTTCGACTGCTTTAAATTTTGGACTCCTCCAATATCTTACTGTGGCTCTGGCTGTGACAATCCAAAGCCTTGGTAAAGTTTTGCTTAAACAGAATCTACCACAGCCGAGGGAAATATATCTAATTTGAGCCTACGGAAATAAGCATAGCTCAAGGATACGCGTACCCTAAAATAGAATAGCCTACGTCCTTTCAGCTTAGTCTGAGTGAGCATCAGCCAAAGGTGTAAACTGTAAGCGACTTCATATTTATTAGGCTTTGCATATTGGGGGTTGGGTCAGTGTACGGTCAGTGTACTCATTAGAGCTGAGTTAGTTAGGTGGCGCAAATGAACTCAATAAATATTGATGATTAGTCCTGGCTGCCACAAGGTGTTGTTAAACAATCAATAATAAATTACTCGTCTTAGACACCTTAAACACGCATGCAGACGATGTAATAAATATGCATCATAGCCCTCTACTGCGGAAAGGTCCAGGATAACGGGCCCTGGCAGCCACAAGATGTCGCTATCAATGGCTAAGCTGTCTACCATGATAGAGTGGTGCCAGTCAGAAACCTGCAAAAGGTGGGAGGGCGACGCTAAGCATCGGCGTTACGACATAGAGCCATTTAACCGAAAATTGACAGATGTACTTTACGTAATGGTTTGTATTATTGAGTGATGTGTTCATTTTAAAAGCATCAGGTTCAATCCCGAAGAAGAACAGGAAGAGTTGACCAATTGTATTAAGTTTTATTAGAGTAGGTGTGACTAGTCCTCTTCCTCGGTTGATCCTCGTGTATTGTCAGTGGTCAATGTACTCATTTCAGCTGAGTTAGATAGGCGGAGCAGATGGAGCCGAAATATTTGCACACATTTCCGCCCTGGTCTGGATTTAAACCCGCGACCTCTCGATTGACCATTCACACAGCCAAAGAAATCGAAAGAGAATGTGGACATGAACTTGAAATTTGGGAGAGTTTTGGGTGGAAGTGTACAGGAAGCTGTAACTTCATGTCTGTCCGTCTGTATGTCTGTCTGTGTGTCTGTCTGTTTGAAAAGCGGCGTCGAGCTAAGTGATCACAAGGCCAGGGAGGTACAGCTAATCTCAACATCCGTGAAGCATTCCATTTATTGCTCTATGACTGACATTGCAAATGATGATGGATCACAGGAGGTACAGCTCAGTCTTTCCACTGTGTAATCTTTCAAGCTACATGTGACATTACAGCTCTCGTCTTAGACACCTCTAACACGCTGTCTTCCGAGAATATTAACTCAGCAAATTCACTTTATCGTCAGATTGTCATATCCTTCACGTCATGGAATAAAGTCGATGTAAACGGTTCTTGGTTGAATCCCGAGGAAGAGTTATCCATAATCCAAGGTGTTTGCCTGTCTGTATGTTCTTCTGTCTGGGTCTGCCTATGCCTGTCTGTCCGTACGTGTTTCTGTCTGCGTCTCTGTCTGCGTTTCTGTCTGTGTGTCTGTCTCTTAGTTCATCAATCTGTTTATCTGTAGTTATGTATGTCAGTCCGTCTGTTCATCTTTCTGTCTGTCTTTCCATCCGTCGAAACGTCTGTCTGCCTATGCATTGGTCTGTCTATGTTTGTCCGTTCGCCTCTCTGTCCTCTCTCTCTCTCTCTCTCTCTCTCTCTCTCTCTCTCTCTCTCTCTCTCTCTCTCTCTCTCTCTCTCTCTCTCTCTCTCTCTGTCAGTTCGTTTCTGTGTCTGTCAGTTCGTTTGTGTGTGCCCTTTGCCCTTTCGTCTGTGTGCTTCTGTGTCTGTCTGTGTGCTTCTGTGTCTGTCTGTGTAGCAATTTCGCGTATCCTTTGGCGCTGTATTTACACACAAGGCACGTATTCTGCATAACTGTATCTCCTTTTGTCTGCCACTGTTTCTTCCTTTAACTGCTTATCCTATAATGTTCGCCTGTCTGTTCCTCCTGTTCGTCCTTTATCTGTCTGTTTGTCTGTCCGTTTGTCTGTTTCTCTGTCAGTCTGTTGCTTTATTTGTCTGTCTGCCTTTCTGTGCATTTTATTTTCATCCTTTTGTCTGTCTATCTGTCTGTCTGTGTCATTGTCCGTCCTTGTTTTTATGTATCGTCCGTTTTTCTTGTTTGTTTGTCTTTCCATCGGTCACTCTCCGTGTTTGTACATCTTACTCTCTCCATCCGGTCGTCTATATCTGTCTCCTTCTGCTTCCGTCTATAATTATGTCTAAGTTCACTTCATCTAATGTCTTTCCACCTCATAACTGTGTTGCTGTGTATTAGCCTGACTGTGGCAATGCCTTTCTTTACATCTCTCCGTCCATTCAAACGTCTGTCTCGCTATCTGACTGTATGTCTGTCAACCTCTTTTTATTGACTTTAATCATGTACGTAGGCCTACACCTTTCTATCGGTCGTTTACCTTTAAGGAAATTGAAGAACAGTCTCTTAACACATGACAATTCTTAACCAAGACTACACAGTTTTTCATCTCTTCACAGGTCTTCCCAGTGGTGTAGACGTAAATGTGGAAGTACCGGAGCGCTCCGGCCACTTGAAAGTTGATGACCGGGGAGGGGGGTAGTAACGAGTATTTTCCCAAAAAAAATTTCGACGGGGGGGTAGTAACGACAGTTTTCCAACAATTTTCGAGGGGGTAGTAACGACAGTTACCGTGGGGGCGGAATATTCCCTAAATTTCACACTTTCTGTAGAAAATTACATGTCTTTAATTTTTCTGCGTGGGAAAACTCGATCCTAGGGAACTTTCCCACCCTAGAGATGTCTAGATTAAACACTGGCTCCGGCTAAATAATAAGTACCGGAACGCCGCTCCAACTTTCCCACCCAAAAGACGTCTAGATTAAACACTGGCTCCGGCTAAATAATAAGTACCGGAACGCCGCTCCAACTTTCCCACCCAAAAGACGTCTAGATTAAACACTGGCTCCGGCTAAATAATAAGTACCGGAACGCCGCTCCGGACCGCTCCGGCTCGTCTACACCCCTGGGTCTTCCATTCAAAACTGAAAGCAATCTTATTCCATTAATCCCATCCTGATTCCTACCTTACCACTTGCCTCTCCCTCCGCTCTAATCCTAAACACCATCCACCGTAACCGTTTGACTGCCTGCCTGCCTGACTCTTCGATCTCGACTTGGAATCATTTCTGACCTCATACAATCATGTCAAAGGAAATAGATGTCGGGAATCGTAAAGACAGCTTTCAAATTTCATTTTGTCGACGTTGTTTCATAACGAGGTATTTTACGTTGCCCTCCTTAACTCAGGAAAAGTAAGTAAGTGTGTTCTTTATTAAACGCTGGCAAACGCACGGCGTTGTACATACAAAGTTATACAAAGTTATCAAATAGAATCGAAACAGTTAGTTAATAGTAAACTAAAAAACACTAAGCTTATATAAATAATTATAGCCTAGCTGTACAACATCCTAGCCAGGAAGCCGCGCCTGGTGAGGGAATCAAATCTAGAAAGAACACGGACTGGCAATACCCAACGGTAGGACGTTCTTCCGCTGTTTTTCAGCAGCTTTTGGCCACCATGGACTATAAACGTCAACCTTCCCTACGTGTGAAGAATCGGCAAGAACTGGCAATAGTAGTAGTTTCAATTTAACGACATTGTGTGGTGTGTGGTAACAAAGTTCATTAGCGTCGCCCTCCTCTTTTATCCAGGCCTGGGACTGGCACTGACAGAGTACGATTAGTGGCGGAGTCAAAAGAAACCGAGTTGCTTTATTTATAACGTCTGAAGGAAGCAACAAGATGTCGCTAAACAATCGACAATACAGTGCTCGTCTTAGACACCTTTTACACTCTGTGTTTCCACTCTATTAATATTTCAGCCAATGCGTATCTTCGCTAGTTTAATTAATCGTTTCTCGCCAATTACAGAGTAAAGTCGATGTTAACGGTCCTTAATTATTGGATCCCGAGGAAGAAGAAGAAAAACGAAATGGTTTCAAGTTCTCTTATCTCCCGCATTCCTAATCTCACGCTTCATAATCTCTGCATCGTGCATCAGTCGGCTGCTGAGGATGGTGGCTGTATGTCTGTATGTTTGGTTGTCTGTTTGGGTCTGTCTATGCGTGTCTGTCCGTACGTGTCTATATCTGCGTCTCTGTCAGTCTGTTAGTTTCTATCTGTTGACCTGTGTGTATTGTCTGTCTGTCCGCTGGTTTGTCAGTCTGCCTATTCATTTGTCTGTATGTATGTTTGTTCGTTCGTCTATATGTCTATCTGTCTCTCCGTCTGTCCGTGCGTCTGTTTATCTGTCTGCTGCCAGTCTGTGTAGCAATTCCACGCATCCTCTGTCGTTTTCTACATGCAACGCACGTATTCTGCCCGTCTGAATGTCTGTCTTGCCGACTGTATCTGTCTATCTGTTTCTGATTCTATCTGTTCCTCCTTTTGTCTGCCTCTCTTTCGGCGATCGATATTGATGTAGGCTATGTCTGATTGAGATTATTTTTAAATGACAGACCAATTGATTGACTGCTTGACTAATTGATCTGTTTATATTTGCTTGGCTGATTGACGCATTGATTGATCGATTGATTTATGAAATGGTCGGTTTTTATCAATACCTGCATTATACTTATGTCTCTTGGCAACACTGAGCAGACCGGGCATTTCTGTCCAATCCTCATAAGGTACGATCCATAATGAACTGAATTCCGTTGACCTCCAGAGGACTTTGACCTCCTGCTCCGGCGTGGATACAGCAGAGAAAGAACTGTAGATGACCAGTGCGGTTGAATTCGTGGTCGTCGTCATCGTAGGTGAAGTCTAACTCGGTCTGCGATTCGTGTTCTCAGTAGCGAAGTAGCGAAGTCCATAAAACAAAGGGACTTCATGATACCTGTTTCCTTGAGAAAGGAATCGTGGTTCCTGAACAGCGACCCGCTAGCGTTTTCGTCGTTGGCGCCAACTGGGACATGACCTTTACGTTCAGTTGTGACTGGGTGATGGCGGTTCCTGGTATGATACGCTCCACTTCTTCCGTCTTCATTGAAACCGTTTTCGGTTGGTTTGTGCTTTGCTGCCAAGGGCGTTGGTGGTTGTACAAGAGAGAAACTGGATCTATGACGATCCGGCTTTCGGACCGGATGCTGTATAGCCCTCGAGATTTTCAGCTGGGTAGAGGTCCTCTGTGCCTGTTCCATGCGGATGTTCTTATAGAGGTTGAGCTCGAAGAGGATGCGCTCGTGGATTTCGATGGGAGTCCATCTCGAAATATCTGAGCGTCAAGCTCCATCGGTGAACCTTAACAGTTGATTTGACCCAACAACCTCTCGGCCGACAGTCCAACACGTTAACCGTTGGACCAATTTGCAGCCCGGCTATAACGTAGAGTGGATATAAATACCATCCCAGCATACTCATATCAATTCGATGGCACCCAAAATGAGTTGCTGACAACGTAGAACGAAATTTGGGTTGTGGTTATTCATTGTTTAGCTCAGTGCTTCCCAAAGTGGTGGTCCGCGGACCGGTACCGGTCCGCGAGCCCTCAGTTGCCGGTCCGCAAAGTGAGCCAGGAAACTGGTTAAATTGTCTCGGAATGGCTATTATATTTTTAAAAGTCATAACAAAACACGTGTTAAGCCAGGTTTAAAGGGCAATAGAGTCATAGAATTGGCTAAACATGCATTTAAATAAATTTTAATTCATACCGGTATTAATTTGAGGAATTTAGGTAATCGAAAACGAAACAGGGAAATAATTAATTATTGGCTCCGGTCCTTCTGCTGCGCTGGGAAAATTTCTGTCGGTCCGTGACACTGAAACGTTAATTCTGCCGGTCCGTGGCACTGAAAAGTTTGGGAAGCGCTGGTTTAGCTGAACCTAGAGAATTCCAAGGTCATTGACGTCGACCTCATCTTACATTCAATCGGTTGGAGCAAGCGAAAAATCTACCGATAAACTGAAATTGAAGAAGTTATAATATTGGTTAAATGCGTATTAAAGGTATCTAAGGACTGCATTTCATTATCGAGGTTTAAACGACATTTAGCGTCGAAAGTACAATGGTTTAGAAGCTGTGAGACCCAATTTGACACAAATCTTTTGCTGAACAGGAAACCAATCCTAAGAATGACACCTAAGGGTTATAAGACGAATTAGTTCCCTGGGATCCGATAGCGCATTGGATAACATCTGGCACAGAGAACGAGATGTACCGAGTTCGAGTCCCGTAGGGTGGACATGCTTTGTAGCCGGCTATTAACGCCGTTCTATTGCAGGCTGTCTGTTCTGTTAGTACTTAAGATTTATGTCTTCTATCATTTGTGTTCTTGTGAATTGTTTCAATTGCATACTGTATTTGCATAATTGCATAATTGTACAATTGCATAATTGTACACTGTAACCGGTTACGGTTTGTCAACCGGATTGTTGAATAAACGAAAATATTATTATTAATAATATAAACTCACAGAAATCTCTGTCCCTGCGTGACTTGCTGACGCTTGCGTGGTGTTACGCTGTTTGCCTGTTATGCTGTTTTCACCTTCATTGCCATAGACAACATGACTTACGTCATTTCACGTACGTCATCGCAATAATTACAAAACGTTGTCATAACAACGCGAGATAATGAATGTGGGTCCTTCAACATTTCTATAAGGGGATAGGCATGGACTTCTGTATGAGAGCTAGCTATTATTAAGACGTCTATGGGATGCGGCGGGGAAGTGACGGGTCAGCCACACACGATCGCCGCGAGGGACGTACGGGACGGACTTACGGACGTAGAAGGGAGGGAAGGAGGTACGGATGGCAGGGTTGGGCGGCAGGAAAGTACGAGGAGGGAGGAAGGGAGCAAGACAGTGAAGAGGCAAGCACGCTCGAATACTGCGTGGGGTCGCTCGAGACTGGCGCAGCCAGCGAGTAATCACCGTAAGAGGTCGCCTCAGTGAGAACGACACTGCTGCATGGGTATGCGGGCCGCCGGTCATATATTTTAAGTGGCTCGCCCGCGCTCCCTAAACTCAACCGTCTTAGGACGGGTAAACATCTAGTTATTAATAACAGTGTACTAACTATAGTTGCGTTGGCTAGAGGGCGCAAGTGGTTCGGACATTTTAAAGTACAGCACTCTAACCACTAACCCCCTTTCTGGTGTCACGACAACTCGTCGAATGATATTTTCGTCTACTAAGTTATTTGATATTGTCACTTTAAAATGGAAGCTGGATTTATGAAAAAAACTGTTTCCCGAAATGGAAGTGGGATTGATGAAAACATTCCTGTGTTGAAATAGAAGCTGAATTGATCGAAATAATTTGCCCCGTAAAAAGAAGCTGGAAATTAGTCTGGATGCATTGATGAAAATAGGTTTCCATTCAACAGAAGCTGGATTGATGAAAATAGTCTTGTCAGTAATTAGAACCTGGATTCCTGAGAATGTATAGCACGTTTTGGCGAAACTATAAGAAAGCGGCCTCTGTCGATTAGCCGTAATGGATACAGATACACTGGTAGACGAAATGTCGTTAGACGAATTGTCGTAGACGAAGTGTCGTTAGACGAAATGTCGTTCGATGAGTTGTCGCGGAACCCTCCTTTCTATGTAGGAGGTTCGTAACTTTGTACACCATAGCGAGAGGCAGAGAGAGAGAGAGAGACATACAGACAGACAGACAGAGGGAGACGGAGAGACAGAAAGAAGCAAAGATACACGGAGAAAGGGCAGGAGGTATTTCTGAAGAAGAACAGAGACAGGG
This sequence comes from Aporrectodea caliginosa, assembly GCA_020284085.1. NCBI lineage: Eukaryota > Metazoa > Annelida > Clitellata > Crassiclitellata > Lumbricidae > Aporrectodea > Aporrectodea caliginosa. The sequence continues at coordinate 15,717 of JACEVL010000747.1, forward strand.
ATGGGGGAAGACGTAGAGACAGAGTGGTAGAGGAGGTAAAGATACCGTATGACGCAGACACGGATGGAAATTTATATAATTTGGACATAAGTTAAAAACCGATGTTATTTGGCCAAGACTTACTCAATAATGTTTGGTAGAATGCTTGTCTTGCAGACCTTTAACTCGCTGTCTTCGAATTCTATAAATTCATCTAATTACGTTTAATTACCAGAAAATTCCGCTACTGTTAGTACTCTGACAGTGCCGGTCCCAAGCCTAGATAAAGGAGGAGGGCGACGCTAATGATCTTTGTTGCCACACAGTGGTCGTTAAGGAAAATTACAAAAAGGATAAACTTATAGAAGGGTCCACGAACACTTTTAAATTGAATTTCTATGCCTCTTAAAAGAGGTGTGTAATTATCATCACGGCCTGAGAATTTAAGTATGTTTGCTACATTGAGGTCTTGCCCTTTCGCAACGTTACAATTATAGCCCATACATACTTAGATGCATTATTTATTCTTTTCAAAAGTTTTACGACATCTTGCGCATGCTATGGCTGTTGACGTCTTTAAAAAGAAATAATTGTATATTATTTCAGTTTCTCGATTTCAGATCGTTCGTTAAAGAATCAAATTTTTTTAAAGAGGTGTCTAGAATTTACGACACGCGTTTACGTAAACGCAAAATTCTAAACGGTAAACAGCATTGTTGTAAAAAACTTTTTTTCGTTTTTTATTTTAGTCCAAAAAACGTCGTTTTTTCGTTTTTTATTTCTCGTCACGTTTTTTTCGTTTTTTTATTTTTGTGTTTGTAACTTTATTTATTTGTTTACTGTCTGTTACTATTTGTTTAATTTAATTTTTGTCTGATAGCCCTTACGTTGTCTCCGTCCTTTCAAGGATTGATCAAATTTACGTCACTATTTAGGCCTAAGTGTCATCAGTTGAGAAATAAACAGCACAGTACAGAAAATAAAATTTATAAAAGTTACTTGAATTTCTAAGTTATCCAAAATGCGAAATGTTATCTTTGTACTCAGTAATCTCTGATTGACCGATAAACTTACTGATATTACTCCATATTGAGTTCATTATAGGAATTGTAAGTAGACCTACAATTTTTAATTAAGTAGGCCTACACTAGTCTTTATACTTACAAAGTTTAGTGTTTAAACTGCTTATTCCTGCATGGACTTATGTGAACTTATGTATAAGCTTACAATTTAAATTTGAAAAGATTTCAATATTTTTAATTTCTCAATTTCTTATTAAACCAAATTTATGAAAAAAAACAATTCTTGTAGCCTAGATTACTGTTACTTGGTGTTTACAAATAAAGTTATGTTATTTCCTGATTAAAATTAAATTGTGTAAACAGGGTTTTTAATTTTAAAAGGCAGTAAAACATGTTGCAAAGTCAAATTATTTTATTTATCGTTTTCTTTCTCGTTTTTTCCCGTTCTTTTTATTTTTGGGAAAAAACGACGTTTTTTTCGTTTTTTATTTTGATTTGATCGTTTTTAACGACTATGGTAAACAGTGTCGCCGGACTGGATGGCTTACCAGTGAAGGCGAAGTTATCAGGCCTTGATAGGCGGACTGGACGTCACACTCGCTGTTCGAACGATTATTTGACGCGATATTAGGCATTCGAACGGTTATTTGACGTGAAGTTAGCTATTTGAATGGTTATTTGACGTGATGTTAGCTATATGAATGGTTATTTGACGTGATGTTTCTATTTGAATGGTTATTTGACGTGATGTTAGCTATTTGAATGGTTATTTGACGTGATTTTACACGTAGCTATTTGAATGGTTATTGTCGTGATGCTTGGTAGTTGAACGATCATTCGAGGTGATGTTGGGTATTCGTACGATTACTTGTGGTTTGGAAATGCGAACGATCATTTCTCTATTCGAAGCACTATTTGCCTTTTGGGATGATGGTCGATGTTGGTGTCATGTTATTGTGACGTGAATTTGTTTAGTAACGACCATTACTCAAGACTTCTTTTGTTCCAATAATAGACCACATGCCAGAATTGAATATATTTTAGGTTGAAAGTGGACTTATATAAAGGTATGTGAACTAATTATAAAGGTGTCTAAAATTCCATTACTTATTTATACTCAATGTGCCTTTATTATAAATCCTCAACCACTGTCAGAGCGCCTTCAATCTTATAAATGAGATTCTCAACGTCTTACATTATCCGTTTCTACATCTACGCCTCATGATCATAAAAAGTCCAATCCTTGTCAACGCGTATCATTTTTACTTGGCATAGTGGGCAGTGTACCCGTTTGGTTAAGAGTACATTCTTTAGACACCTTTAAAACATGAGGAACTTATGCTATATAAAAGTGGAACACTGAAAGAGTTACAATCAATTCCTTTCGCTTTTCTAATTATTTGTATGTCAAACGAACAGTGAAAAAATTATTGTTCAAAATTATTTCTGCCGACGCCAACGGCCTTTGTTGCCACAAGACGTCCTTCAACTCTGGATCAATCCATCTTATAGTTCAACGTGTTTAGAAGAATTCAAGGTTAAGCCTCAGGCTACCGAGGTTTTTTGTAACACTGGCTACCAAGAGGGGGTTACCACCACCCCTGGATTTCGTGTTTGGTTTCACATATCATAACTTGTAATACAGCAATGGATTCAGCATTCATTTCTCAACAAAATGGTATATTTAGGCTAATTGTCAATTATTTGAATGCTCCTCGAAATTACATAATTTTAAACAACGTAACTGATAATTAGCGATATTTTATATTACTGCCTACATTTTTTACTTGTTGGATAAACAAATATAAGATTCTGTGTGTTTTGAAACTTATCTATGTATCCAAGAACATTTTAAACATAATGATGCTTCATTTGTAACAATAACCTACAGCGAAATCTAAAGGCCACATGAAACAAGACTTCACGTTAATGTTCACGGCAGTAAAATATGTCAGTGTTCCTTGCATTTTTTGCAAGATACTCCCGTTGTTTTGTGCGAATGCTTCCTGTAAACTGGCTTCTCACTTCATCTTCAGTATCTGTTTCAGCTAATATAAGTTCTAGGCCTAAATCTGTAGCTGTCTTCAAACGTTTAAGTAGAAATATTAAGCAAATTCAAGCAACGACAATTAAGAGCGGTGTATTCTTGCATACTTAACAATAAGTGTCGACAACTTCGACAGCTGTGATACAGATGGTTAGTAATCGTGTACTTTATTATGTGCGATGGACCTCGCAGTCAATACCGAACCTATGCCTCGTAAATGCACGATAAATCTTGATAAGATCTTATCTGACGGCGTCCACATGGTCTTGAAACTCAACTTGACAAACATAAAAGACAAAATTTAAGTTCATGTCGGACTAAAGTGCAGCGCCTCTTCAAGAAAACTGCTCAGAGTAGGTCTCTTATCCGATAATTAATTATTATCTTCAATTGAACGATGAAGTGACACTTGTTCGTCCTACTTAGCTGAAGACTCTTCTGTCTCTAGTTGCGGTTCATATCAGTTTTGTCCGACTTCTTCAAACAGCATTTCAAACCAGGTCCAAGAGAACTTATCACGTGCAAGAATTTACTGTACTGCATACAATGTCTGTTATGCGTGCACGATAATCAAGTGGTTAAGCAGGATCCTAGACTGTCGCCCTTAGCAACAGGATAAACAATAGTCATTGCAAACAGTCCGACAGAACTCGCTGCAAAGTACACCTCAGATTGATCAGTTACAACCAGTGGTCAAATTGATCATACGAAGGTAATCTAAATCGAATTATTTAAAAAAAATTAATCCTAAGCTTTTCAGACGAATCTATCTATAACCGATACTCATTCTTCTGTATTCGGATAGAACATAAACTGCGTGAAACACGATACATTTAGTCGTCGATTATTGTTACCAAAACACATGAACTGTTTCGTAATCTATTTCTTTATCGGCTTCATAGCTTCAGGTGTCTCATTGAATGAGACACCTGAAGCTTCTTAAAGGCGTATGTCCCTTCTTATCTCAGGATCTGATTTTGAGGCGCGAAGAAATTGTGAATGGATACTTGCTCGAGGTCATTGCACAGTAACCGTCACAGAACTTACAAGCTCCAACCCGTACTTGCCATCGTAATCGCAATCTAAAAATAAATAAGGCGCCGCATAAAGTTAATTGCAGGGCACCAGCTTATTCAGGCGCGCTGGTCCGTGTCGGATGGGTTCAAGGTTGCATTAACGGTAGTGTGGGCCCGGGTGCTGTGATTACATTCCAAAGGCCTCCTTGAAAAGCACGCACATATTTATAAAATGCGGGTCCCTCAACACTGCGGGCCCGGGTGCTGCAGCACCATTAGCACCCCCTTAATGCGGGCCTGCATGGGTTGTCCAGAGCTACAAAGTGAGGATGCAAGTCCGGTTTCAAAAAGGAAAGAGTAAGAAGAAAACAGAGGAGACAGTGGATCAGGTTTAGGATTCCCTTAGATGAGAGACTTAACCAAATCAGTTGTTGATCGCGAGACGGTCTTAGTCCCTATTGTGTGAGGTTAAAAGGTTGAATACGAGAAATCCCGTAGCTAAGAAGACACACAGAAAGAGAAAGCCTGCTTCTGGTGTTCCCAGGCACAAAGGTAGATTAAATCAGAGCAAGAGAGTAATGTGAGAGTCGGTGTAGTCGACTCGGTGCCACTCTTTCATGTCAACTGTTGATTCGGAAGTCTAGGCCCATGAAATCGGAAAACTGGCTGCGGAAAATAAGTAAGCCGAAAAGATTGGACCTACCTACATCTTTGGCATCCAACGAGCGAATCTAATCGCATGACTCCTATAGCGTCGTTTTCTTAAAGGCACAAAGCATCAATCGATGGTCGCTTCAAGTGAAACCGTAATAGAAGTCATAATCCCTTGGACATCAGATCGCAGAATATAATATTTGTGAAACCAAGTGTAATCAAAGACGAACGGTAAGTTTGATGTCTAGTGTGTAATTCTGTACACTATGAGCCATGTTTTTTTTCAACCGGAAGCCAGTTCCTCGTTCTTCTTTTAGATTTTTAGAGTGAAAGACGTTACCCAATGGAGACGGCCTTGCAGAATATGATTCATTGAAGTTGAATTACCTGTGTTTGTAATTGCTTATTAACCCAATATCAAGATTGTAGTCCAACTGGTCACCATAATAATAATTATGTATACAGTATACTGCACTTCTCCTCCTAAATCGCCAACTGCTACGAACATCACTAGTTAAGATATTGCACTTCTGACCGAAAACCTGCCATCGTTCTAGGCTCACCTGGCTACTGTTTTTTTTAAATTCCTCTCCAAGAAAACATCTCTTCATAAAGACATCCTCTTGTAACTGCAAATCTGCCATGATCATTCAACTTCAAATTAGCTGAACGCAAAGTCCGGTCGACACTGCTCTTCACTGGATTTTATTCTATATTTGTTCCCGCTCTATCTGCGTTACAACACAGGCATCCTCATCCCAATCATGACTTGTAGTGTTCCTCAAGGCTCTGTTCTGCAGCTGCCATTGCTCATTCTTTACATCTATAGGTTGACGACACCCAGTTATAATAATGTCTCTTTCTCTCCAAACAGCTCCTCCGACTCCACGGATCATCTTATTTGTGTTGCTACCGTACTCGAATATCCTAATTCATTCATTCATTCATTCGGGAATTTATATAGCGCCCCTTCAAGGAAACTACTCAGAGGCGCTCCTGACTCCAACGCGACCAAAGAGAACAGTTTTGAGTTTAGTCAGGAAAGTTTCAGGCAGATTCCCAGGGTGTAGGCGCAGCTCTAGAGGAAGGCCATTCCAGATCACTGGGCCTGCCACAGAAAAAGCTCGGTTCTGCATTGTTGCAGTACGAGCAAAAGGAACCATAAGAACTCCTTTTTCTGCGGAGCGTAGGAGACGACGCCCTGGGACAGCCGAAATCAAACAGCAGTTACTAATGGTTAACAACTAATTTATTGTGTCATTGAAACCGTCTAAAACTCTTTTTCAGTATGTTTTACATAAAAATATCCATTTTTGGCATAGCCTATTTCAAAAGTAGGAATTGAGTTTCTGATCACATAACTCAAATAATATTAAAACGCGATGACTTCGTAATTCGCTACAACATGAAATTGTTTTCTGCTTTTTGCTCCATGCTTCTGTTATCCATGATGATGGAGATAATGATTATGTTGTTGTTGTTGTTGATGATGATGATCATGATTCATTCATTCATTCGTTCATTCAGAGGATTTATATAGCACCTCTTCAGGGAACTCCTCAGAGGTACTGCCGAATCAAGGACGGCCAAAAAGAGTACACGACAACTCGTCGAACGACATTAATTTTCGTCTACGACACTTCGTCTACGGACATTTCGTCTACTAAGTTATTTGATATTGTCACTTTGAAATGGAAGCCGGATTGGTGAAAAAACTGTTTCCCTAAATGGAAGTGGGATTGATGAAAACATTCCTGTGTTGAAATAGAAGCTGGGATTGATCGAAATAATTTTTACTGTAAATAGAAGCTGGATACCAAGCTGGATGCATGGATGAAACTAAGTTTCCGTTCAATAAAAGCTGGATTGATGAAAATAATCTTTTCAGTAATTAGAAGCTGGGTTCCTGAGAATATATAGCACGTTTTAGCGAAACTATAAGAGAGCGGCCTCTGTTGATTAGCCGTTATGGATACAGAAACACTAGTAGACGAAATGTCGTTCGACGAAATGTCCGTAGCCAAAGTGTCGTAGGCGAAATGTCGTTCGACGAATTGTCGTGACACCGGCCAAAAAGAACAGTTTTCAGGTTAGTATAGAACGTGTCAGAGAGCTTCCTGGGAAGCAGGCACAATTCCAAGGGGAGCCCATTGTAGACCGTCGGGCTCAGCTGACTACTGGCCTTGAGAACACCACAAGTCAGATTGCATGATTGGGATGAGTATTCCTATGTTTAAACGGAGAAATAGCGGGACTAAGTGAGCGAACGACAGTGCGAACTGGTAAAGACCGGCGACTGAGAAATCACGGTTCTGCATGGTAGCTTTGCGGGCAAGCCGGACTATGAGAACCATCTTCCAGCGGAGCGAACGGAGCGACAACCTCTGGCGCCCGACACAGGTCGACAGAGGTCCCGCAGATAGGTTGGGGGAAGGACCAGCTGGCATCGCTACGCCAACAATGCGATCCTGTAGACAATGCGCTTGCGGATATGGTGCCAGTATAGGGTCTGTAGCATGTAATTAGAGACAAGACCGAATTAGGTTATTCGGTCAATAAAGCGCGCCTCGGAGTGCAGCACCCTGTCGAGTCACGCCAGCCGACCACACGGTAGGCCGGAGCAAAGCGAAGAAGAGTAGTCAAGCCCAACACATACAAGGGAATGCACTAAAGTAGCTGCAGCACTGTGAGTCAGTGAGCAAGCAACAGTACGAAGCTGGGGAAGCTGGTAAAGGCAATTGCGACCAAGACAATGAAGGTGATGAGCAAAATTAAGTTCTTGGTCCAGCAGGATACCGAGGTCTCAAACTGTAGTGGAGAAAGTGCAACTAGGGAATTTAGTAGCCAGAGTGGCTAAGTCAAGCCTTGCAATCAGCTGCCGGGTGCCCAGTCAATTGAATTGAGTTTAGGCGAATGCGTTTTGACGACAACAACATCTCCATTGCAACCAGTATCCTACTCATAGCCCGGTCTACGGAGGTGGCGTTTGATGATAAACAGTGCAAGTATTGCATTGTATTCACGGATTTCTAAAGCGCCCCTCAGAGTACGACCTAATCAGAGGCGCCCCAAGTGCGAAAAGTCCCATGAGAAAAGAAAAGTTTTAAGAGTGCACGCAGAGACAGAAGTACCCCTAGTTAAGATCATATAGCGAGTCTTAGAGGGAAGATTGTTCCGGAGCAAAGGGCCAACAGACGCATAAGCGCGGCATTGGGCAGTAGCAGTCCGAGTCCGAGGCACCAAGAGGTCACGTCGGTCTAACGAAAGGAAAGGATGCCTAGACGCAGCCGAAAGTATGCATGTGTGTCATCTGCATAGAGCTGAAGTAGTAACAAAGTAAATCCTCTGGCCCATTACAAATGCGCTACATAAATAA
>JACEVL010000748.1:0-21686 GCA_020284085.1 Aporrectodea caliginosa
ATTTTAAAACGTGGTAAGAAGCAATTTTCGATAATGAATTATTTCACACTATTCCTGTCTTTTTTATCGCGCCTTATTTAAGCAGATGAGAAACCATATAAATTATAGTGGGGAAAATATTGGTATAGAGTATCGCTGAGAGCCTACACAAAGTATCGGCGATTGCCTACACATGCGATACCTACAAAATAAAACAATCGCGATACTTGCTGGGATACCGAAAAAAGTATCGGCGATATCAAGTACTGCGAAACTTTATCGTACCATATGTACCTAGGGGCATTAAAAATAGTAATGATAATAAATTTTGTTTTATTGTAGGCTATTTTGTTATTTTCTATGCTATTACTGTTGTTGTTGCCTCATTCAAATATATCAATTCGCTTTGCTGTGCCTGCTAGTCACACCAGTCCCAAATTCCATGGATCAGCAATACTTGTTGAAGCTTGCAGTGGTTGGTTTTCCTGCCTTTCTGGAATAGGTGTCCGAACAACCAGTTGGACTTGCTTTGCGTCTTTTATGCAAACGTTTGAAAATCATTCCGTTTGATCCTGGTATTGTGTGCTACTGTGGTGAACATCCATCAGGAGCTCTTCTGTTGCTCTTTACAAATTTGTAATTCCATTTACAAATGCAATTACGCTATTATTTGATCATCCGGCTTTGTTACCAGCCGACATAGACTACAGCAAAGACCGATATCGCTCTCAAGTTAAATATGCTTTAAGTTTTATGCCCTGGAGACTTTTTGGGAAGAAGTTATTGAACACTTACCGTTTTCAGAACAGAGTATTGTAATAAATAACGAAAATATAAGTAAAAATTGTTTAAATTAACCGTTGATTCTTATAATAAAACTAATGTCGCTGTCTTAAAGTAGCAATTACATAGCAAATTAACAATAAGGAACGTCATCAGGGTCGCCATGTAAATTCATTGTGACGAAAAAACGAATAATAATGATTTTTTACATATAGCGCTGGATTAAGATGTTGACGAAGATGATAATGCTGCGAATGATGATGATGTTGCTGATGACAATGATGACGATAAAAATAATTATAGTTTCAGCCAACCCAGACATGTTATATTTCTTTGGACTTTTGATAAAAAATGACAATAATAATAGGCCCTAACGATGACAACAATAATAACATGCTTAACAAAGAAAATAATCAAAATAATAAACTGTTTTTATTGTGCCTTATGTTATTACAATTATTATTGTTGTTCTCATTATTTTTATTATTGTTGTTGTTGTTGTTGTTGCTATTATTATTATTATTATTATTATTATTATTATTATTATTATTATTATTATTATTATTATTATTATTATTATTATTATTATTGTTATTATTATTATTATTATTATTATTATTATTATTATTTATTATTATTATTATTATTATTATTATTATTATTAGTAGTAGTAGTGGTAGTGGTAGCAGTAGTAGTGGTAGTAGTAGTAGTAGTAGTAGTAGTAGTAGTAGTAGTAGTAGTAGTAGTAGTAGTAGTAGTAGTAGTAGTATCATCATCATCATCATCGTCATTATCATCATCATCGTCATCACGTGAAGAGTTAATTATCGTCTTTGATATTCCTCGAAGAATATTTAACAGAGATACAGCAAATCTTCAGTTTCAGGCAGTAAAGTAAATTTTGCTAATACGTTCTAAGTCAATGCATTACAGTAAATGTATGTTGCTAATTTAGCTTATAACTTCTGGTAGTCTCTCCTCATCTTTTTCTAAACTAAAATCCTGCCTTTTCCTTCCGGGTTGCTTGCACTGGGAGCGCTTCTGAAAGGCTTTTGCTGAGAGAAGCGCTTTATAAATAGCCAAATACAATACAATACAATAAATGCTTGTCCAAGATCAAAATATCGCCAGACTGTGCCTGATTAGAGGCTTGCATAAAATGCATAATAGGCACAGAAATGAATAATAATAATAATATAATATCTTTTCTTTAATAAGCGCCTGACAAACGCACTGCGCTGTACATTTACATGTTATGCAATTTAAATCTTAGCTACTAACAGAACAGACAGCTTGCAATACAACGGCGCTAATAGCAGCCTACAAACTTATCCGCCCAACGGGGGCTCGAACTCGGTACCTCTCGGTCTGCGTGCCAGATGTTATCCAATGCGCCACGGGCCCCATATGAAGCTTTTGTTTAGCTGCTGTTTCTTTGAAAGGACCAACGACTGGTGAATTGTGTATTTTAATAATCGCGAAACAGAACATGTTTTGGTTTGGTTAGAATCAATCACCGAAAATTATTCTGGATTGGCTTTGATTAGAATTCGGTTACGGTTGCTCAAATGAAAACTTTTCCAAAATGGAAGTTTATTAAGGGTTGGAATGAACATTAAAAAAGTCGTTTAATGTGACATAAAATCGTTGCATGAATTCAACTTCTACTTACACTGTCATATTTTTTCATCATTCCAACTTTCATTTAAGCAGGGATTATTTTCATCAATCCAACTTCTATTTAAGCAAGAATTCTGTTAATTAATCCAGCTTCTACTCAAGCAAGAATTACTTTCATCCGTCAAGCTACTACGAATCTTCGGACTATCGAACCTTCGGACTATCGAACCTTCGGACTATCGACCTGTTACTACAAATGACCGTTAAAATGTTTTGTAAACTTTTTCGAATCGCTAAAGCGTTCCGTTTCGGATCCTTTAGCCGGATGGACAAACAAACAAACATACAAACGGAAGGACAAACGTAGTATAAGATTCTAAATTGATGTTTAAGTCCCTTAGGGACAGGGCTGTTAACAATAGGCCTACTGGAAAAAGTATTGGCAATACCAATACCAATACTTCCTAGTAAAAGTATTTTCAATACCAAAACCAATACTATTTCTTAAAAGGGTAAAGTCGTAGTTTACGTTGCTAAATTATTTGATATTGTCACTTTGAAATGGAAGCTGGATTGATGAAAGAAATTGTTTCCCTAAATGTAAGTGGAATTGATGAAAACATTCATGTGTTCAAAATTGAAGTTGGATTGATCGAAATAATGTTTACCGTAAATAGAAGCCGGATGGATGAAATTCAGTTTTCGATTCAATGGAAGCTGGATTGATGAAAATAATTGTTTCATTAATTAGAAGCTGGATCCATGAGAATATACCTTTGCTTAAATAAAAGTTCCATTGATGAAAAATATTTCTTTCGTCAAATAGAAGTTGGATTGATAAAAGTAATTTTTTCCAATTAAATGGAAGTTGGATTGATGAAAAAAGTTCTTAATGAAATGGAAGCTGGATTGATGATAGTTAACATGCACATAGGTAGACTGCTTACTTACCAACGTCAAGTACGGCATTGAAGACATTAGAATAATTTAGCAACGTAAACTACGACTTTACCCTTAAAAGTATTGAAATACAAATATCAATACTTTTACAAATACTTGTCGATAAGTAAGTTTAACGTTTATTCACATAAAATACGTGAAGAGATCGAAATTATTTTTGTATTGCCTTAATATTTTAAAACGTGGTAAGAAGCAATTTTCGATAATGAATTATTTCACACTATTCCTGTCTTTTTTATCGCGCCTTATTTAAGCAGATGAGAAACCATATAAATTATAGTGGGGAAAATATTGGTATAGAGTATCGCTGAGAGCCTACACAAAGTATCGGCGATTGCCTACACATGCGATACCTACAAAATAAAACAATCGCGATACTTGCTGGGATACCGAAAAAAGTATCGGCGATATCAAGTACTGCGAAACTTTATCGTACCATATGTACCTAGGGGCATTAAAAATAGTAATGATAATAAATTTTGTTTTATTGTAGGCTATTTTGTTATTTTCTATGCTATTACTGTTGTTGTTGCCTCATTCAAATATATCAATTCGCTTTGCTGTGCCTGCTAGTCACACCAGTCCCAAATTCCATGGATCAGCAATACTTGTTGAAGCTTGCAGTGGTTGGTTTTCCTGCCTTTCTGGAATAGGTGTCCGAACAACCAGTTGGACTTGCTTTGCGTCTTTTATGCAAACGTTTGAAAATCATTCCGTTTGATCCTGGTATTGTGTGCTACTGTGGTGAACATCCATCAGGAGCTCTTCTGTTGCTCTTTACAAATTTGTAATTCCATTTACAAATGCAATTACGCTATTATTTGATCATCCGGCTTTGTTACCAGCCGACATAGACTACAGCAAAGACCGATATCGCTCTCAAGTTAAATATGCTTTAAGTTTTATGCCCTGGAGACTTTTTGGGAAGAAGTTATTGAACACTTACCGTTTTCAGAACAGAGTATTGTAATAAATAACGAAAATATAAGTAAAAATTGTTTAAATTAACCGTTGATTCTTATAATAAAACTAATGTCGCTGTCTTAAAGTAGCAATTACATAGCAAATTAACAATAAGGAACGTCATCAGGGTCGCCATGTAAATTCATTGTGACGAAAAAACGAATAATAATGATTTTTTACATATAGCGCTGGATTAAGATGTTGACGAAGATGATAATGCTGCGAATGATGATGATGTTGCTGATGACAATGATGACGATAAAAATAATTATAGTTTCAGCCAACCCAGACATGTTATATTTCTTTGGACTTTTGATAAAAAATGACAATAATAATAGGCCCTAACGATGACAACAATAATAACATGCTTAACAAAGAAAATAATCAAAATAATAAACTGTTTTTATTGTGCCTTATGTTATTACAATTATTATTGTTGTTCTCATTATTTTTATTATTGTTGTTGTTGTTGTTGTTGCTATTATTATTATTATTATTATTATTATTATTATTATTATTATTATTATTATTATTATTATTATTATTATTATTATTGTTATTATTATTATTATTATTATTATTATTATTATTATTATTATTATTATTATCATTATTATTATTATTATTATTAGTTGTAGTAGTGGTAGTGGTAGCAGTAGTAGTGGTAGTAGTAGTAGTAGTAGTAGTAGTAGTAGTAGTAGTAGTAGTAGTAGTAGTAGTAGTAGTAGTAGTATCATCATCATCATCATCGTCATTATCATCATCATCGTCATCACGTGAAGAGTTAATTATCGTCTTTGATATTCCTCGAAGAATATTTAACAGAGATACAGCAAATCTTCAGTTTCAGGCAGTAAAGTAAATTTTGCTAATACGTTCTAAGTCAATGCATTACAGTAAATGTATGTTGCTAATTTAGCTTATAACTTCTGGTAGTCTCTCCTCATCTTTTTCTAAACTAAAATCCTGCCTTTTCCTTCCGGGTTGCTCGCACTGGGAGCGCTTCTGAAAGGCTTTTGCTGAGAGAAGCACTTTATAAATAGCCAAATACAATACAATACAATAAATGCTTGTCCAAGATCAAAATATCGCCAGACTGTGTCTGATTAGAGGCTTGTATAATAGGCACTGAAATGAAGCTTTTGTTTAACTGCTGTTTCTTTGAAAGGACCAACGACTGGTGAATTGTGTATTTTAATAATCGCACCACAGAAGTGATTTGGTTTGGCTAGAATCAATCACGTAAAATTATTTTGGATTGGCTTTGATTAGAATTCGGTTACGGTTGCTCAAATGAAAACTTTTCCAAAATGGAAGTTTATTAACATGAACAATGAACATTAAAAAAGTCGTTTAATGTGACAGAAACGCAATTGAGATCGAGCTAAAAGAAAGTCTACGATTAAATGCCATCTATTGAATATTAAACTTGAAACAATTAATTCGATGAAACTAAACGTCGCGTCCATATATGAAGAGTGCTCCTGTTTAGACTCGAGAGAAGCTGTTCTTGTAAAACGACTGCACGTACTAAAATCAAAAAGGAAATACACAAAAGTTATCTTCATTCATCTTCATGTTTTAATTTTTAATATGACAAGTGTAGTCTTGGTCTGTCTTTGGTTTTTTCCTTGCGAATATTGCACATGTAGTGCAATGTGTGATTGTTGAAGTAGTTAAGTTAGTTAAGGTTTATTTAGTATAATATTATATGGAACTTAGTACTTTTGTGGACTCTACTCATCCAGCTATTTAAGAACATGATTTGCTGCCATCACTCTTTATGCAACATGACTTCGTAATTAGATGTCCCTATTTAGCGGGATCTAATGATGCCTTCAGGGCCTCCTCTTGAAACCATAACAAGTCATTCATGTTACTACATTACACTGTGAGTTCCATTGCTGGTTGAAAATGAAAGAATTGATTGATTGATTGATTGATTGACTGATTGATTGCTTGATTGATTGATTGATTAATTGATTGATTGTGCGGTATTCGGTCAATTGGCATTCTCACTACGTGTCCAAGGCGCGCTTACAGAAAACGAACAATATAAAATACGCGAACAATCCACTAAGTTGAACTATTATATTCGTTTATTGGTAACAACAAAAAACTGATAGTCACACCGCTATCAGGTACATTGTGATTAAACAAGAGTTACGAGTGAATGCTAGGCAATATTAATCCATGGAAGAGCTCATAATTATTAGAGTGAACGATGAAACCTTTCCAACGAATAACACCGTCGTCCATGGAGAGAACTAATGCAGATGTTTTATCAACGCCAATTGGCGTTAACTAATGCAGATGTTTTCTTACGAAATTAGACGTCTCCTATCGTAACAATTATAGGTAGTGCACGTCAAACACTTAGCATGTACAATAAGTCGATTATAGAACTCACTTTCAAGATCTCGCCGTAGAATCCGCAGTCACAGATTATTATCCTCCGCTTTGAGACTTTCTACAGAACAATTACAAAATGAAAGGACAATTGAAACACATTTACCCATTCAGTAGAGAGCAATCTCTCTGGTGCTTTACAATATCAAACGCCAGCCCAAGCACAATTTTCTGTCAGGGTTTAGGGTAATGGTAAGACTCTCGCACGAAGTGCAAAAGATCAGCACGGATACGGGAACGCTTCCCGCTACCCTCTGAAAGGTCGACTCAGCAAAGTGGCGTTGGTAAAATGAGTAGTAGGACACATGGGCGCCTTTCATGGTTGCCATAGTTAAATTCGACTCCTGTAATAGCCTGTGATCATCCGTTCATACTATGATTTGTAATCATACTGCGTTCATGTCAATTTGAATTAGTAAACAAAGACAATTTTTTTACACTTTATCAATATGGAGGTTGATTTTGGTTTCATCACTCACCTTACAACGCAAGTCTTTCACTCACAGTGGCTTAGCGTCATATATTAATGCTTGATCAGTAGAAAGTAGCGGCACTTACTAGCCACACAATGATTATGATGATCTTTTTATCGTGTCAAAGCGCCCTTGTAACGGCATGTCAATTTGAATTAGTAAACGAAGACTGTTTACTTTACAATTATTTATCAGTACGAAGGCCGATTTTGGTTTCATCACTCACCTTACAACGCAAGTCTTTCACTCACAATTGGTTAGCGTCATATATTAATGCTTGGTCAGTAGATAGTTGCGGCACTTAATAACCACATAATGATGATGATGACGACGACGACGATGATGATGATGACGATCATTAAAACAAAAATAAATACAATACGCCCTATCAACACCGTTGGTCTGGACTTTATCAAAGTGCTGGGCGTCGCATGATCCTAACCACCGGGTACTTGAGGGAAACTAGAAATCGAGTAATGCATAATTGCTCGTATCTGGCTACAGAGGGCTTCTCATTTGAAGCGATCGATCGATCGATCTCATTGGTCGATCGCCTACCAATTGTCTGGTGAATCGGTAAATCGATCGCGCTCGATGAGTTAGACTCCAAGAGGAACCTGAAGCCAGACCATTGTTTTATTTATCTAATTTACATTACTTGTGAAAGTTCAAGCTAGGATCGATGCGACATTGCAGATGAGACTTATCGACGGTTAATAATGTTGCTTATAATACTCTAGCAGTAAATGGACGACCATAATTATAATATGCAGCTATTGGAAAACGATACACAAAATACGATGTAAACAAAAGTTTGGAGGTCGATCGCGCATCGATCGCCTACTCACTCCAGCGCGATCGATTTTCAAATCGCCTTCAATTTCCAAATGAGAAGCTATTATTCTGACAATAATATAATCGCCATTAAAGCCTTTTGTTATGTAGTTATAATTGATGTCAACTGTTTATGGAGAATAAGAAACAAAAGTGTAATGAACAATAAAACGGACTTACTGCAGTCTTTATCCTTTTTCGGATCACATGGAACTGGAAAACAAAAATTATTTGTTTACTCGCATAATAATGCTATTATTATACGAATAATAAAGCATGGTATGTATGTATGTATGTATGCATGCATGCATGCATATTATGTATATGTATGTATGTATGTATGTATGTATGTATGTATGTATGTACGTATATGTATGTATGTATGTATGTATGTATGCATGCATGTATCATGTATGTATGTATGTATGTATGTTTGTATGCATGCATGCATGCATACATGCAGGCATTTATCCATGTATAAATGTACGCATGTATGCATGTATGTATGTATGCATGTAAGTATGTATGTATGTAACTATGTATGTATGTATGTATGTATATATGCATGCATGTATGTTTCTATGTATGCACGCATGTATAAATGCCTATATTTGTGTGCATTTATGAATGTATGCATTTGTGAATGTACGTATGTATGCATGTATGCATCTGTGTATGTATTTGTATTTATATATCTATGTACGTAACTAAGTATACGTACAGTGTATGTTATAATAGTAATGCTTGCTCCTGAACTAAGACAGAGACTCTTTGATGGGTTCGGTTTCAGGCCACCATAGTTCTGCATGATCAGATTACTAGAAGGTGTGGTTTTGGTCTTTCCTATATAAACTGTGGAAACAGGAAGGTCGGAGATCCACCTCTGGATGTTCTCCAACCTACCCTTCAACTCGTCCAAGTATCAACTAATTTGGATTGGCACTTGTCAGCAACTTCTCAAACTTAATTGACTTCTCTTTACTAGCCGAGAGACTTCCATTGCCTTCCTTCTCGTCCAGTGTTCATGATGTATTTGTCATCCTTGACAGCACTCTAACGTTCACGCGTCATATTACCAATCTCATCCGTCCTCTTCTATCTCTGGCTCGCTATGACCTTCTTGTTCTTGGGGTGAGGATGGCCATTTGACTGCATTGGCCCCTAACTGTAGAATGACTTCCCTCCGCCCGCTCCGTAACTAATCGCGCTGCATCCATCCGCTGCCTAAAATCTTGTGCTTACCCTCATCGCACAGGGAGCGCCTCTGATTGGTTTGTACTATACGAGGCACTTTACAAGTTGACAAGTAAAATACAAAACACAAAACAATATGAATGCATGTAGTATCTATGCGCGCACGGATGCATGTATGTATGTATTTACATAGACCCCTATGCATTATGTGTGCGTATATGCAAATGTGAATGTGTGCATATTACGTTTAAGTACATACATGTATGTATGTTGTATACAAAATCAAAGTGTACGACATTCTTGTGAATGGATAAGCAGATCAAATTCACTTTCTTATCGACTGCTAACATCTCCACTGCCACCTTCCAATTCAACCGCTGCTGCTATTAGAGACTTACCACAAAGTTTCTTCTCGCAAGTGTAGCCTTTATCAGTTGTAGCATTCATGGATTTAGCACATTTGGAGCAAGCCTTTCCATCCGTGTATCCTTTGATACTAAAAGTGAAAACGTATATCACCGCTTTGAGCGATTTATTCAGTGGACAATTTAAGTTCAGTGAAGAAATCGTGAATTGTGTAGTCATGACTGGCAAATGGAAATTTCAATAGATGCATCTAACATTGAATAGAAAGTATAGGCCTAAATGAAACAATGCTATTTGGAAACTTTGACTGTTTAAAATATGCGAGAAAGATAACATTCCGAAAGAAAATAACAAAGGACTGACCCAAAAGAATTATTTCCAAGAGACTTTGAACAATAGAACCGATCCTCTGCATTCTGTGGAAACTTAGACTGTCCGAAATATTCGAAAAAGGTCAAACATAAAATAAAAATAAGAGTAAGTGATGTTCTCGATACTTTACGTCGCAGTTACATGGTCTGTCTGTATCGAATCTGTAGCTCTTCATTACGTGAAGATTTGCAAATACCTTGCTACCGGTGGGAATCATCTTCGGTTTGCAGTCCGTGGGATAGAACAATTATTACGATACGATCACAATGTGTTTTCACACGCACTTTGCTGTGTATCTGGAAGAGACTTCCACTGTACAAATACGAACTGCTCCACCATCCACATCCAGGGAAATATATTCAGATGCCCCAAATTCGCATCGATTAAGATCTGACAGGCAACCATTTGTTCAGCGTATCGATGGTTTCTTCAAAAGGCGCTAAATGAATGCTCAGAGACACATATGTTCAACACCACTATTGGGACCTCCCTATGGAATGCATTTCCCTCCTCTCTACGTGTTATCATTCTTTCTGGGTCTCTTCCTACTGCCGTCTCCCTCCTGAAAACCTTTCCTCTTATCTAGGGGTTCTCGCACTGGGAGCGCTACTCAATGGCCACTACAATGAGTCTATATAAATTAATAATTATAATACAACAGGGCCTAGGACAGGATTTGGAGGTCCAGGGCCACAACTAATTTTCAAGGCCTTTTTCAAATATCTTTTAAAAACTCAACAGAAAGGTTCAAATCATCCTTCGCATCTTCAAAGCCACGAATTTATCGATAATGCTTTGATAATTTATAGTTCTAGCGATATCAGAACTAATGCTTAACATAGCCAATCCATTAAGACGCTGCTGACCCATCGTGGAACGGAGGAATTTCTTTGTTCTTTTCTGGTTACTGAATGATCTATCGGCATCTCCAGCAGATACAGGTAACGTCCTGAAAATTCTCAAGGAAATAAACACATTTGGAAACAGATCGACCAGATTTTGAGTCAATATTTCTTGTAGTAGATTTCTTGGTGAAAGAGGAAGCTTGAAATAAAATAACAAAATAGCCTACAATAAAACAAAATTTATTATCATTACTATTTTTAATGCCCCTAGGTACATATGGTACGATAAAGTTTCGTAGTACTTGATATCGCCGATACTTTTTTCGGTATCCCAGCAAGTATCGCGATTGTTTTATTTTGTAGGTATCGCACGTGGTGTATCGCAATCGCCGATACTTTGTGTAGGCTCTCAGCGATACTCAATACCAATATTTTCCCCACTATAATTTATATGGTTTCTCATCTGCTTAAATAAGGCGCGATAAAAAAGACAGGAATAGTGTGAAATAATTCATTATCGAAAATTGCTTCTTACCACGTTTTAAAATATTAAGGCAATACAAAAATAATTTCGATCTCTTCACGTATTTTATGTGAATAAACGTTAAACTTACTTTATCGACAGTATTTGTAAAAAGTATTGATATTTGTATTTCAATACTTTTAAGGGTAAAGTCGTAGTTTACGTTGCTAAATTATTCTAATGTCTTCAATGCCGTTCTTGACGTTGGTAAGTAAGCAGTCTACCTATGTGCATGTTAACTATCATCAACCCAGCTTCCATTTCATTAAGAACTTTTTTCATCAATCCAACTTCCATTTAATTGGAAAAAATTACTTTTATAAATCCAACTTCCATTTGACGAAAGAAATATTTTTCATCAATGGAACTTTTATTTAAGCAAGGGTATATTCTCATGGATCCAGCTTCTAATTAATGAAACAATTATTTTCATCAATCCAGCTTCCATTGAATCGAAAACTGAATTTCATCCATCCGGCTTCTATTTACGGTAAACATTATTTCGATCAATCCAACTTCAATTTTGAACACATGAATGTTTTCATCAATTCCACTTACATTTAGGGAAACAATTTCTTTCATCAATCCAGCTTCCATTTCAAAGTGACAATATCAAATAATTTAGCAACATAAACTACGACTTTACCCCTTTTAAGAAATAGTATTGGTTTTGGTATTGAAAATACTTTTATTAGGAAGTATTGGTATTGGTATTGCCAATACTTTTTCCAGCCTATTGTTAACAGCCCTGTCCCTAAGGGACTTAAACATCAATTTAGAATCTTATACTACGTTTGTCCTTCCGTTTGTATGTTTGTTTGTTTTGTCCATCCGGCTAAAGGATCCGAAACGGAACGCTTTAGCGATTCGAAAAATTTTACAAAACATTTTAACGGTCATTTGTAGTAACAGGTCGATAGTCCGAAGGTTCGATAGTCCGAAGGTTCGATAGTCCGAAGGTTCGATACTTCGAAGGTTCGATAGTCCGAAGATTCGTAGTAGCTTGACGGATGAAAGTAATTCTTGCTTGAGTAGAAGCTGGATTAATTAACAGAATTCTTGCTTAAATAGAAGTTGGATTGATGAAAATAATCCCTGCTTAAATGAAAGTTGGAATGATGAAAAAATATGACAGTGTAAGTAGAAGTTGAATTCATGCAACGATTTTATGTCACATTAAACGACTTTTTTAATGTTCATTCCAACCCTTAATAAACTTCCATTTTGGAAAAGTTTTCATTTGAGCAACCGTAACCGAATTCTAATCAAAGCCAATCCAGAATAATTTTCGGTGATTGATTCTAACCAAACCAAAACATGTTCTGTTTCGCGATTATTAAAATACACAATTCACCAGTCGTTGGTCCTTTCAAAGAAACAGCAGCTAAACAAAAGCTTCATATGGGGCCCGTGGCGCATTGGATAACATCTGGCACGCAGACCGAGAGGTACCGAGTTCGAGCCCCCGTTGGGCGGATAAGTTTGTAGGCTGCTATTAGCGCCGTTGTATTGCAAGCTGTCTGTTCTGTTAGTAGTTAAGATTTAAATTGCATAACATGGGTTTACTATCATTTGGTCGAAAGTCATTTGGTCGAAATCATTTGGTCGAAATCATTTGGTCGACGATGAAAAAATCGAACGATCAAAAAGTCGAATGATCGTTTGGTCGACAATCAAAAATTCGAACGATCAAAAGATCGACAATCAAAAGGTCGAAAATCGAAAGATCGACATTCAAAATGAAGCATGTTTAAGAGAATTCCGACGATTTTACTACAAGTGCGCACATACATACAGAGGCCGGGGCGACGAGGAGGTCGAGATGCGCCCATGTTCGCTATTCGGCTTTGGAATGTGCACGCGCAAGTAACAGAGGACATCCCAAAAACGAACAACTCAGTCGAAGGTATGTCCCATTATCTTTTTCTATTATAGATTACACTTCGTATGCGGTTTTACTCTATGATTAATGGGCACCAGTAGCCTGCTACAGACTTCGAGAGATTTGGATGCTAGGCCTACATCGAGACCAGCCGATTATACTTACTAGACTTATTATGCTTCTTGGGAATTACCTCCATGCTATAATTGGAAAACAAGTAATTCCATAATAATTAATCTTCCTGTTTACATAAATCTGTCAGATGCTTTTGGTATCGCTCTGTTCACCAAATGCGTTATGTTTTGCTTTTGTTAAGGTTGGCACCGCGGGTTCTGTCAGCTGCTTGATGCCTATCATCCTTCAATATGGAAGTTTATTGAGGCCCTGAAGAAGGAGCAAAGCTTGAACGAACTGAAGCTGGAACAATTCTTAGCTGGACAACTTCCGCCTGCGGGAAAGAAGAAATTCAAGGACTGTGCTGAACGGCTGAAGAGAGTCGTTGCTGAGTATGGAAAGCGCCCGAATATGGACTATTTGAGGGGAATTGCTCACAACCTTGAGTTGCAAGCATAGGCTAATAGTGACATTTTTTATATGGACAATCTTTATATAATGACGCTATAGATGTATAAAACTAGCCTTAGCATTGAATTAGCATACAAATGATAAAACTTGTAGTAAAATCGTCGGAATTCTCTTAAACATGCTTCATTTTGAATGTCGATCTTTTGATTTTCGACCTTTTGATTGTCGATCTGTTGATCGTTCGACTTTTTGATTGTCGACCAAATGATTTCGACCAAATGATTTTGACCAAATGACTTTCGACCAAATGATAGGATACCCATAACATGTAAATGTACAGCGCAGTGCGTTTGTCAGGCGCTTATTAAAGAAAAGATATTATATTATTATTATTATTCATTTCTGTGCCTATTATGCAAGCCTCTAATCAGACACAGTCTGGCGATATTTTGATCTTGGACAAGCATTTATTGTATTGTATTGTATTTGGCTATTTATAAAGCGCTTCTCTCAGCAAAAGCCTTTCAGAAGCGCTCCCAGTGCAAGCAACCCGGAAGGAAAAGGCAGGATTTTAGTTTAGAAAAAGATGAGGAAAGACTACCAGAAGTTATAAGCTAAATTAGCAACATACATTTACTGTAATGCATTGACTTAGAACGTATTAGCAAAATTTACTTTACTGCCTGAAACTGAAGATTTGCTGTATCTCTGTTAAATATTCTTCGAAGAATACAACAGAATCGTACAACAGAATCTTCGGACTATCGAACCTTCGGACTATCGAGGCGTAACCGTCATTTGTAGGTAAACGCGACTATTCTCAGCTTGCAATTTACTATCTAAACGCTGATTTATTATGGACATTTAACACTTCGAACCGGATTACCGTTGCAACATTACACCGCCATTTCTGATTTCTCATAACGTCATACGGCACGCGGCCTTCTGATTATAGCATTTGCAAGGCATTTCGGGATTTCTCCGACAAGCCAATGACGTCATCTGGCTACATTGGTAAGAGATGCGTATGTTGAGTCTCATATGCGCCTCTGTGCGATTATAGAGAGCGTGCGGATCGCGGTTCAATTCCCGATGCAGGTATCACGAAATAGAGTATCCGTCCTAAGACTATCCGGGGGGATGAATTAATTTATCCCCTCGGATGGAATAAACCGGTTTAGAGTATCCGGGGGGATAAACCATTCTATCCCCCATCGTCATACGCATCACGATAGCCTCGACGAAAATCCAGTAAAAGTCACCAAAAACGATGTAAATTGATTTCAAGTCGACTTACAAACTAAAGATACACAATTTAAAAATGTTATGTGTACAATAAATCCAAAGACTACGACTGATTACACTTAGAAACCGCCAAAAATGCAAACTAAACAAAATACTCCATTTCGCTAAGGGGGATACTCATGTATGGGGGATACTCTATTTCGTGACACCAGCTTATTTCAGAAATTTAAATTTTGGGCTGGCACGGTCCTTGCACGGGGATACTAAATGGCGTGGCGTCCATTCAAACGGGTGAGCGGTGGTGAAGGGCTGGGACTCATCCGATCAATTCATTTAAAATGAGCAGGGTCCAGGCTATAATTATTCGGTCTCTACGGGAAAAAGCGAAGGTTTACATTTTACATTTTCAAATCCAGCGGGAACGATATAATGAATAATAATAATAATAATATTCTTTATTGAAACAATCCAGTTGACAAACTCAACCGGTTACAGTGTACAGTTATGCAATTGAAACAATTCACAAGAACACAAATGACAGAAGACATAAATCTTAACTACTAACAGAACAGACAGCCTGCAATACACGGCGCTAATAGCAGCCTACAAAGCATGTACGGGTCTCGATCTCGGTACCTCTCGCTCTCTATGCCAGTGTGTTATCCAATGCGCTATTATAGGATAGAACAAATTCAAAAACACGGGAGTACCAAGTGAGTTCCAGCCACAGCAGCCAAAGTTAACTACGCCAATCAAGCGGGTACGATATATAAAGGTAGAGAAAACCCGCGCGAAGCCGGTTAGCAAAGTCTAGTAGTAGTTAAACGTCTGGGACGGCGCCTATTCGTCGTTGAGATTATATATGTCTGTGGGGCGCGGTGGTGCAGGGGTATGTTCGGTGCCTTGCGGGTTCGATCCACCTTTTGTCTGAGATGATACACTCATTATCAGTTTATACATTTGCGAAAGCGTCGAGTGAATTGCATAATTCTGATCGAGATATCCTGATACTGTTATTCCTTGTAGATGGAGATGCTTACAATTTTTCTCTGCATTGTCATTGGTCATGTTTTCGGTGATCTGCAAAGGGCTGAAATTGGTAAGGACGATTTGAAAGCTAGAGAGGATACGAGAGAAGATCTTTCTTCCTACGTCAAAGAAGCAGTTAACCTTGATCAATATCTCCAACCGACACACGATCACGTGCCTGCCCAATCCGGCAGTTCAAACGAAATTGAAACTGATGAGAAACCATCGTCACCTGTGATTAGATCACCTGTAACGTCCGGTGCGTACGAGGTAAAGAAGAGCGGGCAGAAGATGTATTTAGAAACACACATAGCAGATATCCAATCGTTGTTGAAACATTCTGATCGATATATCTCTGCTAAGAAAGATTCGATGAAGATCAGAAGTTATTCTGTAACATCGGCTGCGATCCATCATACAGGCAAGTACTTCGCAGTCAAAACAAGTGGGCCACTTCGAAGGAAACGAGATGCATTGGATGCGTTCAATAGGATGCTGGAACCTGCTTTCGAAGTTTTGCATCCGAAACCACGTCGAAAAAAACACAGACGCAAAAAGCCACAGAAAAAAGCCAAATCAGGTAAAGAAGAATTGATAGGCATCCCAGAACCCGGGGAAGAAGATACCGAACCTGTGGATATTCCAGAATCGGGTGAAGCAAGAATAGTTGCTGTTAGTAACAGCGCCATGCGAGCCCTCCTAAATAAACTTCCAGATGTATTGAAAAGCAAGATCTTAACCACTGATGACGCAGAAGATGTCATTTTAGAGAACTACGTTAAATCTCAGAGTGTTCCGGCCAAGACCCTTCATATCTACAACTCGGCAAAGAAGGACGAGAGAGAACTTTTGAAGCGATTACTCGCAGATATGCCGATCATTCTGCCGATCTACAAATCAATAAGAAAAGGCGTAGCATGGAATCACACGAGGCTTATCATAGGGCTTAGACAATTTTTTCAGAAGCCTTCTACTGCACTGAAACAGTATGAAGCTTTAAAGAAAGATGAGTTGGCGTCTCTAGACAGTTTTCTTGCGTCTTCAGGTCAAAGTGGAGCTCCGAAAAGTACTGCACACACTGCACGAAAGATTGAAGAGGCCGAAGAAGCAGAGAAACGAAAGGACGAAGAAAATACAAAACAGGAAGAAGCAGAAAAACGAAAGATTAAAGAAAGAGATGATGAAGATGAAGATGAAGAATACGATGAGGAAGAAGAGGAGGAGGAGGAGGAAGAAGAAGAAGAGGAAGAAGAGGAAGATGAGGAGGAGGAAGAAGACGAAAGCGAAGAGGAAGATATAGAAGAAGAGGAAGAAGAAGAAAAGGAAGAGGACGAAGAGGAAGAAGCTGAAGAAGAAGAAGTAGAAGCAAAAGAAGAAAAAAAAGAAAAAAAAGAGAAAGGAGGAAAGAAAGGAGAGAAAGGAGAGAAAGAAAAAGGAGGAAAAGAAGGAAAAAACGAAAAAGTAAAACAACCCCCCAAAACAAAAGGGTAATTTTATTTTCTTTGTTTTCTTGAATTTACCTAAGGTTACATAGGCCTATCACAACGGATCTCGCCTTGCCAAAACACAATTTGCCCTGCTTTATCATTATTATAAACGTCTCTTCATTACGCTAGCTTAGCACACTGGCGACGTTTTAGAAAGAGGAGTGTTTTGATGAAGTCGTAGTCTAAATGATTTAGATGTGATACAACAAACTTCAAACAAGAAGGATTTAATCAGGGTTTTCCTCCAGGTAAAGGGACAAAATTATCAAAGATGCAAGAATTAAACTTTATGGCAAGTATGAACTAATAAGTTGCAATGAACATAGATTTATAAGACGTCGATGATGTAAAACATATCTGCCTGAATTCTTTCCCGAGATGCATTGAAACCTGAATCACAGAAAACTTGTGGCTTCAGGTTACATGTACTATTATTTCGTAAATGCAATTTTAATAAGCGTCTTACCTAAGTTTATCAAACCGCTGTAAGCTTGTGATATTAGTCGGCAGGTAATAATAATAATAATAATAACAGTGACAATTTATATGGCGCCGTAACACAGCCATGCCGTTACAAGGGCGCCTCACAGTCAACTAACATCAGGGTAGGCCTTACAGAACAAATAAGTCTTGAGTCCAGATTTGAAGGAGTCAACTGTGTTAGCCGCTCGCAGGGCAGGAGGAAGACCGTTCCAGCATCTGGGGCCGGCCGCCGAGAAAGCGCGATCGCCAAAACGGGTTTTCATCCGTTTTACGCGAAGATCGCTTTTCTCGAGCGATCGGAGTCGCAACCCGGAGGCGGAAGAATGCGTCCCGATACAGTAATCGCGCAAATATCCAGGCGCGGCCCCATGAAGTGACTTGTAAACCAACAAACAGATTTTGAACTCGATACGATGAGAGACTGGCAGCCAGTGCAGAACATCACGGAGGAGCGGCGTGACATGATCATATTTCCTCCGGTTGCATAGCAGCTTCGCAGCAGCGTTGAGAACGGACTGCAGGCAATCCAAGAGGCACTTGGGCGCACCGACCAGTAGGCTGTTGCAGCGGTCAACCTGAGAGGTGACGAAGGCGGCAACGGCCGCTCTCGCAGCCTCGAAAGGCAAGGACCTGATGCAGCCTCTCAGGAGGCGCAGCTGACGAAAGCAGCAGCCAACGATTCGCGCCACGTGACTTCTCATGGACAAGGTTCGATTTGCAGTAGTCCAGGATAAGGGTATATGGACGTTAATCGAAGGGTTCCGCCATATTTGATATTAGTCGGCAGGTAGCAATATGAATTGAACCCCTTCAAGTTTTAGATGCCTCAGATTCAGCTAATATGGCGGAACCCTTCGATTAACGTCCATATACCCTTATCCTGGACTACTGCAAATCGAACCTTGAGCCTTGCAGAAATGAGTACGAGTTCTGTCAGAAGTGTAAAATTTCGGAATATATGAGGGATACACTGTCGTGAAAAAGATGAAATTTAGGACCCTTCTCCTGGTCTTAGGTTCCACCTATAGGCATAATGGTACTAGAGTTTTTTGTGCTGGTTGGTGCTCAGCTGAAACGTCAAACGCCTGCATCGACTGTCCGGGTGTATCTTCAGGTCCCTTCGATTAACGCCGCAACGACCCATACCCTTTTCCTGGACTACTGCAAATCGAGAGTTGTTGAAATTAGTTCGACTCTGTCAGAAGTTCAATCCGTCTTGAATTGTGCCACTCGATTAGTTGAGAATTTATTCTGATTCTGTCAAATTTCGGAATATATGAGGTATATAGGCCTACTGTCATGAAAAAGGATGAAATTTAAGATCTTCCCTCCTGGTCGGGTACTAGAGTTGTTTGTGCCGGTTGGTGCTCATTTGAAACGTCAGACGTCTGTATCCGCTGTCTTCAGGTTCCTCCATTTGATACAGGCACTGTGCTGCATAGGTCAGACTCTTTGGAACAGCCGTCCTGCACTAGAGGTTGGTGCATACTGTCTCTTCTAGCTCTCCCAAGTTGCATTCTTGTTTGCGATTAAATTAAGTCCAACTTTCTAATTTCATGGACCTATATTTTCATATCTCTGCCTCTATTTCGCCATCGGTTTACCTCCATTCTATCTGATGCTGGTATGAAACCTTTGAAGTAGGCCACACTCGGCATGCAAACCAGGCCAGTGCAATTAGAGTTACAGTGCAAAGCCTTCAAGACAATGTGTTAAAGCATTGGAACACCTTTCTCAACCCTATGTATATCTGATGAGATGCTATAGTAAGCAGAGACAGAGGTAGAGCCAACCAAAAGCTTCTTACGCGTTATGCCGCATTTGCACGTGCAAACCTCGGACAAGACGTGCAGAAACTAAAGAGAGAGCATAGGAGATGCCTAGTTGCCCAGTGGATATGAGGACACCGCGTGACCTATCGTGTTGGAGGGAGGGTCAAACTGTTAAGTAATAGTTTGGTGTGGACTATACATCAGGTCTTTTCTTCGATGCAATGTGGTAGGATACAGCGAATCTGACCACTATGTGAACTGTCATATTGAGATGGAAATCTGTTCACTGGGGTTTGCGTGAGTGCGGGAGCCAGCCAGTGACATTTCCACCAGTTTTCTGAGTACTGACTGCTCAATGATGTACAGTTTGTATACGTGATGAATTTTAATAATGACTATATTCGTTATTTTAATTCAAACTGACAAATCGCAGTATGATTACATGAAATAGTAGAAACACACGAAAACAAGTCTAACAAGGGTCGATTATTATATAACTGTATGGAAGCCTGTTCATCGCCGATATGTTCTACTGCTGGTCATTTTACCAGCGTCCCCTAGGGAGTGGAAGGCTGAATCGACCTTAATGGGGTTATCGGGTATCAATCTTGAAAAAGCCTTCTCTCTCTCTCTCTCTCTCAAAATTAACCGTGCCATTTCAAAAGAAACATCCTGTGACTTCAAAAACGTTGACCCTCGTAAAGGTCTTAAACCTCTTTGGGATAAAGTAAAATCCCTTACTAACAAAGATCCTGAAAGCAACTACTCCACATACACCACTGCAGACGACCTTAACCTACATTACTCCTCTATCTCCACCGACCAAAACTACTCCCCTCCTAATTTCCGACTCACAGCCCCTCCCAAATACCCCTTCATTGAAGAATACCAACTATTCATATTCTCGACCATTTGCATCCTACTGCCACTGGATATGACAACCTACCTGCTTGGTTTATTAGACTCACCGCCCCATTCTTTTCATTACCTCTCTCTCACTTTATCAATCTCTCATTCCTATCCCACTTTATACCTCCCCAATGGAAAATAGCCATGATCCGGCCAAAAGTTAAAACCAACTCCCCCTCTCAAAATGCTGACTTCCGCCCAATTTCCATCCTCCCTGTTCTCTCCAGAATAGTCGAAAAGCAAATAGTTCATAGATTTATATACCCAACACTTACTCAAGCCCCTCGTGAATCCCTAGTTTCAGATCAATTTGCTTTCAGGCCCACTGGTTCCACCTTTACAGCCATAATAGCTATCATACATCATACACAACTCCTCCTAAAAACCAACGAATATGTCTCAATAATCTCCCTTGACTTCTCCAAAGCATTTGACTCTGTTAAGCACTCTGCTCTATTTGATAAAATCTCGTCTCTTGATATCCCCGACCAAAATTGATCTATAACTGGCTAGTTGAATATCATCTTGAACGCTCACACCTC
Organism: Aporrectodea caliginosa; assembly: GCA_020284085.1. Classification (NCBI taxonomy): domain Eukaryota; kingdom Metazoa; phylum Annelida; class Clitellata; order Crassiclitellata; family Lumbricidae; genus Aporrectodea; species Aporrectodea caliginosa. The sequence continues at coordinate 21,196 of JACEVL010000748.1, forward strand.
ACTATATTCAAAGGCCACTCTCCTCCCAATCAACGCTAGAATAGTTCAAGGCTCTGTCCTACGAACTTCTCTATTACTGGTTCAGACCTGCACCCTCTTCATCCCCTTAATCTTATGTTCAAATTTGCAGATGACACTTACCTCCTTACTGGATCCTCTCAAGCTCATACTATTCCATCTCAACTGCATTTAATCTCTACCTGGGCTTCTGCCAATAACCTTACCTTAAATAGCTCTAAATCTAAAGAAATGATCATTTTCCGCCCTCGACACCAATATGACCCTCCTCCTCCATTACCCAGTATTACCCGAGTTAACACTTTGAAAATACTGGGTGTCATCTTTCAAGATAATCTCAAACTCACAGCCCATACAGACCACCTCACAGCAACTTGCTCTTCCTCTTTTTATGCGATCAGAAAACTCAAAACCCATGGCATTTCTTCCTCATCCATCCACAATGTAACCAAAGCCACTACCGTTGCTAAACT
>JACEVL010000749.1:0-25000 GCA_020284085.1 Aporrectodea caliginosa
TGCTCTTCTTATTCCCAGTCCGCCCATCCTGATAGGCATGGAAGCGAGTGACCATTGATCGTCAGAGAGAGCGATGTTGAGAATGCTCTCGGTGCCAGCACGTAATCCTTCGTCGAATTTCAAGAGGCCCGGGTGTTCATGACAGGGTGAGCAGCGTAGTATGTGTATAAGTCTCGGAGCCCCTATAGAGCTCCGTAGGATCAGTAGTGCATCTTGTCTTGGGATCTGCTCCAACTTTTTCATAGCTCTTGCCAAGTTCGACGCTATTGAGTCCAAAGTATCGTTGAGGGCTTCTCGCGAAGATAGTGGTGCGCCTAGCAGCTCTGCTGCTGATGGGTCTATGCGCAGGAATTGGTTCGCTGGCTCTGGTAGGACGATCTTTACGTCCTTGGCTATTACTTCGCATTTTGAGCTGTTGATTGATTAGCCCAAATATTATTATTATTATTATTATTATTATTATTATTATTATTATTATTATTATTATTATTATTATTATTATTATTATTATTATTATTATTATTATTATTATTATTATTATTATTTTTATTATTATTATTATTATTATTATTATTATTATTATTATTATTATTATTATTATTATTATTATTATTTTTACAAATGCCAGTAGCGGACATAAACCTTGGAGGCAAAGATAGCAAATTTCTGTATACCAGCTTGCTCACGTTTAATCTTGACAAACTGTGCATGAAAGGGCGTTATTTTGATTGCACAGATGACACGAGCCATCCACCTGGCTTGATGGAGTGCTCCTGGTTTCTTGAACCAGATTCCTCTTGCAAGGAATGCCACCAACGTAGATGATTGTCAGTTCCAGCAGCTTCTGATAGTCATCATGTGCTTGTGTTATCACCAACTGCTCTTTGCAAAACACTATAATATCTTCATTGTCTGCCACGCCATCACCAAGAGTTGTGTACTGTTCCGTGTCCTATAAATTGCCAATGTAGCTCGAAACACTTAAAGAACAGAATGTCAGGACCAGTTGACTGTATGTCACACGCAATACAGGCCTTATCTGCAAGCAATTTCCGTTATGCATAACCTCATCGTCATTAGAAAACATTGACAACCCTAACCCTGACCCTAACCGAACCTGGAATGGCCTCGCCTTGGTGCTCCGCACCTTTCTAAAACTGGAAAGCATTTTTATTAATAAAAGCATGGAAGCGATGAAAACGACACTGCCACGGTTTTTAAGAGGAAGCTATTGGAAATGTGCTATTAAGCGTTCCAGGTTAGGATTGAATTGTTCTAGCACAGACTAAACGTCTTCTTTTAACCACCCAAAGTCCTCTTGTCGTGTTATTTGAGTGTATAAAACTGAGCAAACAGACATTGGTGTCAGTTTCGATCATATAAGCCAAAATTTGTATGACCTAATTTTTTTGATAGCTTTAGAGGAGAGTGGGGCAACAGCGCCTGAGGGGCAAGAATAACCGGAAGCCTATCATAAAACATTGCGCATGCGTAGAGATTAAACTACGCCACGTTGAAAGACATTTATCGGCCGCTTCGAACGACATAAAAAATTTTTAATTTACTTGCAAAACTCTATAAGAAAGTAAGGAATTTCTGATTTTCCTAATATCTGTATAAATCGGAATGGTTAGGAATAATTTAGGATAAAATCAATGTTTTTGATACGAAATTTTTCGATAGGTTTTTGTTGTGAAGACATAACAAGGGCATTGAATGCGCATATTAGTTTAAGTGAATTCGCAAGATGTCACTAGTAATTATTTTAAAATGTAATTGGTACAGCAACGGGGCAAGAGTAGCCGTGGCAGTATGAGGCAAGAGTGGCCTCGGCTACTCTTGCCCCATCGACGGCCACTCTTGCCCCATCATAAGGCCGTACTAAATAAAAGTTTTGTCTTCCATTTATTAATTGTTATAGGGGTCTATTTTCACATTTGTTAATTTGTTTAGTCTCGTTTTCAGAACATGGTTAGACATTATAAACGGAAAAACGAGCGTGGAAGATATCCATCTGAGAATTTGCAACGTTGTTTGACGGTTGTCAAAAATAAAGAAATGTCCCTGCGAGCAGCGTCTAAAGAATTTAGAATTCCTAGAGCGACCATACAAAAGCGTTTAAAGTCATTCGATTTGCCACAACCAACAAATCTGGGTCGATTCAAACGAATTTTTACAGACGAAATGGAAAGTCAGTTGAAGCAACGTGTAGTGGAAATGGAAGGAATCTTCTATGGAATGTGAACTTCTGACCTTGGCAGAATTGCAAGTGGAGAGAAGGGTCGCACTGTCACTATTGTAGCTGCTGTTAGTGCTACGGGTCAGTTTATTCCGCCAGCCATGATTTTCCCAAGGCAGCGAATGAGTGATCGCTTGTTGCATGATGCTCTTTCCGGAACTGTTGGGTACTGCTCAGGATATGGATGGATAGACAGCACGTTGTTCAGTCAATATTTGGACCATTTCATTGAACATGTTTGACCAACCAAGGAGCAGAAGGTCCTCCTTGTACTCGACAATCACGTCAGTCATAAATCCCTTGAAGCGATTGAAAAAGCAAGAGCAAACTGGATTATACTTTTAACTCTGCCTCCCCACACCAGCAGCAAACTCCAGCCTCTAGATCACACTGTCTTTAGAGCGTTAAAGGTTTTTTACAGCCAAGAGTGTGACCGCTGGATGATAAATAACATGGGAAAAAGAATAACTGAATACGACATTGCTTCCATATTGACTGGCCGTTCATGCCACTTTTAGAGTGGCTTTTTAAAGGCCTGCATAAAATGTTAAATACCAAAGAATCACATGTATTTTTTAAAAATAATTTGTATACTCTGCAGAGCCACTTCAATGGCTACATGTATAACAGGGTATAGTCCGTTGTTTCAATATTTTCACCTGCTAGTAGATATTTAGATTAAATCCTTAAGGGGCCGCTCTTGCCCCGCCCTCCTCTACATGTTACTAGTTTATATAAAGAAATCTTACAACACAGAATATTCAGAGTGCCAATCGTTTAATCAAACATGGCTGTGTTGCCTCTAAATCGACCAAATACTAGTGCAAAAATTCTGCTGCAGATATTCACTATGTAACACACAGTAGGTCTTAAAAGTTGTAAGCTTTTCGTGAGTAATTACATGTACAGCCTACAAGAAAATCGTTGAACAACAAGGTGCATGAAAATACGTGGTTATATATTATTTTAATGCGCTACAGTAGATGTATAACTAAATAACAATTCGATTCCCACCAGACACTTAATTATCCCAAGAAGTTGCCTAATATTTATGCTCTCAATATTCAAAATTACAAAACAGTTGAAAATGAAAGCAGTCTAAGGCTAAACAAATGGCACTCAAGGATAATTATAATGACACTTTATTTGTATTATGCTATACACAGCATACCTTTATAAGGTATGTTGTGTAGGCCTAGGCTACTGTATAGCATATAGGGCCTAATGATAATTATAAGGCTGCATGCGTAATTCTACTAGAAACATACTAAACAAAACTTGCCTGCGACTGCCATAAAAATTATGCTCAACTTTCAGCAAAGTTAGTAACGAAACTATTTTGTTTTTAGTTCGTTTTTATTTCAATTAGGCCTATGGCACCAACAAAAGCAACTTAACACCGTCAAATCACCAGAAATATAAAATTAACAAATATTCTCTTTTCATATTGTTAAGAACTACCAACGGCTTATTAAACAAATAAAATCCGATATCCAATAATATTATTATTGACAACACCAATGAACACAAACATCTAACGTTGAAGTTTGATTGTTGGAATCACTGGCTTCAATGAAAGATTACAAATTAAAGATACCATACACAAAACTCATAATCGCAACATAAAACTAAACTAGACATAATGTACACATTGTGTTCAGAATTACATAAATAAAAACTTTGCACCCTCATGACCGCATAACCAAGTAATGATTATAGTGATGGCTCAACCCAGATCCTTTGCCTGCTTAGGTTCCTCTCTATGAAATGGACTTCCTCCTTCTCAACGATCTACCATCCTCTCTGGTGGCACCTCCGCCTCTTTCTCATCTGAAAACCTTCGTTTTCTCTCGGAGTACCTCGATCTCGGAGCGCTTCTGAAAGTCCTATGCTGTGAAAGGCGCTTTATAAATGATCAAATATAATGCAATGCAATAATCGAAAGATAAAATAGCAATTTACTTTCTAATGTATTATGAGCGCCTGTTTCGTCAAGTTGTATTTCGCAGTAATCTTAGTCTTGCACATTAGTGTGGTTCAAACTTACATGGGAAAAAATATTTTTTCAAAATATGCTGCTCCATAAGGCTGCCCCTGTTACACTTGACTAGAAGACTCTGTGTTGAAAAAATTGAACAGATCTGAAACTTGTTTAGAGGTCGCTAGGTTTTGACACTTTTGGCAGAAATTGCAAAAAATTGCGCATCTGACGTGTCAATAGCTACATTATGTATTAAAATTAGCACCCATGAACACCAAACACCATCTTTCTAAATCATGATCAATATGCCAACTGTATTTGAGTAAATAAATGAACAATAAGCTTATTTACAAATAAAACACTTGTTTCAAGTTCTTTCTGATAGATAAGCGGTTGATGGCTTTTAGCGAATTTTTAAATTTTACATGCCAACTTTTCATTACAATTCGTTTCATATACAGCTCAATATTGTAATGTAATGTAATGTAATGTAACAAGACATTTATATAGCGCCACTTCAGAGTCTCACAGAAGCGCTCAACACGTGGCCATCAGACAGCTGAAAAAGTGCGTCTTTAAGAGTCGAGAGAAAACCATGTAACCACATGCAGCATTAGTGGCACGCACAGATGGCGGAAGAGTATTCCAGATCCGTGGCGCCGCAATCGAGAAGTCCGGACGAGCACGTGTGATGTTTCGAAACGAAGGTACAATCAAGTCATTTCGCGAGGCAGACCGGAGAGCCCGCCGACCAGTTTGTGTGCCAACTGGAAGGCACAGTTCAGCAATGTAGTCCGTAGCAGTGCCTGTCGTAGCCTTCCAAACCAGCGTAGCGATCTTGAAATTAACACGATCAGCAACTGGAAGCCAGTGTAGCTCACGCCGCATGTAGTCGGATATGAGTGAATATTTCGGCAGGTCAGCCAGAAGTCTGGCTGCTGCATTCTGAACGAGCTGAAGTTGACGAATGCGGAACTCAGGGAGGCCCAGGAAGACTCCATTACAGTAGTCAAGACGTGTGAGAACAAAAGAGTGTATTAGCACAGCCGCGGCGTTCAGCGAGAGCGTCCTCCGTATAACTCGGATCTGTCTGAGCTCGTAGTAACTTGTCCTTGAGATATGTGTCACATGATCAGCCATCGTAAGCCCACCATCAAGAAGCAATATTGCTCTGAATGCTGCTAATTTAGCATGATTCGAGTATTAGTTTACCTGTGAAGCCAGCCTTGAATATGAAATAAGCTTACAGCACATGATTTTTTTCAGTTTCTGCAATAAAAGCTTATACGTGACAAAAGCAGCAGCTATCATGGTGGAGCTGGAGTTCCCACAATGTTGGCTGTTAGGGATGCCTGACAAACACATTCTTGGGTCTGGACTCACCATAAATGGGGGCAATCCTGAGGAATTTCTTGTTTCATTACCATAATGGACTAAAAGTTGGTGAAGCCACGAATTCAACAATAGTCGCTGTGTTCTTAATTCGGGAGAAGGCTACAATCACTGTACATTAGGGTGTCCCAAAACGACAGAAACTTTTCAAAAGTTTATATATCTTGATGGCCAACCTCTAGAAAGTTTCTATAGGACTAGTTATTATATTGTACGAAGTTACAGCTAATTATATTAACATTTAGGCGTGGCTCAAGCGACTCTAAGTTAAGCATTGTATAGCTGAGCCATACACATTAATTTACCATTGAGAAATTTTATCCCAGAGTATCTCAGGAACTAAAAGCAATCGAGGAGTGATTTTTTTGTCTATGACAGGGTTTTCCGGGGAGAAGTCAAATATGCTATTTCTAACATTGTAAGGCAATCAAATGACCTTCATTTTCAAGGTCATTTGACATCTATTGTCATAATTGTTATTTTCATGTGTGAGGGGCCCTAGGGTGGTTCTTAAAAATAAAAGTGTGAAACTAATGTTCGCCAAGGTTTCATTTGGTTCCATTCCCTCCAGAAACATCACACAAAAAGTTGTATGAAAATTTTTTAATATTTAGAACTGCCACAACACCATCAAAGTTTCACCCTTTATCAAATATAGGAGCACTCGAACAGTAAGCATAATAGTTGTAATCAACCATGAAATGTGAACACTTAAACCAGGAATAAATTCAACTGCCTGTAATAGGTCCAGATTACAGCACAATTACATTTATTGCATGCCTGGTTACTAGTGATTACACTGATTAGTGATTAAAATTATTTATTAGAGTTATTATTATTATTGAAGAAATGGTAAAAATTAATAACTTCTACAGATATAAGCATATACTGAAAATTAACACATCATTTTATTCAGTTTTAAGAGCTCTTTCTAGCGGTATATTAAATGGCAGTTAATTAGTTTTCAATAAAAATTTTTTCAAGAAAACCTACAATTTTCTCGAAAAACGCTTTGTCTCGTAACTTTGGCCCTCTGGTGGGGGCGGAAGACATTAATATTTTTTAAAATTTCGAACAGTGTTTGATCCATGCCATTAGGCAACTTTTAGTTGCTATAACTTTTCGAATTTCTAATTTTCGTTGCTTATTTTTTACTTATTTTCCACTGCACCCTTTTGTGTATGCTTGTTCGAATAGATCTGTGGTTATCGGTCTCGATACTCACGGATCAAATACCACTAAAATGCCAATAAAAATTAATAATAAACAATCAACGAGAACACAAACAATGTAGAAATTATTTTTAAGTTGTGCCTAAGTAAAATCATCCAGCTTTTCTGTTGAAAACTAAACATAGGTTCAAAAATGCGAATCAAATACTTATGCTCGAAATGACGAAAATTATTTGTAAAAGTCAAAACTTCAAAGACGTTGTGGCAGTCCTAGATATTGTTCAATCCTGATAATTTTTGGGCTACATTACTTCTAAACCAATTGGCACGGAATGCCGGGTTGGCGAAAGTAAACAACTGAAGTTGAAAATTTTCCATTAGAGATGCAACCACCTCTCTCTCTCTCTCTCTTCAACCGTCCTCGATACGAGGGTTGGTCGCATTGTAGACGATTCTTCTCCATCCTCTCCTGTCCTCGGTTTCTCGCAGCAACCTTTCCGTTGATAATTCCAACCATTCTCCCACATTGTCCATCCATCTCTTCCTTGGTTTCCCTCTTGCTCTTGCTCCCGGTACCGTTCCTTGCATAATTTCTTTCTCTAGACATTCACCTTGTTTCCTCATTATATGTCCAAAGTAAGACATCTTTCTTCTTTTGATTGATTCCAGTAAATTCCTTTCCACTCCCGCCGTCTCTAACACCCATTCATTTGTTTTCTTCTCTATCCATGATATACCCAGTATTTTTCGTATGCATTTCATTTCAAATGCTTTTATTCTCTCCTCATCCCTCTTTTTGATTGTCCAGCTCTCACAACCATACATCATCACTGGCCATATAAGTGTCCTCATTAATTTAATCTTTGTGTTAATTTTTATGTTATGGCTTTTCCACAGTTTCATCAGATCTACTCCTATTCCAAGTCCTCTTGCAGTTCTTATTCTTATCTCCCTGCTGCAATCCACGTCTTCTGTTATGAGTGAAGGTTTTCACTTGTTCTATCATACTGTCTTGTACTTTGATGTTGCATTGATTCCCATTTTAGTGTCATACACTTTGTTTTACCTATGTTGATCTCTAAGCCCTTTTTTCGCCCTTCCCTGTCCAATCGAGTCACCAGATCCTGTAGTTCCATTTCTGTGCTTGCCATTAACACTATGTCATCTGCATATCGTAGATTTGTTATCCTTCTTCCTCCAACTTGAATGCCTCCTTTGTATCCTCTCAGTGCCTCTCTCATGACCATCTCTGAAAGTATGTTGAACAATGTTGGTGAGATCACACATCCCTGTCTGACTCCCCTTTTAATTCTAAATTCACTTGACAGTGTTCCGGCAATTTTTACCTTTGCCATCTGTTTTCTATATAGTTCTGTTATCAGGTTGATAATGTGTGCTGGGTACCCCATTTCATCCATCGACAGCCACAGTTGCTCATGTGATACCCAATCAAAAGCCTTTTTGAAATCGACAAAGCACATGTACAGCGGTAGTTGGTGCTCTCTCATCTGTTCCATTATGATTCTAAGATTCGTCACTTGATCCCTTGTTCCTTTGCCACGCCTAAACCCTGCCTGTGCATCTGATAATTCTGATTCCGTACGTCCTCTTATCCTTTCCAAAATGATCTTCAGCATAATTTTACTCGCATGTGAGACCAATGCTATGGTCCTATAATTCCTACATTGTTTCATATCCCCATTTTTTGGAATGGGTATGAATATAGACTTCGTCCAATCCTCTGGCCATTCCCCCGTTTCCCATACCTCCACACATATCCTATGCATTCTGTCTATTGCCGTTTCACCCGCGAACTTGAATAACAATAATAATAGCAACCACCCTAGTGAGGGCTAAAAAGAAGGTGTCAGTCCACTGGGCTCAAGGAAATAAAATAGAGTTATAAGCAACCTGGTATGACCATCGTATGACCATCGCATGACTTTGTAGTTCAAAGTCACTCGACCTGTTATAGTTAACCTTTGGCCTCACTGGAACTACAAGTTATGTAAACAAATTCCTGGCTTATATGATGTTTTTCAGAGTCTTGGATTCCAAAGAAGTATAGGGCCTACTCAACAGCGTTATGACGAACATCATATGCTGAGTGCATGACTGTATTCAGGGTCCGTTGACCTACAATGTTTAACCTTTGGTTCTCCGAAACTACAAGTGCTAGAATAGTTTTCTTGATGTCTAATAATTGTTATGATTTTAAGGGCCGCCAAAAACTGTACACTCAACATTATAGGTTTCGATCGCTTTCCTCATTCTGCAGCTTCTCTCCAACCTTTACTCTCTTTGGACCAGCATGATCTCTTTGTCCCGCGAACTAGGACCACTTTGGCGCAAGCTAGGTCATTTCTCACCATTGGGCCTGCCATTTGGAATTCCACCCCCTCCTCTTTAGTCTTTACGCGTTTCCATTCATCTAGATCTTTTCCTACTTCTCTCTTTCTTCAAAACCTATTTCTTCTCTCGGGGTACTCGCACTGGGAGCACTACTGGATAAAGATGAGATTTGTTATTGTACGATGTGATTCACAGAAACTTGTTACGGGAAACTGTCAACGACTTTCCAAGGTCATTTGAACTGTTACAAACCAATCAACGTGTTACTTGATTATTATAGATCATGGAATGTAATTACCGCAGAGTGGTAGGCGTGTCTTCAGGATTTTGTGTAGCCAAAAACCTTACAGTTGACACCAAGATCACCCTTCTAAGACCTGTTGGTGTCTATAGATATATAAGTTCACTGGGAACGTCATGGTGAGTGAGGTCACGTGGTCTGTGAAATATAATATTATTATCAAATTCCTTGTAGTCGATAACCCTAGTCTGCAGACACCAAGATCTCCTTTCCAAGACTTCTGGCTTTGGAGATAGGAGCGGTTACTTCAAAAGTTGAGTGACGTTATGTCACATGTTCTGGAAGAAGAAACTGCTAAGGGGTTTCAATAATATTTTATGCAAATCCTTCTTTCCTAAAACCATAATTTGATACCTAAAATTAAACCTATTAAGAACAAAACATTAAGAGGAACCATTGATCTAACGCAATGTCAATTGTGACGTCAAAGTTTGACGTCATGTCACATGGCATCATGCAAGAGTATCTTTATGAGACAAAGCCTATGTTGTGATCAAACATTTGAAGGAAACCTCACCAAAGGAATTTTAAATATCCCTTCCCGTTTTAAAGTTATGCATTGAAAACCGATGTGTTGGTAAACTTTCCACACAGGCTATTGCATGGGGGTATACGAAATTTGAAAAGGCTTTGAGCCACGTCTAAATGATCTTCAATCTTGCTGTAACTTTGCATTTTTTATCAGAATAGCCAAGAGAAACTGTTTAGAGGTTGGCCATTGAAATTTGAGGACTTTGGTTTTTCTGGGACACCCTACTGTTACAATACATCATGCTGATTCGGGTGGTCGCAAGCACTGGAAGAGTATGATTTCTGCTGATTCAAGGAGTTACCACTTGAGGCCGATTTAAATTAACTCTTTCAGATATTTCTCCGAAAACGCGCTTTCTTTGATGAGGGTGTCATTGACGACATCAAGGATGCTCTGGTAATACAATCTTACTCATCCACCTAATCCGCTATCCATGTAGCGTCTGGACAGGAAATCCTTAGAACCACCAGACTCCACTGCAGGCGTATATCTAGAGGACATCTTTTAAACGGTTTGGTCTTCTTGCTATTCATGGTCAAGAGCAACCCACAGCCTTTCTATCAAAGTCTTCAACTCTCTGACCACTGGACCTTACTTTCCAGTCGACGAAGGCAAAATGTCAAACTGTTGATGGTCGTCAATGACTGCGCAGAACGTAGAGTGGCTCTGATCCATTCTTACATTGATGTACTAAGGATGAGTCACAGAAACAATACTTGCTGCAACTTGTCTCCAGTCCTCGGACAATGTTTTCTGTTCCAACAAAGGCAAAATGAAATAATAGCCTAGTGGGTTGCGGGTTTTCCCGCACTTCAATGACAGGATTTATGCAGACTGGATAAATTCTTTAATTATCCAAAACTATATTGCATCATAAATTTTATGCAGCCTGACTAAGCAGTAACACTGCCGTATATATTTATAATTTGGTTGTTTATTGTTCAAAATAATAACTGACTTGAAAAAAATCAAAATTGTACATTTTTTGACAAGTTCATCCTATAATATAACATTTAATATATAATATAATATAGCAACAACAAAAAAGTCGAAAAACATAGCGACCTCTAAATATAATCCAATCTTTCCTAAATTTTTCATAGAGACTCATGTTTTCATATGTAACAAGGGCAGACTTGTGGAGCAATGCATTTCCAACTTTTAATTTTTTCGACCACACTATAATGCACATGGGCGTAGGCTATATATTACGGGTGCAAACCCCAAAATAAGTTTCCGGCAGATATTTTATATGCCTTTACATGCGAAATACCAAAATATCTTAATTTTTTGCGACCATCTCCAATGGAAACTCCTCCCAAAATCTTAAAAGTCCCTCCGAATTTTTTCCTGGCTACGCCCCTGGTCTTACTTGCCATATTTCTTCAACATCGACAAAAGTTGTTTAAAGAAGCAGCCAATTCACACCTGCGTTAATCTGTCCACTAGATTGCGATTTAGAATGCGATTTCGCTTGAATAATCACCCACAAATGTCCTGCGAAATGCGATAATGGCGCTTCTGGAAATTTACGAAAAATGAGTTTACGCCCGACTCGTTTGTCTAACAATAAAAACCTTAATTTCTCATTATACAAACATAATCTTGTTTACATAGAGTCAAAACCACTAATAATTAAAAATCGCTTGAACTGTGTACTACACAGTGTGTAGCTGCCTCAGGGATGCAAGTTTAGGTAGACTACATGTAGGTAACGCTTTGTCATTTGCGAAAAACTGTCCGGACTTCTAGTGGAATTGCGTGCTTGCGATCTTTATTTAGAGCTATAGATGTCAGTCTGTCAGACTGTGGTAGAGGTATGAAGAAAAGAAAAGCCTGACTTTTTAAAAGAATAAAAAATTTGTAAATTACATCCTAATGAATACACCTAGTTAGAAGTTATAAATGGCCAATATAGACTAACTTGCAAAGTCGTACGACTCAGAAGTTTCGATATGTAGATTAGTGTGGAGTTTTAAAATATAATGCGCTGATTGTAATAGTGATAACTGGTTTCCCTATGATGAAGTTAGTTATCAGGCCAAATATTTCTTTGACATTCGTTCTCTAAGATTTGCCCCAACGCGTTTTAATATGTAACAATTTTTTTTTAAATTTAAAAAACTTAATGCTCTTATTGTATTAGTGTTTAGGCATTTAATTATGACGTATTTAATGACCATGCAAATTAGAATTAATAAAATGACTGTATGTCAGGGTTCCCGGACAATTCGCCCCCGGAAGATTCGCCCGGAAGATTCGCCCCGGATGATTCGCCCCCGGATGATTCGCCCCCGGTTTAATAGACATGCAAACACATTTGTTGAATTGTAAAAGCAGTTTAATTTGAATGTTATTGTCTATAACGTTTTATTTGAAGTTTATTCTCTAGTCTAGAATGTTTATTTTGAAGTTTAATATATATAGTTTATTGTCTATCGTATAGTTTAGAAGTTTATTGTCTAGAATGCCAAGTCATTTCAATTGCCTAGAATTCAAAGTTGTAAGCAATCCATTGCAAATTCTCCATATTGGTGCGGTTGTCGGCATCATCCGCAATGATTTTTAGTCTCTTCGAAATAGACTCATACTTCTTATTCTTTGCAGCTATCTGACCTCCTGCAATCAATTGCACAACATCATAATTGTGCAATCCTTGTTGTCTCCTCACGCATTCAATGTAGCGATAAATCTTAGGAGAGGCAGTGCCACAGCCTTAAAGCTTCTGTTCCACCTTTCGACGTTGTTGTTGGTTCGATGCTGATCCTGAACCTCTAAACTCTATATCAACACAACCCACACATTCTTCAAACAAAAGCTCTCTTGTATATAATAGAACAAACAACCGAACCAAGGATTGCATACAACTTTCAATTCTATGCAATTGAAATGACATGGCATTCTAGACAATAAACTTCAAATTAAAAGTTCTAGACAATGAACTTCAAATAAAACTTCTTTTACAATTCAACAAATGTGTTTGCATGTCTATTAAGCCGGGGGCGAATCTTCCGGGGGCGAATCATCCGGGGGCGAATCATCCGGGGGCGAATCTTCCCGGGGGCGAATCTTCAGGGGCGAATCTTTCGGGGGCGAATTGTCCGGGGGCGAATTGTCCGTATCCCGTATGTCAGCAATGTTGAATAAACAATAAGCACTAAACATTTCAAACAATCCCAACAGTTGTAGACTAGATATGTCACTAATTACTGAAAAGTGAGTCAATGCTCATTTATTTTATTCTGTTGATTGAACTCCGATTGAAATTCTCCTCGAGTAGTTCCGTGATTCCGATCTGGCAAGGATGGAACCATTTTTAGATGTTTGTCCAACCAGAGCAGCAGATATCTCATCACCAAGTTTGACAGAACGCTCAGCCTATTGTGCGAAAATGGAGTTTTGGCACACACTCACTGGCGACTAGGAATGCAATCCCGGGTTACCCGAACCCGGGTAACCCGGGTTACCCGGCTTTTTTCCAAACCCGAAACCCGGGTTTGAACGCGATTGAAACCCGAGTTCGACGGGTTTGAAAATCGTAACTTTCACCGTCCTTCACGGTGTGAAACTTACAAATGCAGAGTAATGGAAATATAACGATAATAGTGGTTGATAACGGGTTTACGTAATACAACTTCTAACTACTTATTTATCGGCTCATTCCATATCTTTATTGGTGATTTCGTATGAGTGTTTGCATTCCCATTTCACACGACCAGTGACTAATGTTGAGCGTTTTGACACGTCGGCGTCGTAGCTTCGAATTCGTAAATAATAGCAGTAGGCCTAAACTGTTTTTATTTTAATTTAATGATTTCAGACACAAATCCAAAATCAGCAAATGTAAAGGGTGGTGTTTGGGATCATTTCGTTCACGATTCTGAGGGCCTGACGGCTCAATGTCAGCTATGTAACTCGCAGCAAAAATTGGCAGCGGTGCAACAAAAAATATGCATAGGCTATTCATCTCGGGTCCAAGCATAAGATAAACCTGTTGAAACACAAGGACGTTGGTGACCCTTGTCGTTCTGACGAAGTCAGTGACGGTAGGCCTCTTAGTCCAAGCACAATTACAGGCAGCGATATGTCTCCAAAGCAGCATCTACTTTAGTAAGTTCTCGCTCTGCTAAATTGGGTTGCAGAGTAACGATGACTGAATTATGTTCTGAAAGCAAATGCGCAAGCACTGGAATGGCCTAAAGCTGAGATGTAGACGATTAAGCTGTTATTTGACAATTATTTTTATTATTTTTATAGGCCTATGCAATGTTTCTTTCAGACAGAACGCTCCGGAACGGTAGTCCGTGAAAGCTGCTAAAAATTATTTTATTTACTTACATTTTTAATAAAAAATTATTTAGTTAATTTAATTTAATTTCAGTGTTTACAGTGTTTATTGGTATTCAAGATGCAATAAAATTAGAGGCTCAGGTTTAGGCCTTCGGAGCCCTTGCAATGTCTTCTATAGCCTAACTGTTCTGGAATTGTTCAGTTCCGGAACATTTTTTATTTAAAAACACTGCTTATATAAAAGAAATATCGCGATTATCCTAAAGTTTTCTTTTCATGCAAAATTCTTGAGTGTTGGAGAACGTTGGACTTGTAGCTGCATACGACGACGTTGGTCTTACGCAAGAAATAGTGCAGTAATGATATTTATAATGTAAAATTTGTTAACCCGTCCAAACCCGGGTTACCCGGGTTACTCGGGTTTTCACGGCGGTCAAACCCGAAACCCGGGTTTCGAAAAAAGACCCCGGGTTTGCATTCCTACTGGCGACAGATTCTTCAAGGTCAGCTGTGGAAAGCGTGGAAATGACCGGTGGTTCTGTTGCTTCTCGTTTTGCCAATCAATCAGATCGATGTAGTCATTTGCATAAAAGTTAAGTTCTGGAATAGAAAATAATTATTTCAAACAAATACTTTTGATCAGTGCTAAGATTATTTGCTGTGACTTGCAGAAAATCAACTTCAATTTTCTCAAACAAAACAACTGGTAGTTGTTCACAGTACCCTATGCCCTATGCCATCGGCTTTGCCGATTGGTCTTGTAAATGCCCGTGGACGTGCAGTGACACCGTCGAGACGCGCCAATAGATTTAGCATTGGCAATTCATTTGAATGCAATTGGCAGACAAACCACTGTGATAAAGGGTTTATTGTTCTAAGTTTTTGGCCAGCCGTAACCAGGCGCCATGTAGCTCTCCAGATGTATAGCCACAGCTAATCGAATCCTGACTGATACTTGGATGCATATCCGTGCTCTAGGACTACGCAGAGTCTTGCGATCGAGAAATGAATGTCAGCAGAAACACAGAATACGTAATCCAGAACTTTACTTTGCTGCAAATGACTACATCGACCTGCTTGATTCGCAAAACGTAAAAGTTACAGAACCACCGGTCATTTCCACACTTTGAACAGCTGACCTTGAAGAATTTATCGCCAGTGAGTGTGTGCCAACACTCCACTTTCCCCAATTTCCATGCCACATACAATCGGTTGAGCGCTCTGACACTGAGCACTGATCAAAAGTATTTGTTTGAAATAATTATTTTCTATTCCAGAACTTAACTTTTCTGCAAATGACTACATCGATCTGATTGATTGGCAAAACGAAAAGCAACAGAACCATCGGTCATTTACACACTTTCCACAGCTGACCTTGCAGAATTTCAATCGGAGTTCAATCAACAGAATAAAATAAATGAGCATTGACTCACTTTTTCAGTAATTAGTGACATAATTATCTAGTCTACAACTGTTGGGATTGTTTATAATGTTTAGTGTTTATTCTTTATTTAATATTGCTGACATACAGTCATTTTATTAATTTTAATTTGCATGGTCATTAAATACGTCATAATTAAATCCTTAAACACTGTTACATCTAGCGCATTATATATTTTTAAATTTATTGAAATTTGTATAAATTCGACAATTTTTGTTAAAATTGTTACATTTTAAAATGCTTTTTTCAGTTCACCCTAGGCTAATACACACTTTCCACAGCAAGTCAAAATATTTCGTCATACTATTCTGAGCGCCTATTTAATAGCTAAAGCTAGCAATCTTATAATATCACAAATGCATCATTTATGCAGTGGTCACAGGTGCGATTTGCGCTGGTTGACGATGAATATTATATCGGTTTGCTAAAAAAAATAAACAGCAAAGTAGAATGTGTTATATCAAGCCAGTATAATTTTAAAAAGCTAGATATTTTAAGGTCACATGCTATCAATATGGCCAGAGTATCGTGCAGATTTGACACAATAGAATATAAAAACAGAAAGGATAGACATAACAAACTGAAAGAAAACAAAATGAAGATCGAATATTACTGGCTACTCACAATGCGCCTTTAAAGAATATCACAGAATGCATAATGAAAGAATATAAGCAATTATAGATGAATGGATGGAAGAATGGACGGATGATAGATGGATGGGTACTGGATGGATGGGTTGTTGGGAGGATGGATGAGATCAATGAATGAATCAAAATCTTTCTCGATATTTACATACTAGCAGTCGGTAGAGTTGAGATATTAGCGAAGACCTGAGTAGGCCTAATTTAAGATAATTAATTTTGTAGAGCAGATACATAGGCAAACATGCAGCGAAGTGTTCAAGCACTTTGTACAGGAAATATTCGTTGTCTGAAGTGCGTCCAAGGGTTCAATTCGCATTAACAAGTTTATAACTTTTTACTTGTGTTGACTTGTATCTGATACCATCCATTCTTTTCTATGTATTAGTATATGACATTGTGTGAGTCGGACTGCATTCCTGATTAAAATTTATATGAAATTTATAATAAGAATACCGGTGTAGGAGGCAGGGTGGACTCTAGGCACATTTTGTACTCTAGAGTCCATGGTACCTATAGGCACCGTGGACTCTAGAGTACAGCATACCCGAACACGACAGTAGGAGGCAAGGTGGACTCTAGGCACATTTTGTACGCTAGAGTCCATGATACCTGTAGGCACGGTGGACTCTAGAATGCAATTAAATTAAAGAAACGATAGTTTTAAACAACATTTTATAAACTTTTTATAGCACGAGCGTGCCGCTTATTTATAGAACATACCATTGAACAAGGAAAGCCTCCTTAGCAACCATCCTCAAGATCAGCCTCAGCCTACTTAGCAACCAGCCTATATAGCAACCAACCTACGTAGCATTTAACCTTCTTAACAACCATCCTTATTAGCAACCAACCTTTGTGGCAAGCAACCTCGACGTCATCCTCAACCTCTTTGGCACCCAGTTTCAAAGTCAGACTCATCCTCTTTAGCAACCTGCCCATTAACAACCGGCCTCTTTAGCAACCTGCCTCCTTAGCAACCAGCCACTCTAGCTACCAGTCTCCTTAGCAGACAACATCCCTTCGCAGCAATTAGTCTCTGTAGCAACCGCCCTGCATAGCAGCTAATATCCTAAGCAACAACCTTCCTTAGCAACCGCCCTCTTTATTAACCGCAATCCTTAGCAACTAGTCTTCCTTAGCAACCGCCTTTCTTAGCAAACAAGTCTAAGGAGATTAGCTTCTAGAAAGGCTCGTTGCTAAGGAGGTCGGTTTTAAGGAAGCTCGTTGTTTAGGCGTTCTGTCGCTAATGACGTTGGGCTCACCATGACACTAATTGCAAGAAAGATTGGTTGCTAAGAACATTGGTTGCTGAAGATCGGTTGTTAAGATGGTTGGTTGCTAAGAAGATTGGTTACTAAGAAGATTGGTTGCTAAGTTGTGCGGTTTCCAAAGACGCTGGTTGTCAGTGGCGCTGAGGTTTGACCTTGAAGCTTGCTGCCAACGAGATTGGTTGCTTGGAACATTGGTTGCTAAGGAGGCTGGTTGCCAAGGATGATGGAAGATAAGGAGGCAGATTGCTGAAAAGGCCGAGGCTGATCTTAAATCCGGCTGCTAATAAGTGTTGCTTGTCGTGTTTCAAATTGTTAGCATTATCCATTGTGTATAATATTAGTGTATTTTTTATTATGAAATTAAAATTGTATTAACTTTTAATGCCGATGTAAACTCTAAACCGGAAATAGCTAAACCGGAAGTTTGCAATAACAAGAGTTCTAAGGAAACTAGAGTACGCAATGTCTGAGCTAGTGTGGAATCTATTCTAGGGTACAAATCCCCTGCATAAAATACGTTGTGTCTAGGAATAATTGAGCCTCTACAGAATTTACAGTCTACAGGGTGGGCTAAAAAAACGTAACCCCCTACGCATTTTTGCTAATATTTCGGCCAAAAGTAAGAATTTTTTTAATCACGTTTTACACGCCTAAAGGTAATTCATATCTACGTATAATGGCCAAATTTCACCGAAAATATTCAAACACAACAAAAGTTATATCACTTTTAGTGAGTCTACCCACTGTTTTTTGATGGTTCAAAAACGTAACGCCACGAAAAGCAACAAAAAACGATTTCATTAAGTCACTTCTCAAATAATTGTTATCAAACAAACTTGATATTGCCAGATACATATTATTATTATTTAGAAAAGAAACAGGGTATCAGCGTAGCTGCACGTCACTGTGACGTCACTTAGCAAGAAGACGATCAAGTTGGTAAATAAAGAGTTTTTCAGATTAATAATTTTTTATTGAAACAATGAAATTGAAATTTCTAAAAAAATCAAGATGGGCAAGGTGTCAACAGACAAAATGCGTATGCAGACACTTCTTGAGCATTGAGCAGGGTCTTTGGGCTAAAGCTCTAATCGCCGCTCTAATCCACTGAAAAACAGTGGAAGCCGAGTTGGGCTACCGTTGAAAAATATGCCCCAAATTGATGAAAGGGGATCGGCTCTCGAACGTCGTAAAGGCAGCGGAAGGCTGAAATCTACCTCACTCCAACAAATGGATAATTATGTAAAGGAAGCTATGCTGAAGAAATACCACAATCTGTGACCAAAGCCAAAAGCGATAAGAGAATTGAAGGTCGCATTGAAGTTGATGTGGAAAGATTTAGCTCTGGAACCCATCAACAAAGACATCAAAACTTGCAAAAAGACTCAGAATATGTATGGGTACTGGTGGTGGACACATTGAACTCAAGTTGTGAAACAATAATCAAGTCTGTTTGACAACAATTATTTGAGAAGTGACTTAGTAAAATCATTTTTTGTTGCTTTTTGTTGCGTTACGTTTTTGAACCATCAAAAAACAGTGGGTGGACTCACTAAAAGTGATATAACTTTTGTTCTGTTTGAATATTTTCGGTGAAATTTGGCCATTGTACGTAGATATGAATTACCTTTAAGCCTGTAAAACGTGATTTAAAAATTCGTACTTTTGGCCGAAATATTAGCAAAAATGCGTAGGAGGTTACTTTTTTTTGGCCCACCCTGTACACTATGATTAGATGAAGGTTGCATCACTTCCCATAAATTGAATGAAAAAATTTCATAAGGCATTTGATTGATGTCTTGTATATTTCTCATTAAAAATATAGCTGCTGTCACTTTCGCTACCATTTTGAAGTCTTTAATTTCTTAAATGCAGAATTTCTATGGACAAACTAGAGTATGCAATGCTTGAAGTAGTATGGGATCTATGGTACAAATCACCTACAGAGAGTACGCTGTACCTAAGTATAATGTACCCTAGAGTACGTTGTGCCTAAGTATGATGTACTCTAGAGTACGTTGTTCCTATGTATGATGTACTCTAAAGTACGTTGTGCCTAGGTATTATGTACTCTAGATAGAGTACGTTTTGCCTAGGTATGATGTACTCTAAGGTACGTTGTGCCTAGGTATGATGTACTCTAGAGAACGTTGTGCCTAGGTATGATGTACTCTAGAGTATGTTGTGCCTAGGTATGATGTACTCTAGAGTACGTTGTGCCTAGGTATGATGTATTCTAGAGTACGTTTTGTCTAGGTATGATGTACTCTAGATAGAGTACGTTTTGCCTAGGTATGATGTACTCTAGAGTACGTTGTGCCTAGGTATGATATACTTTAGAGTACGTTGTGCCTAGGGTATGATGTACTCTAGATAGAGTACGTTTTGCCTAGGTATGATGACTATGATGTACTCTAGAGTACGTTGTGCCTAGGTATGATGTACTCTAGAGTACGTTGTGCCTAGGTATGATGTACTCTAGATAGAGTACGTTTTGCCTAGGTATGATGACGTATGATGTACTCTAGAGTACGTTGTGCCTAGGTATGATGTACTCTAGAGTACGTTGTGCCTAGGTATGATGTACTCTAGAGTACGTTGTGCCTAGGTATGATGTACTCTAGAGTACGTTGTGCCTAGGTATGATGTACTCTAGAGTACGTTGTGCCTAGGTATGATGTACTCTAGAGTACGTTGTGCCTAGGTATGATGTACTCTAGATAGAGTACGTTTTGCCTTGGTATGATGTACTCTAGAGTACGTTGTGCCTAGGTATGATGAGCTATAGAGTACGTTGTCCCTAGGTATGATGTACTCTAGAGTACGTTGTGCCTAGGTATGATGTACTCTAGAGTACGTTGTGCCTAGGTATGATGTATACTCTAGAGTACGTTGTGCCTAGGTATGATGTACTCTAGAGTACGTTGTGCCTAGGTATGATGTACGCTAGAGTTGTGCCTAGGTATGATGTACTCTAGAGTACGTTGTGCCTAGGTATGATGTACTCTACAGTAGGATTTGATGGATATGATTAACAATTTGCTTCACCTCCGATAAATTAAACTATAAAATTTTCGTCAAGTATTTAATTGTTTTTTATATTTAATAATAAAAATGTAGCTCCTCTGCTGCTGTTTATTTCGCTACCATTTTAAAGTCTTTAATTTTGTTAATACGTGACTTCTATGGTTTAAATAGAGTACCCAATGCCCGCGGTATACAGTGTGGAATCTGGGGTGCATGATGTTCTCAACAGTACGTTGAGACTAGAGTACATCTTACCTGCATAGAGTACGTTATGCCTGGATGTCGGCTAGGCATTTCGTACTCTAGAGTCTGAGGTACCTGTAGGCGCGGTGGACTCTAGAGTACGTTGTCCCTAGGTATGATGTACTCTAGAGTACGTTGTGCCTAGGTGTTATGTACTCTAGAGTACGTTTTAGCCAAGACTCCACCTTACCTGCCACACCTGTCCTTAATTTTAACCCCAGCCGCGACAATTTTAAAGATTTCATTTTTAAGCCCAAGCATGAACAGTGCACAATTCATGCACTCATTCAATTGACGATTTCGATACAGAAAAAAATATAGAATCAATTACATGCATCTTGGGTTTTAATTCTGCGTTAACGCAGTTTGTCGCACCTCATACGAGTACAGCAACCTAACCAATAGACTAAGCAGCCATAAGTTGCTACTATTCAAACGATTGCAGTCTTGGTGATGGTTCACACTTCCTTTGTTCTTCTGCCGCAGTTTATGACAAATGCACATGCACATAAAATTATGCGTGTAGCAACATTATTATATACTAGATGTTTGCCCGTTCTAAGACGGTTAAAAACAATTTGAGGCAATCTATCTAGAAGAGGCGCTATATAAATTATCAGAGTGAATGAATGCATGTTGGGTTATCGGCAGATTTTCATCGGTCAGCGATTGAGTATCCTGGACGATTCTGTACTGTCCGGCAGAACTCGACTTAAGGATATAAAATATGCATTATCGATAAAGGACGAGAGTGCGAGTGAGTTTAATTTGAATTTGAACTTATGAACAATGTATTAGGAAAGAGAAAATTATTTTATACATTAAGAATGATTAATTGAATAATATTCGTGTCACCTTATTCATCTCTGTACGCGCAGCACAAAATCATTGTGAACTTAGAGAAGCTGCAGGCAGGTTTTGAAGAACCATACAGAGACAATGGATGATGATGTGGGAGATTAAATGCGTCAGGATGCCAATCACATGAATAGGATGTAATGATAGCGAGTAAATAAACCAAGAAATATAATTTATTACGAGCGTACCTTGTATCACTTTCCAAAAATTCTGCGTTCTCTCTTAGATCACTTCCTTTTCTTTTGCTGACAAAATATAATAATATTACAAATTGACCCAGACTTCATAGACGTGATCATCGTTAGGCTATTTAATTCTACTGGCGATATAAACATGGGTACTTCAAAGCGCTTTTGGAAAATGAGTACAATCACTCAAGTTCCGAAGGTAAAACGACCGACATGTCAGGCATATCGATGTACTTAAAATTTAATACGTTACACAAAGTCCAGATAGTTACACATGTAGGCTTATGCATAGGGACACACCGTATACTCCAGGCATACCTCGCCGAACTATCATGGAACTTCATCGCCAACAATACATCGGCTATGGCAGCTTTTGAATCATTTTACTCTTTCTTCTCGAACATTTATGACACCTATTTCCCACTCAAGGCCATAACTATGAAAAAAGATAAACCTCCTTAGAGTCCCTACATGACACCGGTTGTAAAACACCTATACGTAAAATGAACAGACTTAGCAAACAAAACCGCGTGGAGGCAGCTTCTGCACTCTCTACCAGAATCAGTAACATCACAACTCAGCAAAATGCTTCCTCATTTGATAAAGTTAAGCCTGGCCCCCGAGAATTGTGGGCGAAGGTTAACCCTTTCGTAGGGCGGGGGGGGTGGTTCGACGTGAGCAGACTTCTGCACCCGGTGTGGTGAAAAAATTGAAGAGATCTGAAGTTCTGAACGTGTTTAAGAGGTCGCGCCTTTTTGACACTTTTTTTGTAGAGATCGCAAAATCCGCACGTCGCGTTTCAATAGTTACATTATTAATTAGGATGAACACCATGAACTCCACGCACCTTCTTTCTAAATAATAATCTAGATTTCAACTGTATTTCAGTAAATTAAAGAATAGGCTAATAAGCTTACTTACAAATAAAAAAGCTAGTTTCAAGTTCTTTGTCTTTAGAGAATGGTTGCTGAATTAGAGGTAATCTTTAAATTTTGTATTCTAACTTTTAGACTAAAGTTTTCATAACAATTCGTTTAATTTACAATTGGATTGTTCACTATTGCTCCTCATACCGCTTAATTCGCATGATTAAAGTATCTTTTATTTGTGAAACACTCCTTAACTGTGAAATACAACGCATGCCTTTTCATTTTGTATAATAAACGCTTTTATGTAGCAAAAACTGCAGTGCCCATGGCATCAACCAGGAGTTTTCCAAAATTTTGGCTGTTAGGGATGCCTAACAAGGACATTCTTGGGTCTGGACTACCAACCAATGGAGCTACGTTCCATCACCAAAATGATTGATTCGGGTGTTAGCTAGCTACGGAAGTTGTATGACGGTTACAGTCTCCTGAAGAAGAATAGACTTAAATTCAAGATTTCTGCCGACTCAAAGAGGGACAGTTTAAGGTTGATTTAAATTAACAATTTTGATATCTCACGAAAAGATGCAATGACTTTGATGACAAGTCAAGAGGACAAGCTCTTTCTAAAAATGAGAAAAAAAATCCTTCAAGTTTGTTGCCAAAATCTTGACGAAAGAGAGACTCACAAGAATTTCAGCGGCGCATAAGCGGCTGTTCGAAAGTAGGCGTAAGTAGCCGACCAATTGCAACTAAGTAGTGTTGTTACGATTCAATGATTTGAAGCTTCTTGCGTAGTTTCTTGAATACTCAGACCGTGTCATCAAAGAAAAAGAAGTGGAGGCATTCAGTCGTCTTCTCTGGTATTTCACCTAGCACCCTGTGCCACTTGCTTTGTTTGATGAGAGAACAGTGAAAACATCAAGGCCACTATAGTAAAAGCTTACTTACCCACCTAATCAGTTATCCACGAAACGGCTGGACAGGAGATCCTTTGACCACCACACTACTGTCCACTGGAGGCGTATGTCACAAGGAGTTCTTTAAAACTGCTTGGCCTTCTTACTATCCAGGGTCAAGAGCAAGGCAAAACTTTCCTATCGAAGCTTTTTGCTCTCTGACCATTGATCCCTACATTCCAGTCGATGAAGGCTAATGTCAAACTTTTGATGTAGTCAATGACTGCGCAGAACGTGGAGTGGCTCTGATCTAGTCTCACAATGATGTAGGCCCTACTAACTAAGGATGAGTCACAGAAACAATACTTGCTGCAACTTGACTCCAGTCATCGCACAATGATTTCTTTTCCGACAAGAGCAAAATGAGATAATCGCCGTTTTCGCGTTTTCCGGCACTTCAATTACGGTTATTTATGCAGACTGGAAAACTACTTTAGGCCTAATAATAAAAATTATATTGCATTACAAATTATTTGCATTTAATGCACTCTGACTGAGCCGTAACACTAAAGTATATATTTTTATTGGGCTGTTCAAAGTTCATAATAATAACTGCCTTGAAATTCAAAATGATACATGTCTTTTGACGTTTCATACTATATAGTGTAAAAGTGTGCAAAAGGCGCGACCTCTAAATATAGTTCAATCTGTCCAAAAGTTTGCATACAGGGTTATATTTTCATGTGTAGCAAGGGCAGCCTTGTGGAGCCAGCCATTTCCAACTTTTGTTGTTTTGGGCCACCCTAATGTACATGTATGTTTTGTTTCTGCCTTCGGGCGTAATAAAGAACTGATTGACGACCATCAACAGTTTGCCATTACCTTTCATCTACTGGAAAGTAGGGTCCAATGGCCAGAGAGCAGACGGCTTTGATAGGAAGGCTTTGCATTGTTCTTGATCCTGAAGACCAAACAGTTTTAAAGACCTCCTTGTCTCCTTGTGATGTAGCCTACGCCTCAGTGGAGTGTGGAGGTTGATGGTTTTCCTGTCCCAACGTTTCATGGATCAGGTGGTTGAATGGGGTTGTATTACCAGAGCAGCCTTGGTGTCTTCAATGACATACTCATCAAAAAAAGCACGTGGCATAGAGCGCTCGAAGAAATACCAGAGACCGAAAGAGTTAATGTAAATCGACCTCAAACTGTTACTCTTCGAATCAGCGTCAGATGCGCAATTTTTGCGATTTCTAAAAAACTTTCAAAAAGTAGCGACCTCTAAGCATGCTCAAAACTCTTCAATTTTT
>JACEVL010000749.1:30000-37500 GCA_020284085.1 Aporrectodea caliginosa
TTTTATTTTCAAGTGAGAAGCTCTGCTTTCAAAGGCCCTCTTATCTAACATCTAGTCAACGGATCAGTTGTTTAAGATTTTGAGAGGTTAAAGCAATGGTTTCCTATGCTGTGAACAGCCTGATTTGCAAGTCGACCTTATTATTCGACGAGGGGTCAACGCATCAATTGACTATCGCTCGAGTGATTAATGTATTCCGTCGGGTGAATTGAACTTTTAGACGAAAAGGACTTAGTCATGAGATTATTTTAGAGGAATGTCAAAGGCGTGATAGATGAAGACGTGTTTTCGAAATGGAAAGAACATCAGACCAACCTTCGCGCCTAAATGATGGCGATTTCCATTTACCAGCATCATAAGTTGGAACATTCGTTGCCGTCACTTCGGCCGGTCTGCCAGTGTCATTGAAGTGTACATGGGCAGTAAAGTAAACTTCATGATACGTCAGTGCCTTGGTGACAGTGCTGATTACTTTTCCATTCTTCTCAAATACGCTGGTTTCGGTCATCTGTCCTTCATCGCTGCAACTCCATTCAATCTGTGGGGTCCATTTTCCATAAACCTCGATGGAACACAAAAGTGTAACGTCTTTCGCAGTCAGCTTGGATGTGTTGCATGCCAGGTTCGATGCTTAAAAATAGATATAATTAGCCTATATCACAAGTCGCACGTAATTAACATTTTCTTCCAGAAGAACTATGCGTAACAAAAGCTTATTTTGGCAGAGGTTGATTCCGTCTGGAACGAGAACGATTGGAATGCAAGATGGCTTAAGCCACCTATTAAATAGACATGTATTAGGCTTGTACAGTTTAATGTACACTGCCTGAGTGCTACCCTTTGCAAAGTAAATGAAACCCCGCTATAGCCTACAATAGTTTCAGTACACCTTCGCGTACTCTTCACCATCCAGCCACCTCACTCTGTTTCGTGCTATAGATTATAAGATACAATTCATATATTTTGAGAAATAACTCCTAACTTATAAACCGGAAACGAACCCGGCTAACTACCTTCGCACAGCTACGCAGCAGAGAGAGAGAGAGAGAGAGAGAGAGAGAGAGAGGGTATATATAAGGCTGACCAGACGTCCCGGTTTTCCCGGGACAGTCCCGATTTTCTGCTAGCTGTCCCGGCTGCCGGGAAAGGTAGGTCAAACTCTAAATATGTCCCGGTTTTTAAAACTGACCTGACTTTTCGATCTTATTTAATTATGTATTTCATGCGCGTTTGTCATGTGATCAAATAAAGGATATACTTACTTACTTTATCAACGTCTCCTTGATTTTACAACTGGCATCTGGCGAGTAAATTCATTTTTAATCTCACTTTTATTTATTACCATGCATAATATTCTGATAACACATTTTCATAAATAATAATTTTTAATTTAAAATCTAAATCCTAAAATTTGAAACTAAATTACTGAAATAAGATTATAAAATGTCAAAACGAAAATGTTCTTTTAACGACGATCTGAAGGCCGAGTTTTCATTCTTGTCCAGCAGTGCGACTGATGATAGGCCTAGTAGGCCTACTGCATTCTGCAATATCTGTAAGTCAACTAGGCCTATTTCGGTTGCTCACGGCGGCAGCCTGCAGGTCAGAAGACATCAATGACCACATTGCCACTAAGAAACACAAGGTCGCTCTGAGTGCAAGAGCAAGTTCTTCATCATTACCGAAATATTTTACAGCTAAACAACCAGGTAAAGAAGAGTATAATTTAGCTGCTGCAGAGGGTATACGTATGCATAGGGCCTACCACACCGTATGCCACAATCAAAGTTTCAGATCAATGGATTGTAATTTAAAAAGCAAGATTTTTTATTACAAAATGTTAGCAGACAAAAAACTTTTAAGAAGCATACTTTCAGGTGCCAAATTTAAGTAACTGATTTGAGAAATTTTGAATTTAATTTCAAATTTAAAGGATGATTTGAATAAAACCTTTCACGTAGTCTTTTACTTATAGTCTTATACCAATATAATAAGCATAAAATAGATATTTGTGTAAGTATATTATATTAATTATTGACAACATCACAAATTTATTTTGTGATTGAAGTGTCCCGGTTTTTAGTTTCCAATATCTGGTCAGCCTACTATAGCACGTTTTGGCGAAACTATAAGAAAGCGGCCTCTGTTGATTAGCCGTAATGGATACAGATACACTTGTAGACGAAATGTCGTTAGACGAATTGTCGTAGACGAAGTGTTGTTAGACGAAATGTCGGTAGACGAGTTGTCGCGGAACCGTAACTTTGATGGTTTCGCATAAGTCATATATAAATGCTGCCCTTTGAAAAACGGTCAAAATGATGTTTATTTTCGCGATTGTTAGACGCAATGTTCATTAAAAATCTGGGTTTTTCTAGAGAAACAATTAATTGTAAGGCTTTTCTGGATACTAATAATGTTTTAAAGAGATTTTAACGCTTGAATTTGATGAAAACTAAATTTGCGCAAAAGAGTAAAAATTAGCGGTTTTTGGCTTGTTTCTCGTCAATTAACCTTGCCGAAAAGCGCCTCGTTTTGTTATGGCGGGTCACATTTGTTTGCATGTCTATTTATTTGATGTGTGTTTATATGTATACATGCAAACGCAAACGCATGACAAGTTACGAGCGACGATATTCATTATACACATGACATATAATGACTTTGCAACATGAATGTGTTTTTACAAAATGTTAGTAATAAAAAAATTCACTTTTTAAAATCTTTGCAATGCTTCTGGAGAAGGCCATTCATTGACTAATGCAGAATTGACAATTATTAGAACTATTGGATCTTTCTTTAAAGTATTATTGCGGCATAATATGTGTAACTTGTGTGATTCCTCGTAATGGCTCTCTATGGTAAAACTTCAATTGCTTGGTGGGATACCTAGAGTATGTCAGAATATTGTCAAATTTTGGCAAACAAGCCTTTTCAGTAATAGGAAAAGAAATGAAATAGAGACAGACGCTTTTGAAATATTTTGGGGCGCATGATGCACCCTAATGAACATTGAACACAATTTCACTGAGTTTCAGCTAAAAATTTGCCTTTGTTTAACCTGATGCCTCGTTCTTGTCAATGGGTCAGAAATGTACATGTATAGAGTCGCACGTCATGTTGTTCTTCCGTCCGTGGATGACAACGTCATTCCCAATGCAGACCACGACACGTAGCTTCTTTCCAAAGATTTAAGAGGATACAGAAGTGACAACGGGCTGATGCAACCATTTTTAGCGTCCAAAACACGTCTGATAGGTTGCCGGATAGCTAGATTCATAATCAAGAGCTCAAATGTAGAAACCAGAAGACCATCTTTTGAGAAAAAACTTGAGTGACCAAGTTCATGAAGCGTGTCTTCCAGAATGGGCAGAATGAAATGTTCACGCTTTAATGCATGGTTGAGTTCTCTCGGGTCAATGCAGGGGATCGCCATTCTTTTTCTGTGTCACCACAATCCTCCTGACCCATGGGATTGGTTCATCAATTGTTGTGATGCCACCAAGAGTTGATTGTCAATACTTCGAGTTGCACCTTCAGTTTTGGTTTTACTGCTAATAGAATTCATCTGGCAGGCATAACACTGGATGGACCGATTCGTCCACATTCAGATGCACCGGCACTTCAAGAGTTACCCAGTGTTCCATCAAAAACATTACCATACTTGTGAGTAACTTGCTTGTCAGAACTCTGTGCAGATTGTAATTATTCACAGTAATTAGGTTCATCTGCTCGGATGCTGACCGTCAAAGAAGAGGTGTCAATTCTTCTTTCACTACCACAAACTCCACATTGTAACGCTCCTTGTTCTTCGGGTTCTTCAGTATTGTTGCGAAAGGTTCCCAGTGGGTGTAAAGTGAGTTCCGTTCCACATGGTTAACATCTTATTTGTGGGTGTGACGTAAGATGCGTAACGCGAAGGCATAATATTTACAGGGGCTCCAGTGTCTACCTGGAATATGACAGTTTCATCATTTATCACCATTTCACATGGTATGGCTGTCACACACTTTTTCAATCGCGTTGACCCATTCATTTGGAATGGCGGGTACACCTCATCTACTTGATGAACCTGTCTCGTCCGTTGTGAAGGGACTGTTGACTGTCTGTAAGAGCATGACTGGGCAAAATTATCCTTGGGGTGGCAGGGATTGCAGGGTTTTCTCCAGGCTGGACACATTGATTTGATCAAAACATGTTTCTGTCCGCAAAACTTGCAGAGTTTCGGGTCCTTGGCATTGGTTGAGGTTGCTGGAGGACTGCGTCTTTTAAAATTTGATCCTCGAATTAGATTAATTGTGATATCCTGCGTTAGTGCAGTCTCTCCAGCTCGGCAAATGTCAACAGCTTTCTCCAGTGTCAGTGCTCGTTCACTTAGTATTTATTGTTGAGTTTCTGCTTCCCGAAAGTCCAGAACCATACGGTCACGTAGCACAGATTCCTTGCAATTGTCACAGAAAGTACATGACTTTATGAGTAGTCGTAGTGCCATCAAAAAACCTTCAAAAGTCTCACCGTCATCCTGGTTGCGCTCGTTAACGTTAGTAAGTTTCGTTGACCTCTCCAACCGCGAACATTTTGGCAATGAAACATGAAATTCCTTGGTATTATGGTGGTCCAAACTTACATGGAAAACTATATATTAGGGTGGTTCAAACTTATATGGAAAAATATTTGTTTAGAAATGTGCTCCTCCACAAGGCTGCCTTTGTTCCACGTGAAGCGACAGGACTAGAAGTCTCTGTGTTGAAAAATTGAAGAGCTCTGAACATGTTTAGAGGTAGCTACTTTTTGACACTTTTTGTAGACGTCATAAAAATTGCTCATCTGACGTTGCAATAGCTGCATTATAAATTAAAATTAGCACCCATAAACTCCAAGCACCATCTTTGTAAATTATCAATATGCCAACTGAATTTAAGTAAATAGAAGAATAATAAGCTTATTTACCCCCAAGAAACTTGTTTCAAATTCTTTGTGTTGGAAAAACGGTTGCTAAATTAGATGTAATTTTAAAATTTGCCTGCCAACTTAGAAACTATAGTGTTTCACTACAATTTGTTTCATATACAATTGGATTGTCCATTATTGCTCTTTATGCGGCTAATTTAGCATGATTGGAGTTTTCTTTATTTGTGTAGCAAGCCTTGAATATGAAATAAGCTTTCAGTGCAGGTCTTTTCACTTTGTGCAATAAAAGCTCATATGCGACAAAAACGACAACCAGCATCAGCCAGGAGTTCCCCATACTGTTGGCTGTTAGGGATGCCTGATAAAATACATTCTTGGGTCTGGACTCCCCAAAATGGGGCAATCCTGAGGAATTTTATGTTTCATTACCAAAATGAACTAACAGTTGGTGAGGCCACGAAAGCAACAATAGTCGTTGCGTTGGTAATTCGGGGAAGGCTAGAATCCCCGCGCAGCATGTTGATTAAGGTATTCACAAGCTCTGGAAGTTGCAGGAGCCAAGATTTCTGCTGATTCAAAGAGTAACGGTTTAAGCTCGATTTAAATTAACTCTTTCAGTCGTCATCTCTGGTATTTCTCCGAGCACTTTATGCCACGCGTTTTCATTGAAGAGACAAAGGCTGCTCTGGTAATACAACCTCATTCAACCATCTTATCCATGAAACGTCTGGACAGGAAATCCTTCAACCACCACACTCCACTGAAGGCGTATGTCACAAGGAGATCTTTGAAACTGTTGGGTCTTCCTACTACCAAGGGTGAAGAACAAGGCAAAACCTTCCTATCAAAGCCGTCTGCTCTCTGGCCTTTCCAGTTGATGAAGGCAAATGTCAAACTGTTGATGGTCGTCAATGACTGCGCAGAACGTGGAGTGGCTCTGATCCATTCATACAATGATGTAATAAGGACGAGTCACAGAAACAATACTTGCTGCAACTTGTCTCCAGTCATCGGACAAAAGTTTCTGTTCCAACGAAGTCAAATTTAAATAAGGATCCTGAGTGGCCGAGTGGGTTGGTGCCCGCTCGTCACGTCGGCGCCCCGGATTCGCTTCCCGGTCGGTCGGGTTTATCAGAGATTAATTTCTCGGATCTTTACTGCGGGTGGCTCGGTCGCATTATAAACGTGGAGTACAATACAACACACAATACAACACATCACAATACAACTGGGGCGCGGTGGTTTAGGGGTATGTTCGGTGCCTTGCAGCTGAAGGGTTGCGGGTTCAAATCCACCTCAAAAGTCACCGCGTAGGGACCCTGGGCAAGTCCTTCACTCGCAATAATTTGCTCATGCGTTTCGGCGTGAAACTCCGATTCAGCGTTCGCGCAGTAGTCGGCTGCGCCTCTGAATGGGAAATCTGGTAGGGGCGCTATAACAAGTGTTCAAATACAATACAATACAATAGTGGGTTGCGGGTTTTCATGCACTTCAATGACGGGATTTATGCAGACTGGATAACTTCTTTAATTATCCAAACTATATTTCATTACAAACTTAATGCAGCCTGACTAAGCAGTAGGCCCTAACACTGCAGTATATATTTCTAATTGGGGCTGTTTATTGTTCAAAATAAAAACTTACTTGACAAATTTTGTATAACTGATTCGAACAAAATCAAACTTATACATGTTTTTTGACAAGTTCATACTATATAGCAAAAAGTCGATAAACATAGCGACCTCTAAATATAATCCAATCTTTCCGAAGTTTTGCATAGAGACTCATGTTTTCATGAGTAACAAGGCCAGCCTTGTGGAGCAATGCATTTCCAACTTTTACTTTTTTGGACCACACTAATGAGGTATAGATAGAGGAAATGCTTTCTCTACTGCTTCATACAATCCTAATTTCTTAACTGTAATTGTGAATTGAGGCCCATAAGGGATCAGATAATAAAGTATACTAAGTATGGGTCTGGAAAATACCGGTGTAAAGAAATTAAATATTTATAACTTACACACTTCGGTACTTACCAATAACTATGAGGCTGGCGCTAGCCCTCATTAAAGTGCCGGGTTCAGTGCACATGTATCGCTTTGCGGTTTCCTCTCTAGCTGTTATCTTCAAGTTATACTTTCCAGGTTCATGATTATCAATCTCACAGCATGGGCAGGAACATGCTTGTGAATTCAGGAAATATCCATTCCAGAGTTCCTCTTTTTGAGACTTATTTCCAAACGTATACCACAGCAACTTCTGATTTTCATCTGACTTACATTTAATAGTAGCTGCCTCATTGAGCACTGCAACAGTGTTTTGGGGTTGCTCTGTAAGAATTAGAATGCCAGCGGTTGCTAAAATAAAAAAACAGTGCTTCTGAATTGTTTATATTTTAAAACATCCATATTCCATAGTAGTTGCACAAAATAAAACGAATCAAGCATTATTTTAGTACGGTATACAATAATGAATACAGAGCATGTGCAGTAGTAAATTCTATTTAAGTCTCTCATACGGTTGGCACAAATAAATGAATTTATAAATTTTTTGCGGATGACCTGTCCTTTTGCAGCTTACTTCCACAGA
>JACEVL010000749.1:42500-83524 GCA_020284085.1 Aporrectodea caliginosa
ACAACAATTTTAACTTTTTTTGCTTCCTAAAAAACTTTAGCTGTTCTATATAGATTTTGGCACGCTGAATCCAGTGGTGTTCTCAGAATTTTTGTATCACGTCAGGTTTTTGAGAAAAATGGTTTGCAAGATTTTAAAAGAAATGCTTAGAAAACTTAGTGCATAGATTTCACTGGACAACAAATTTTAACTTTTTTTCCTTGTCTTTAACTTCTAAAAACTTTAACTGTTCTCATATAGATTTTGGCACGCTGAATCCAGTGCAAGATTCTCAGAATTTTTGTATGATTTTATACAGCTTTTTGAGAAAAATACCGCTGATTTGCGTTTGTATATATTGAATACAAACGCAAATCAGCGGTTGTTCAGTTTTAAAATGTCCAAAAAGTAAATAACAGTACATTGTAAATCTATGCACTAAGTAAATTTCTCGGCATTTCTTTTAAAATCTTGCAAACCATTTTTCTCAAAACCTGACGTGATACAAAAATTCTGAGAACACCACTGGATTCAGCGTGCCAAAATCTATATAGAACAGCTAAAGTTTTTTAGGAAGCAAAAAAAAGTTAAAATTTGTTGTCCAGTGAAATCTATGCACTAAAAGTAAATTTCTGGGCATTTCTTTTAAAATCTTGCAAACTATTTTTCTCAAAAACCTTACGTGGTAAAAATATTCCGAGAACACCACTGGATTCAGCGTGCCAAAATCTATATAGAACAGCTAAAGTTTTTTAGGAAGCAAAGAAAAGTTAAAATTTGTTGTCCAGTGAAATCTATGCACTAAGTAACTTTCTGGGCATTTCTTTTAAAATCTTGCAAACCATTTTTCTCAAAAACCTGACGTGATACAAAAATTCTGAGAACACCACTGGATTCAGCGTGCCAGAATCTATATAGAACAGCTAAAGTTTTTTAGGCAGCAAAAAAAAAGTTAAAATTTGTTGTCCAGTGTAATGCGTGTTACGCAACATCGGAAGTGCTCATGATGTCATCAGTTTTTCCGAGGGTTGCCACCTTTTCGAAATAGGAAGTCGGGACGCAGTTTTCTCGTAAAACACTTCACGAGTTACGATCATGGCTAGGCTGGTCCATAGACCTATATATATATGTTCACCTTTATAGAAGAGTCTTTCAACTGTGGAGCATTGCTCAACTCCAGGCGGTACACGGATTTATACTGCACTTTTTGAACACGGATTGCCGCTTTGCACAATTGTAGTTGCAACCTAAGAGAACATTTTAGGAAGGGGAGGCAATCGAAATTTCCCTTAGAATTCAAGATGGCGGCTTTTAAAAAAATGGCCGACCGAAATTGAGATTTTTCAATATCTCAACTTCTAGTTCACTTAGAATCATTATCTTGGTGTCTAAACATACACATTTAGGGGTAATGATTCCAATAGGGCCATCGCAGATTAGCCCCGGTCTAATATGTCGGCCATTTTCCAAAATGGCCGACGAATATTGAGATTCTCAATATCTCGGCTTCTAGTTAACTTAGAATCGTTATTTTGGTGTCTAAACATACACACTTTGGGGCAATGATTCCATTGAAGCCATCACAGATTTGCTCCAGGTCTCATCGGTCGGCCATTTCCCAAAATGGCCGACCGAAATTGAGATTTTTCAATATCTCGGCTTCTAGTTCACGGTCCGCAAAGTGAGTCAAGAAAGTGGTCAAACTGTCTCGGAATCAAGAAACGACTATATTATATTTTCAAAAGTCATGACAAAAGGACTTATTAGGATAGCATTTAAAGGGCAGAAAGTCAGATAATTTGCTAAACAAGCATATTTAAATGAATTTTTGAGGAATTTAAGTGATCGAAAACGAAACAGAGATATAATTAATAAATTTGGCACCGGTACTCCTGCAGTTGAAAAATTCCTGCCGGTCCGTGACAATAAAAGTTAATTCCTGCCAGTCCGTGACACTGAAAAGTTTGGGAAGCACTGCTGTTGATTGTTTTCTAAGCGTTTAAATTATAAGAGTCTTTCTTGGATTTCTAAAACATATTAGACATAATTTATCTTTATTTCTTTCATAAAAAAGTAAGAAATTACTTCCTTAGCTAGGATTCGAACGTATCCCTCTACAGTAGGCTAACTGTTGGAACACATCAGTGTGCATGGGACATCAGCACATTTGCAAGAGCATCTAGTTGACGTGCAACCCTCCTTGCACCCGCATATCAATTATAGTTCTCTGCAAGTCTGCCAAACTGCTGGTTGTGTGGTCTACTGTGGAGTCCACACCTCACTTCGCTTTGTCCATCCCCATTGCAATGAGCTGGAGATGGCATATCAGTCACGATATTGTCTGTCTGACCTCACATATGCCCACCTTGGTATATGGCTCGAAGAGTGTGTATGACTATAGCGCATCACATGTTAGAGGAAGACTTGGCAATCTCCTAGCGGAATTGATAAACCAGTTGAATTTTGTGGAAGTTCAGGTGCTTTTGTTTATGATGGTGCAATAAAAAAAAAGACAAAAAGATCCGCCTTTTATGACTCCAGTTATTAAATATTTGCTGCGAAAACGAAACAAGCTGCTAAAGCAAAACAATGTTGAAGTTGCCTCTGCTCTTTCAAAAAGAATAAATAACCTGATCACACGGCGAAATACATTAACTTTCGAGCGTTTTAAGCGCGGATCGCGTGAGTTGTGGACGGAGGTGAATCGGCTTCGAGGGGCTGGCCGGGGCGACACACCGTTATCTGACTGCGATGTCACTGCGTCTTCGATGAACCAGCATCTTGGATGTATCTCTACAGACGCACATTATTCAGCTCCCATAATCAAATCTACCGTTGTCGACAGCACAAAGGTGATTGTTGACGAATTTACTACCTATAAACTACTGGCTTCAACAAAAAGAACAGCTACGGGCCCCGATGGTTTGCCATTCTGGTTCCTCGAGGCGGCGGCTTCAGCTTTAGCTGAACCTGTTGCGCACCTCTACAACATCTCAATTATCTTCTCCTACGTTCCATCTCAATGGAAAGTCAGTACTATTACGCCAGTGCCAAAGATTTCTCATCCATCTGAAGCTACCGATTTTCGCCCCATCTCGGTCACACCAATTCTTTGCCGATTATTGGAAAAATTTATAGTGCACCGTTTCTTCTACCCAATTCTGCTCGAACCTCGGCTTAATCAAGATTTCACGGACCAATACGCTTTCCGACCTACAGGTTCCACTTCAGCTGCACTTATCGCCTTGACCGACAACCTTACGGATCTACTAAGAGACAATAAATTCGTACATCTAATTGCCCTAGATTTTACAAAAGCCTTCGACACGGTGAGGCACTCTTACCTAGCTGAACAACTAGCAGAGCTGCAAATTCCAGACTGCTTGTACAATTGGATAATTGCCTATCTTGGAGATCGGGGTCATGAAACCAAATACAATGGCTTAATTTCTGCCATTGTTCACATCACTGCTAGTATTGTTCAGGGTTCGGGTTTAGGCCCAGCCAACTTTATTACAACAATTTCAAAGCTTAAAGCGGCCCACCCCGGAAACAGGCTTATAAAATATGCAGACGATACCTATCTGCTGGTACCCTCTTCAAACACTGCCACAGTGGCAAACGAACTTGATCATGTGTCCCAATGGGCCGAAACATGTAACCTTAAACTAAATAAGAAAAAGACCTTTGAGATGGTGATCAGACGGCCGAGGGGGCGTGCATTGAATGACACTGTTCCGGATGTCACCCCGGGATTAACTAGGGTGTCGAGCCTGAATATCCTAGGGGTTACATTTACAGAAGTTCTCAACTTTGAGCCTCATATCACCCGAATATGCTGTAAGGCAAGACAATCAATGTATGCCTGTGCATTCTTGTTGCGCATGGCCTCAAGGGTCTGCAGCTATATGATGTAGTACGTGCAACAACAGTGGCTCGTTTACTCTATGCTGCCCCGGCCTGGTGGGGGTTTGCGGGACAACAGGATAGATGCCGACTTCAGTCAGTAATAAGTAAGCTAATCCGCCTCCGGTACCTTCCTGAAGACAACCCAAAAATTGAGCGACTTTGTCTTGAAGCTGACACCCGTCTTTTCTCTGCGGTCCTGATGAACAAGGGCCACGTACTGCATAGCTTACTTCCACCAAAAAAGCCCCAGCAATATACCCTGCGACCGCGATCGCATGACCATTGTGTACCTCTTGCAGATAATTTACAGCGAAAGACGTTTATTGTTAGAATGTTGTATTCGTATTGACATTAATAATACTGTTGATTGTTGTTACGATGTATGTACACCAGAGTGCTGATATGCAATTGGTTTTATTAAAGAATATACTTACTTACTTACTTACTTAACCCTCATATTATAATGACATGAAGCCACGTTGTTCAAAATCATTTGGAGAATATTGTGTGAGTGATATTCAGGACAGTTTGTTACGGCATGCGGCTCGTTTAGCTGCTACTCGTCTTCCTCGGTACTCTCACATCTCCACATACATGACTAATGATCTTCACTGGCTCCCTCTCGGCTAGAATTAAGTACAAGATCCTGCTCCTAGTTACTAGGTCCCAGCAGGGCTTGGCTCCTAGTCTCCTAGGTACCTTTGTGACTTAATGTGTAAGCCACTATCTGCACGTTCTTTTTACATCCCTTTTGGGTTGTTGATTGGACATTTTAGAGCCGTATGGCCCCCTGCACTCCCTATTAGCCTTTTGAGACTGTAGCAACACTGCTGACATGGTACATGGGCCTCTGTGAATTGTCTGATTTTACCATCTTACTTGCTTACTTTTCCTGTTGGCGCTTTGTTTGCTTTTCGGATTGGGCCCTGGACACTAAGATCTAACGCTCGATTCGACATTTCAACCCTGGCAGCCGAACAGTCAACACCAGTTGCTCTCTTTTCGATCAGTCTCAATTCACACCACTTAGTAAAGCAGTCTCTCAGACCCACTACCAGTTTACCATCTAACCTCGAAGTAGGCAACTCCGCCACGGCAAGTGGTCCTTTATTCTACCATCTTTACCACTTGTCGTGCCAGTTCCAAGCCTGGGTAAGGAGGAGGGTTCCGCTTTTATACCATCCTGGGTCCAGCTTTTACTCTGTTCTGTTGTGTTGCGGATGATACTGGGCCGTCTATGGGGCGGGTTATGTCTGTCCGAATGGTCACCTTGTGTGGCCATTATCTTTATCTTTTTAACATCCCTTTTGGGTTGTTGATTGGACATTTAGAGCCGTATGGCCCCCTGCACTCCCTATTAGCCTTTTGAGACTGTAGCAACACTGCTGACATGGTACATGGGCCTCTGTGAATTGTCTGATTTTACCATCTTACTTGCTTACTTTTCCTGTTGGCGCTTTGTTTGCTTTTCGGATTGGGCCCTGGACACTAAGCTCTAACGCTCGATTCGACATTTCAACCCTGGCAGCCGAACAGTCAACACCACTTGCTCTCTTTTCGTACCTCGGTCGCGAACCTCATTAACCCAGCATCGGGCTTTCGCTGTAGTGGGTCCATCAATATGGAATGACCTTTCCCCTGCAATTATCTTTATTTCTTTCATAAAAAAGTAAGAAATTAAGAAAAAGTAAGAAATTACTTCCTTAGCTAGGATTCGAACTTATCCCTCTACAGTAGGCTAACTGTTGGAAAACATCAGTAGCAGGATTCTGGAGGGGATTCAATTGGCATCTCTTCGCTGCTTAAAGACCTTTCTCTTTTCTCTGGCCTGTAACGCTGAGAGCGCTTCTGAATAGCTCTGCTGTGAGAAGCGCTTTACAAATGTTCAGATTAGATTAGATTAGACTCGTATTAATTTGGTTTGGGACATTTCTGCTGCCGCTGCTGCCGCTAGCTTGAAGAATGGTGTTCGACAGCAGCGAGGATCTGGTACACGACAACAAGCAGCTCCAGAAACAACACTACCACTCAACTGGCCTGACTTTCTTCTAAATGAAAGAAATAAGAAAGACCTTATCATTCTGCTTGCGAATTACGACCTCCATAATTTTAGTCAAGTTCATAAAATTATTGTCAGAAACGAAGATAAGGAACTCCTTTCATCTGGCACCCAACACACATCCCTAGCTGGCACTTCATGTGAAAAAATGGAATAAGCAGATGGTCGTCTGATCATGCAGCAAGTGCGTGATTTGACCTGAAAATGCCGTTAAGAACTTAAAT
Organism: Aporrectodea caliginosa; assembly: GCA_020284085.1. NCBI lineage: Eukaryota > Metazoa > Annelida > Clitellata > Crassiclitellata > Lumbricidae > Aporrectodea > Aporrectodea caliginosa. The sequence goes on from JACEVL010000749.1 coordinate 48,672, forward strand.
TACCTTCCATATGTTTTTAGAAATCTATGGAAGACTCTTAGAATTAAAACGCTTTGATAGTAGATACCATCTACAGTAATGAGGGAAGATGCCACAAAGAAATTGGAAAAAAGCACTGAATGCAAAAAGCATTTGTTTCCTCTTTCAACAATTTCGCCACTTTGCAATAAATTGACCTTCTTTGGCTTCATTTTGATGTCTTATATTAATTTTGACCTTAGATTCGTGTTACTTGAAAAATAGAGATTTCAATTTCTGTCGGCCATTTTGGAAAATGGCCGACTGATGATACCATGGGTTAATCTGCGATGGCCACATAGTAAAAACATTGACCCTAATTGTGTATGTTTGGACACCAAAATAACGATTCTAAGTGAACTAGAAGCCGAAATATTGAAAAATCTTAATTTTTCGTCGGCTATTTTGGAAAATGAGACCTGGAGCAAATCTGTGATGGCTTCAACGGAATCATCACCCCAAAATGTGTATGTTTAGACACCAAAATAACGATTCTAAGTTAACTAGAAGCCGAAATATTCAAAAATCTCAATTTTTCGTTGGCCATTTTAGAAAATGGCCGACCGATGAGACCTGGAGCAAATCTGGGATGGCTTCAGTGGAATCATCACCCCAAAATGTGTATGTTTAGACATCAAAATAACTATTCTAAGTTAACTAGAAGCCGAAATATTGAAAAATCTCAATTTTTCGTCGGCCATTTTTAAAAATGGCCGACCGATGAGACCTGGAGCAAATCTGTGATTGCTTCAATGGAATCATCACCCCAAAATGTGTATGTTTTTGGACACCAAAATAACGATTCTAAGTTAACTAGAAGCCGAAATATTTAAAAATCTCAATTTTACGTCGGTTATTTTGGAAAATGGCCGACCGATGAGTCCTGGAGCTAATCTGCGATGGCCCTATTGGAATCATTACCCCTAAATGTGTGTGTTTAGACACCAAGATAATGATTCTAAGTGAACTAGAAGTTGAGATATTGAAAAATCTCAATTTCGGTCGGCCATTTATTTTAAGCCGCCATCTTGAATTCTAAGGGAAATTTCGATTGCCTCCCCTTCCTAAAATGTTCTCTTAGGTTCCAACTACAACTGTGCAAAGCGGCAATCCGTATTAAAAAAATGCAGTATACTGACCAAATTTGTCTTGTACCGCTTCTACTACAATAAGTTTTTGCAAGTTTGAACAGTTCGTTGCTTAAAAAATCAACACAACTTAGTCTAGCATGCTTATAAGCTTCGACAAAACTGCTCGAAAGTAAATGAACTCGTTGTAAAGCTCATCTCCGTCACCAATCGAAGAACAATAAATTAGCAGTAGTTAGTAGGCTGCGGGTATTGTGCTTAAAGCCACAACAGTTTTTTGTGTGGTCACTGGTCATAAATTCTTTAAGTCGGGACATTTGGCTGTCCCAATTTGGTCAAGTCGAGACACGGGACATTTGCCTCGAAATGGGGACTGTCCCGACAAAGTCAGGATGGGTGGCAACCCTAGTTTTTCCTTATGCCCTCAATATTTTTGACAAGTTTTTGCAAGTGGCAAATGGACTGTTCTTCTCTTTCGAAGAGTAATATTTAATTAGTACAGCCATCCATTTACCCGCCGATATGGTGCTTCTAACTTTCTTCAATGAGAGTTTTAAAAAATATTGAAATCTTCCAAACATTCGACATACTATGCCTACATGATATGCATGTGAATTTAAGTAGGTAAGTAAGAACATTATTTATTTGACTTCCAGCAAAGGCACAGAAGCTTATTTGCAAATTATAGGTTTTTCCGTTGTGTCAGCCATGACGCTGACTCCGAGGAACTGATGTATTCTGGATAATAAAATTATTATTTATTTCAGCAAGTCCTTACTACATCTCTCGTGATTCACAGAAAATGAAATAATTTTATCCTTACCCCGAATGTCGACCATCAAACACAAGATAATGAGAAAATCTGCTCTTTTCATTGAACCATGAGATCTACGACTGCTTTCTGAAAACAAAATTTAACAGAAGACATCGTGTGAGTTGATCGTAACTAAAAAATTGTAGAGCTCCTCTCACAGCATAAACTATTCAGAGGCGATGCAATTAATGAAACACGTGACATGGTGGCCCGAAAATACTCTGCATTTCGAAGAACACCATACAGCCTACAGGTAGCTTCAATTATCGAAAAGTGACAACTTTCTCATTAGATATAGGCCTAAAAATGATCAACAATTTTACAATCAGCAATAATGGGTAAACGTGTAGTTTGCCGTGGTAAATGATTCGCCATTGTATGGGTTTCAGCGTTGGTCGAATAGAAGTTGGATTGACAAAAGAAATTCTTGCTAATTAGGAGTCGGATTGATGAAAATAATTTTTGCTTAAATAGAAGTGGGATTGATGAAAAGAATTTTCTCAAATCTAAGCTGTATTGATGAAAAATAACTAAATAGAAGTTGTAGCCTATAGAAGTTGTAGCCTACTGATGAAAAATAATTGTTGCTTAAATAGAAGCTGGATTAATTAAACGAATTCTTGCCGAAATAGAAGCTGGATTAATTAATAGGATTCTTGCAAAAGTAGAAGTTGGATTTATGTAAAATAATAATGCTAAAATGGACGAATAACTACACGTGTACCAACCAATGCAACTAACCACAAAACCGTTGCACACGAACTCGATCTGACCTTGATTCACCAGCGGGCCATTTAGCCATTTAGATTAATTTTATAGATAGCCTACAATGTTTTGCAAGTACTAGGTTCCATATAGGTTCCATATACACGGTGAGTCAATGAATAACGTGACCCTACATATTTTGCTTTAACTTCGTCAGATATGAGATTACGCCAAAGAAATAATTATTGTAATAGTCAGAGCTGTTAGCGTAACATTGTGAATTTAGGTGCTACAAGCAAAAAAAGGATATTTTTGTGTTCAGGAAGAAATTCTGAACAAAACCTTATAATTATAGTGCCAGTTGAAAAGAAAAATTGGATTTTTTTTGAGTTTTTACGTTATTAGATGTTGGCGTAACATTGTGCATTTTGGTGCTACACACAAAATAAAGATATTTTTGTGTTCAGGAAGTAATTCTGAATAAAACATGATATTGTGCCAGTTGAAAAAATTATTTTTTTTTAGTTTTTTCACATTTTAACGTTATTTTTTTATTCCAGCAAAACTCGACTAATGCCGAGAAATGGGTTACGTATCGATAGTCCGAAGGTTCGATAGTCCGAAGGTTCGATAGTCCGAAGGTTCGATAATCCGAAGGTTCGATAGTCCGAAAGTTTCATGGGAAAACATATATGCATATTTAGCCTACATATTTATGTATATGTACATTATATGTATATATATGCATGTATACGTATACCTATATGTATACGTATATGTTTGCATATATATCTGTATTTATATATACATGCACATAATGTTAGCCGATATATATGGATATAGGTATATATATATATATATATATATATGATATATATAATTATATGTGTGTGCATATACATATAATATATATATATATGTATATACATATATGTACGTATCTATATGTATATGTGTATGTAAATACTATACATGTATATAGATGTATGTGTATATGTACAATGTACATGTATATGTATATATATGTATTTACGTATATATGTAGGCCTACTTATGTATATGTATATGTACATATACATATATATATATATGTATATGTGTATATGTATGTATAGGTATGTTTATGTATCTATATGTATATATACGTTTGTGTATATATAATATATATGTACTATATATGTATTCATGTATATATGCATGTATATATGTATTTATACATATATACATACATAAATATATACATATATATATATGGATACATATACATGCATATACATACATAATACATATAATGTGCATATATATATATATATGTACATATATATATATATATATATATGTACATATATATGTACATATACATATATGTTTACCATGACACTTTCGGACTATCGAACCTTCGGAATATCGAACCTTCGGACAAGGAATTTATCAACGTAAAATACGGGATTACCCATAAACATATTTGTACATAGCCTGTATGTCGGACTATCGAACCTTCGGATTATCGAACCTTCGGACTATCGAACCTTCGGACTATCGACCTGTCCCCGAGAAATGTAGCCGCCTGTATTAGTAAATTCAAAAGCTTAACAAAAATGCTATATTTAATAATATCTGATATTGTGCAAGTTGGAAAAAAATATTTTTTTCAGTTTTTCATTTTTTTACCTTATTAGATGTTAGCATAACATTGTGCATTTTAGTGCCAAAAGCAAAGAAAAGATATTTTTGTGTTCAGGAAGTAATAGCCTACTGAACAAAACCTGATATTGTGCCATTTGAAAAAAGGTACATTGTTTTGAGAGTTTTTTAAAGTTTTTTTTACGTTGCTAGTTGTTAGCATAACATTGTGCATTCTGGAGCTACAAACAAAAAAAAGATATTTTTGTGGACTGTTAGGTGGCCACAAAGTAGGCGGGATGAAGTCAGGTATTTCAGTTTGCAGTAACTCATTATTAGCCTATATTCGTTTATTAGTCCAAAATTAGATAGACACGCCGCTATCAGTTACAGTGCATAATAATAAATTATTATATTAAAGAGTATTTATAGAGAGTCTGAGAGCTATCGCCATAGAACGAGAATTTCTGACTTCAGGCTTTAATATTCGTAAATATTCGTGAATACTAGGACATTTTTAATATTCGTAAATATTCGTAAATATTCGTTGATGACGTCACTTTTACCGCTTTGTTTACGAACTAATTTAACAGTAGGCCTACTAATTTAAGAATAATTATGTGCAGTGGTTTTGCGGCGCTATACTTAGTGCTGTGGTCCGTAAGCTGGTACGCTTAGCCTTCGTATACCCAAGGTTGCCCTACTCTTGAGGAACTCTGTAAATAAAGCTGACCACGACCAGAGGACCGTTAACCTAAAGACGTCGAAGCTCACACAAGTTTTGATTTTGTGGCGCCAAGGCGGGAGCATGCTGCCCCACAACGGTTTTGGTAACACTAATACAATAAAAAGTATCAAATGCGCGCTGAATTTTAATACTGATTTATTATCATCATCCTCAGTTTCTACCTCCAGCCATTTGGCGGTTATGTATACATATAAATGATTGCCATTTTCCGTATACAAACAGCATGCAGTAAATATACATGGATACCGCCACCGAGCCTACGTGTGTGAGCAGTCTAATCATAAAAGTGTCCTCAGACAAAATAGATGAACCGATTCAGAGTATCTCTGTCTGTCTCTGTCTATCACACACACACCCACACACTCTCTCTCTTAGTCTGTCTCTGTCTGTCTCTCTACGATATCTCCCTCTCTGTCCCAGTTTCACGTTGATGCGCTTATAGTCTAGGCTTGGAATTTCAAAAGGGCTCTAGAAATCACTGTTAGAAGCAAATCATGTAACAATTTGCTAACCAGTGTTTCTAGACTAATTTGACCCTGCTGAAAACGAAAATCGCGGTTAGCAACCTGGATTTTGAGCGGTTGCATGGGAAAACAAGATGGCGGCCAAAATGGTGGCCAATAGCTTCAAATTGCTATAAGTGAAGTTTTGATTGTAATGGAAACATGATTTTAGAGTCTAAATTACCATTTTAAGGGTCAAGGAATGTGATGGAACTAAAAACACGCAAGTAGCTCTGCCAGAAAACCAAAATGGCTGACAAAATGGCGGTCATTATCTTCAAATGGCTACAAGTGAAGTATTGTATGTGATGGAAACCTGATTTCAGAGTCTAAATTAACATTTTCAGGGTCAAAGAATGCGATGGAACTAAAAGCAAATATGTAGCATGCCAGAAAACCAATATGGCCGACAAAATGGCGGTTAAAATGGCGGCCAGAATCTTCAGATGACTATAATTGAAGTCGTGTATGTGATGGAAACCTGATTTTAGAGTATAAATTAACATTGTCGGGTCAAGGAATGCGATGGAACTAATGACACATAATTTAGCACTACCAGGAAACCAAAATGGCGGACAAGATGGCGGCCATTATCTTCAAATATTGGCTATAAGTGAAGCATTGTATGTGATGGAAACATAATTTTAGAGTCTAAATTAACATTTTTGGGGTTAAGGAATAAGATGGAACTAAAGACACATATGTAGCTCTGCCAGTAAACCAAACTGGCGGACAAAATGGCGGTCATTATCTTCAAATGGCTATAAGTGAAGTCATGTATGTGATAGAAAACTGATTTTAGAGTCTAAATTAACATTGTCGGGGTCAAGGGAAGCGATGGGACTAAAAACACATATGTAGTAGTGTCAGGAATATAAAATGGCGGACAAAATGGCGGCCAGTATCTTCAAACATAGGCTATAAGTGAAGTCATGTATGTAATGTAATTAGCAAATTCTATTGCGCCGGTGTCTAATGCACAAGGCATCAACCGATGGCACACCAAACCAATCCGTAATCAGGTCAACATCCAGAAGATCAGTCCGTAAGAGACAGAGAGGCACCCTAAGGTGGATAAGCAATTTCAAAGATGTAAGTTTTCAGACGCGAACGAAATGACCCAAGCGACTGAGCACAGCGTACAGACACAGGAAGAGAGTTCCAAAAAGTAGGTCCAGATACTGAAAAAGCTCGTTTGCCAAGAACAGTTCTTGATTTTGGTATGACCAGACAAAGATGATCAGATGACCTCATTGAATAATGATAAGTCTGGGAATAAGAACTGATTTTAAATATTGTGGTTGGCCAGAATTTACAGTTTTATATTAGGGCTGCATTTCGATTAATTTTTTTAATCGCGATTAATCGCGCGATTAAAAAATTTAATCGCGCGATTAATCGCACATTCATTGCATTTTTAACTTGTCTTTTTAAGGGTCCAGAATTCAAATAATTCAGTCAATATTCTAAATCAAATAATATTATTTCAAATTCAAATAATACAAGCTGAGTGCAATTATAATATGACTTTATACTACTGTTTGTCTTCTGTTGTCAAAAGGACAACCCTAAAAGGTTTATATAAACCACTAGTCTAAGTGTTGTCAAAGGGACAACCCTAAAAGGTTTATATAAACCATTAGTCTAATGTCTGTGAGTGTCTCCTTATCACTAGAAACTGCAACAATCTAAAGCTGCAGCAAATGCAGCCAGTTGCTTAAGCACACGAGTTTATCAACATTGTCGGTTGACATGGATGCTCGCTTTCTGTTCAAAATGTTCCCGGACAGAGAGAACAATCTTTCGCATGGAACAGTTGTGGCCGGAGAAGCGAGATATTTTCTTGCTAGAGTAGCTAGGACATTGTGGGCTCCAGCATCTTCCTTCCACCACTGAAGTGGACAAGAGTCCACGTCAATCTCCGGCGCATCTTTGTGGCGTAGAAGTGCATCTGAATTTGATTTTGCCCCGGGAATCAGCGGTTTATCATCGTCGATGACCGATTATTTGAAAACTACCGATTATAAATCTGAATTTTTAATTTTATACGAACATTTTAACGCGATAATCTTGCGTTAAAATAATTAATCGCAAATTCTTTTAACGCGTTAATCGCGGGCGTTAACGGCGATTAACGCGCAGCCCTATTTTATATACTATGAGACCCAGTTTGAAACGAATTCTCTGCTGAACAGGAAGCCAATGCAAAGAATTAAGCACAGGGGTTATATGTTCATATTTGGATGTATTAGTTATGGCTCTAGCCAGAGAGTTCTGAACCCTTTGCAGTTTAAGCAAGTTATACTTATTGATACAAGTAAGAAGTGAATTACAATAATCTAGGCGACTGGAAACCAGTGCATTTGCCAGAGATATTCTTGCAGACATTAGCACATAACGCCTAATTCTGCGTATGTCACGAATGAACATATAGGATGACTTACAAATATTGTTTACATGGCCACTGAGAAACATGGTAGAATTAGAAATAACACCTAAGTTACGTGCAGCATCGGCCAAGTGAACAATTGAGTCACCAAGTTTCAATGACTTAAGCCCATCAAATGTTTTAAGTTGCTGAGGAGTGCCCAGTAGCAGAAATTCAGTCTTTGATGGGTTAAGGAGGAGTTTATTGGATGCCATCCAGGACTGTACCTCATCAAAGACAGCAGACAACAGCTGTACAGATGAGTTATATGACAGACTGTCAAATGAAATGTAAATTTGAGTATCGTCAGCATAGAAATGGTATCTCAGCGAATGATTATCAAGCAATGCTCCTAATGGTGTGGTATATAATGTAAACAAAAGAGGGCCAAGCACTGATCCCTGTAGTACACCACATGTCAGCAAAGCATCAGATGAATAATTACCATTTAATCTTTATTTACCCACTATGCCTTTTAGGTGGAATTTTGAGATGGCCCTTAGATATGTGTTGTATGTTGATGGTATTAAAACAGAAATGACAAGCTTTTAGTGATATTTCACATTTAAGGTCATTTTTGGGATGTTCCAAAAATGGAACGTTGGGTCATTCCCACTAGCATTTTTTTTACAATGGCAATTCAACATGAATACACGATACAATAAGCTTATGCACAATTTATTGAACACCAGTTTGTTTAAAGGTATGAAAACTTTCAAAACAGTTCACTTTAAGTATCTTGAGGCACCTGACACATTCTTTGGTAGTGTTTTTCTTAAAAAAATGAAAACAACGAGCCTGACTATTGCTCGATCCCATCGCAATGTGTCATGACAACCTTTGACGTGCCTGAGCACTTTTTCACAGGATTTACAGTATTGATACTGCTAGAACATGCTACTACATTGTTATCTGACTACCTAATAACAACAATTTTGGCATGACATGTGTATTCAAATGTACCTCTTTCTTGTTTTGCAAAAATGTTCTTGTCATTCAGAGGTGCTGTTCCGGTTCGACCATCACGGACATCACGTCCGTGATGGTCGAACTGGAATAGCACCTCTGAATGACTGCTGCCCAACATCTCAGCTTAGACAGAAGACTGTAACTAGTAAAAAGATTGGCAAATAATAGCATGTGATATGGTTTCCTGTGATGAGTTAGGCAAAATTCATGGCAACGTGCTCACCAAAAGTGGTTTATGTGGGTCGCCTACTCCTGCCACAATAAACTGTTGCTTGATATGGATGAACATCCTATTCATGACTAAGACATCCAGATCTTATAACTAGATCTGATTGGCTTTCCTCTTATAAACATGTCCATAGTTAGGCACCCACCGACTCATAAATGCTAAGTGTGAAATGAACAATTCCAAATTGCAAAGATTTGTGTTACTGATCATATAGTGCACACTCTGCCATTCTAGAGAGACCTCTTGTCAGCTGCATGCTTGGCAGTATACTGTGCATTCTCCTTTCATGGATTTAGACATTGCAGTTGCTATTAGACTGCATCAGGTACTCGTGTTGCAGTTATTGCGTTATATTCTAAAAACTCCAATTTAAAATATGTACTAATTATTACAAAAATCAGTGTTCAAACATAGGCATATAAGGGGTTTTACGGGGTGGAGTCACCCTAAATATAAATTGCACAACATTTTTTCTATGCAATTATATGCAAAATACAAAAAACTGAACTTTTTCGACTATTTCCAATGGAAACCCCAGAAAACTTCCCTCCGAAATTTTTCCTGGCTACGCCCCTGGTTAAAAATAAATTAAATTAAACATAATATTAAAAACAAAATTAATGATACATGCAACAATCCAACAGTATATACTGGCAAATTATGAACAAGCAACACAATCACCTCATATTGGAATTATACTAATGAGAGTGCACCAACGTTCCAAAATGGAACATGCTTCAAAACTGGGTTTTTCTTCTAGAGTTTTGCTTCTTTTTCGGTAATTTTGATTTTTATCACTGACTTTAGATATCAATCAACAAAATACAACGTGTCTCACCTGCAAAATTATGACACAAATATTTATTTCAACTTCCTAAAAGATTTTTTCAAAAATCACAAAATTCCTCAAAATTACGCATCTGTAGCACAAAAATAAATAAAGTCAATCAGAAAATTACCACTGTTTTACATTCTCCATTCTTAGATCTTTCATTTGATGTGCAAATATAATAAATTTACCAAGGCAGAATTATTTTTTTAAACATTACAAATTATGTTCCAAAAATGGAACGTTGGTCAAATAAAGGTTAAATACACTGACTGAGTGCGTGGACAAAGATAAGTACTAAACCAATTTAGTGCAGGGCCAGAGATCCCAAACCAGTTCTCAAGACGACAAAGAAGAATAGAATGATCCACAGTATCAAAAGCAGTTCAAGAAGAACAAGTGCTGTCACCTTACCACCATCCTAGTCCTTAAGTCAAAATTGGTTATTGCTCCTAAATAGCTTAGGATCGCATTCGCTCCCCTCTCCAGTTTCTCATCGACCTCTCCGCTCCTTGGTGAGGCATACTCTTTTTGGTCTACGAGTTATGTATGTGATGGAAGCATAATTTTAGATTCTAAATTAACAATTTTGGGGTTAAGGAATACAATGGAACTAAAAACACATATGTAGCCTTTCCAGGAAACCATAATGGCGGACTAAATGGCGGCGTCTTATTTTAGAGTGTGAAGTAGCATTTTGACTACAGAAATTTGCTTTTGTTGTAGTTTTTTTATTAGTGAGTATAGAGAGAGCAATTCGTTTGTCTAATTATTATTCTGCATAATTTATTTCAACTATAATAAAAATTAAATCACCAGATACGATCGTTCGAATTATCGCAAGTCTATCACCATCTGCATTGCGGAGATGCACTTGTTGCCAAAAGAAATTGAGGATGCATTCCGTGACGGTCATTTCGTTGTTTAGAACAGCTATAGAAGGTTAATCAGGTTGATGCAGACCATGCAAAAGAGTGGCTAGTTGGCACCTGTAAGGAGGCTAGTGGAAAAACTGGCCTAGCAAACGACAATAATATACTTCATCAATGGGCACTGTCATTCCATTTGCGTTCTCATAATTATATCCAGAGGAAAACCATAGATTTGTTTGACGTACCGCATCCTGATGAAACTTAAAAGTTTCATCAGGATGCGGTATGGTATGCATCCTCACTTATATGTTAATTTAGACTCTAAAATCAGGTTTCCATCACATACAATACTTCACTTGTAGCCATTTGAAGATAATTACCGCCATTTTGTCCGCCATTTTGGTTTTCTGGCAGAGCTACTTGTGTGTTTTTAGTTCCATCACATTCCTTGACCCTGAAAATGTTAATTTAGACTCTAAAATCGTGTTTCCATCACAATCAAAACTTCACTTATAGCAATTTGAAGCTATTGGCCACCATTTTGGGCGCCATCTTGTTTTCCCATGCAACCGCTCAAAATCCAGGTTGCTAACCGCAATTTTCGTTTTCAGCAGGGTCGAATTAGTCTAGAAACACCGGTTAGCAAATTGTTACATGATTTGCTTCTAACAGTGTCATTTTGAGATTCCAAGCCTAGTCTATTAGTGCTGAGGGGTAGAGACAGGAGGAGGCTGTCATTGAGTCGCTGTGTGCTAATACTGCTGTGGCTTGTTTGGGCGCCAAAATGTGAATGCTGCATGATCGGCCCCGGCCTGCATAGCCCTTTGACACTTCGAACAATAAACCCAGTGAAGCTACTGATTATATTTTACTATTAATCCCGGATTTTGAAGAACTAAGAATTAAAAAAAAAAAATTTAATATTCATAATATTCTTTGGCCAGTTTTAATATTCGTCAATATTCGTTAATTTCTATAAAAAATATTCGTAATATGCGCAAATTGCGCATACTCGTTCTATGGCTATCGCCAAACCAGTCCAGGCAATGTCGTTGGGATGGAGCTTCAGAAACAAAATGGTGCGACAGAGGGTAACGAGAGGTTTTACCGTATATAAAATGTATGACGTTCGACAAATAACTGGATTTAGTTAGACAACTGTCTCCCGAGCTCTGTGCGCAGATACGCCACTATCTTGCTGGAAGATGAAATAGCCTACTCCGTTACTCCACGAATGTCTTGCAAAAGGCCCTGCATTATTAGACCATCTTGGTAATATTGTCCTTTGACCTTAACATACGGATCCATTATGGATGACTGTTTGCACGATCGAGTGCAGAAAACCCGACCGATAACATGCTTATTTTCTTCGGTAAGCACAATTTTATCGCGGTTGTCGTGACGTCATTTTAGTTTAGGCTGGTCCAGCTTTTTAAAAGAAATAATTTATAATTATAGCACTTGGCTGGACCAACAACGTCACTATTCTGAAATTTCATAAAAATTGATGGTTATGTACATTGATCATATTAAATTATGCAGGGACGCGTTTTTTGATGACTCACCGTGTAATTTATGCTCTGGATTTTAATTCTCGTGGGCTTTGATATGAATTATAGGTCTCCTTGTTGTATTACTCAATCGCTCGATTGTATATTGTATAATTCGCCGCTGGTAGGATGTTAATACGGATTTTCAATTGCACAGGTTTTTAAATTTAAAACTTTACAATTGCACGAAAAGTTGTGCATGGGTGAGTTGAGTGAAGATGTAAATTCATATTAACTCACATTTAGAAGTTTAAAATTGACTTGTAGATTCACGTTACTCTATGCGAGTAAATTTGCTTTAGCTCACCTTAGAAACAGGCTCATTTGTAAGTCAGCGTTGATTTTAATATGTAACCTTTTGGTGAGAGAGAAAATTTGGCATAAATTGTCTAACCGACCAAGCACGTTGGACGTTGGACTTCAGTGACGCTTAGTTGGTTTTAGCAACATCATGTTATCTCTTTCTGAGTCCATAGATTCCAACTTCGTTTGGTGTGGATCGTACGCCTCACTGTGTAGCTTCCATTTGCTTGGACCCTGCGACAATGAGCTCATCTTTTATGCATCGATTCAGTCATTTGCATCAATCGGTGACGTCGCAGTCATTTTCTGCTAGATCTACCTCTGACCCAATTACAGTCCATTATTACAAACACGACATTTTCTATGTCTATTCTTATAATAGCACACTGAATACATAATGTCCTAATGATGTTAAACTCCTGTGTGACCAATACTCTTTCTCTCTCTTTGCTCCTCCAAAGACTCTCGAATCCCGCCACAGTTTCCACTGCTTTCGCTACTCTTCTCTTTAGATCTGTGCATGGTCTGTTTTCACTGGCATATCTTTGTCCTTAGAACGGGGTATAACTGACTTTGTCTAATTTATATTGATTCTTAGTATCGCTAATTTAGGGTCTTCATACTCATTTTTAGTAATATGTTATAGGCACGCATGTGTGAAGGTGCGCGTGTTTATGTGTTTCGAGCAAGACGCAATAAAAGGTTAATGTCTAAAACTTTAGCCAATGGCTCACTTACTGATTGTCATTTTGATTGTCTCGAGACTGTCTCCTGCTTCTGTTGTAGCATAAGCAAACAGTATTTAGGCCTGCCACAAAAGCAAATCATAAAATTGGCGTTAATTAATCTAATGATAACAGTGATGATAATGATGATGACGATGATGATGATGATGATGATGATGATGATGATGATGATGATGATGATGAGATGATGATGATGATGATGAGATGATGATGATGATGATGATGATGATGATGATGATGATGATGATGATGAGATGATGGTAAAGATGGTGTTAATGGTGATTTTGATGATTTTGATTATAAGGAAATCTTGAGAATAAATCAGACGACAATGATAACGGGAACGACTATAGCAACGATGATCAAAATGACGATGATGTTGCCCAAAATGAGGATGCTTAAGCAAAAAACAAAGTAGAGTTCATATATCTTTTAGATAAGTCTATTTAAGTTATTCGCTTACTTTTAGTAACATAATTTATTGTAAAATCGACAAACTTTGTGGGTAGTGAAGTGGTCAGCTTAGCGACCATCGAATATACATGTAGGCTACGTGTTGCAGTCCTTGAGCGCATTCCACTCATTGCAATATTATTGTATCGTAATCGTAATCGTAAACTCGAAACTTCTACAGCGCCCACAAAAGCGAAGTCGCGGGAACCAGTTTATTCACAGGCGCTCAATCAAAGCAAAATCGATAGGCAAGGGTCAAAATCCAGATTCCAGAGAGTCAGTAAGACAGACAGGCAGGCGGCTAAGGTGGATGGTGTTTGGTGTTGAGACGGCGAACGGGCGAGGTAGGCAGGGAGAAGTGTTGGATTCAGGATAGGATTTGTCAAAAAGTACTGTTTTCAGTTTCAAGTGAAAGACCTGTGGAGAGATAGGGAGAGGTGGAGTTTTGGTGACTTCATAGGATGGGTCAGATATTTGTCGTAGTGCTGGCGGAAGTTTGTTCCAAAGAGGTGGAACAGCTATGGCTATGGAGCGATTTGCAAATTTTAGTGATGAGGTGACGGAAGGGCGGAGCAGTGTTAGGGATGAGGAGGAGCGGGTTGGACGAAGTGGCTGGATCGTGAACAACTGACGGAGTATAGGAGGGCTGGGAGGTTTGAAGTGTGTTGTAGGTGAGTGATATGACTTTATATTCTATTCGTTCAGGAATTTTGAGCCAGTGGAGTGTTTTGAGGACAGGAGTGATGTGATGGTGTTTGGGGGTTCTGGTGACAGCACGGGCTAGGGCATTCTGAATTGCTTGGAGGCGATTTCTTTGAGTGACATCGATGTTTAGGAAAAGAGAGTTGCAGTAGTCTAATTTAGCGTGAACGATAGATGTAGCTATTGTGGATGCAGTTTTGAAGTCAAGCATGGGTCGGATTCTACGGAGGTCACGGATATGCATGAAGCAAGAGCGAGAAAGATGGTTGATGTGATCGGCGAAGCTGAGGTTTTGGTCAAAAATCACACCAAGGTTGCTGACAGGAGAATTTGCAGTGAATGTGTGGGTAGGTGCAGAGTCAAGGTTGATGTAAAATAAATAGATGGATCTGTGATTTTCTTAAGTTGCTCATTGAGGCCTATAAGTACAAGTATAAATTCAGTTTTAGAGGGGTTCAGGTACAGGAGATTTGATGTCATCCAGGAGGAGATTTGGGTAACTACATGGAGAAGATGATCTATGGAGTCGGAGAAGCTGCTTGGAGAAAATGAGATGAATAATTGCGTGTCGTCAGCGTATAGGCCTAAGCTTAGGTGATGGTCTTATATAAAGTCACGCTTTTGAGTCTAAGTACCACACTTGGGTGGCAGAACTAGAAGGCCGACGCAAATGATCTTTGTTTTGATATGGTATCATTAAACTGTAACTAACTAACTAGTAACTATCTACTGCGTGTCTGCAGGAGCTTGCCATGCATGGTGCCTTCCAGTTAGGCTATATATGAGTAGGTCTATTATTGTTCGCGTATTAATTAGCTTTATCGTGTTGACTGACTTTAACATCATTTCGGTTGGCTCAGGTAGGGGTTTGGTGGGTCAAGGCGCCATTGTAAATTATGCTGGAATTACACTATTAAACGCAAGTGTGTGACTCGAACAAAGTCATCTCTATGTAGTTTGAATATTATATGGTACTTATTATGTGGTTATAAAATGAGCCAGAAATTTCATGAAAACTTGCGCTTATCTTGGACGGGATTTTTCAACATAAGCTGTTCTCTTCTTTAAAATTATACCATGGAAATTCCCAAACTCATCGCTTAACTGGGACGCTGATTATTACTACCAATAAGCTTATTCTTTCAGAAAGGCAGAAGCGAGCAATATTTTACGCATGACTTCAACTGAATGAAAACGTTTCGCAAATATTGTAGTTTTATTAGTTTAGCCGCAAATCAAAAGCGAACTGTTTGAAGCAAAATAAATTAAATAACGGTTTAAAATAAATTACACGATGACGATGGAATTCTCATTGGATAGAAATATTTTTAACCCTTGAACAATAGAACTACGCGTCGCGTTCAGGCGTATGTAAAAATGTAGGAGACTTAATGCACCATTTTGTTACGTGGCTAAACCCTGTTAAATTATTATTTTCAAGATTTACAGAATATCTGGACAGATCAGAGTTGCGAGCCATATTTCTAAATTTGAGGAATTTCCTTTTTGTGCATTTTTGAATACCGAAACTGCAAATAGGCCTACCACTGGTTCATGATCAAGAGAAAAAGCAGTAAAATAATATGAAAGTCGATCATTTCATTAGCCATATCAGGATCCCAATGAATACCAAAGCAGAATGATGTTAGTTTCCAATGACCCAAATTAGATAAAACTGCGCAGTTACTTTGTTACATCTAACCCAAGAAAGAGGCCTACCTGCTTGTCTCCTTATGATCCGCTTCCAAATATAGTAGGAAATCCCAAAGCTATAGACAGATGCATGCATTACATAAATTATGATAATGCAGACAAAGATGTAGATATTTGTCGTAGTGCTGGCTGAAATTTGCTATGATAATGGAGCGATTTGCAAATTTTAGTGATGAGGTGACGGAAGGGCGGAGCAGTGTTAGGGATGAGGAGGAGCGGGTTGGACGAAGTGGCTGGATCGTGAACAACTGACGGAGGTAGGAGGACTGGGAGCTTTGAAGTGTGTTGTAGGTGAGTGATGTGACTTTATATTCTATTCGTTCAGGAATTTTGAGCCAGTGGAGTGTTTTGAGGACAGGAGTGATGTGATTGTGTTTGGTGGTTCTGGTGACAGCACGGGCTAGGGCATTCTGAATTGCTTGGAGGCGGTTTATTTGGATCATGTCAATGTTTAGGAAAAGAGAATTGCAGTAGTCTAATTTAGCGTTAACTATAGATGTACGATTGTTCATGCAGTTTTGAAGTCGAGCATAGGGCGGATTCTACGGAGGTCACGGATATGCATGAAGCAAGAGCGAGAAGGATGGTTGATGTGATCGGCGAAGCTGAGGTTTTGGTCAAAAATCACACCAAGGTTGCTGACAGGAGAATTTGCAGTGAATGTGTGGGTAGATGCAGAGTCAAGGTTGATGTAAATAGATGGATCTGTGATTTTCTTAAGTTGCTCATTGAGGCCTATAAGTATAAATTCAGTTGTAGAGGGGTTGAGACACAGGAGATTTGATGTCATCCAGGAGGAGATTTGGGTAACTACATGGAAAAGATGATCTATGGAGTCGGAGAAGCTGCTTGGAGAAAATGAGATGAATAATTGCGTGTCCTGACTGTCGTCAGCGTATAGGTGATGGTCCTATATAAAGTCACGCATTTGAGTCTAAGTACCACACTTGTAGGTGATGGTCAACCGAGGATGCTTTGATGAGTGAGCTGAGTGGAGTAGTGTAAAGAATGAACAATAGGGGCCAGAGAACAGAACCTTGTCCACAAGGTTAGTTTTGTTCTTTATCGCGATTATAACAATCATGCAAAATTTTAATGAAAACAAATAAAATTTAGAGGTTATCTAAACAATAGATATTATTGTTCCGCAATGGTTAATCTATGACATGAGCGCTGTTTTGGATGGACTTGAGAAATTCTTGCGGTGGTTTGCAACCATTCGAAGAATAAACTGTTTCTGTAACTCGTTATTTGTCAGCGTGTCATTGTACTATTCGATTAGACTGATTCCCCGTTTATCTTCGTCATTCACCACTGTCATGCGTGCATCCATTTCACAAAATTTTTTGAAGACTGGATCTGTCCACTTTTCTGGTGGTTTCTTGATAAAAAACTGATACTTTTCTTAGCCTTCTTCCGTTAGTACATCAACGAAAGATGTTGTCCTTTCTGTCACCAGATCCTCCAGTTTCATCTGTTCAGATTCACTTGTCAACTGCACACGCCGATGGGTGTCTGATAATGCTGGCCGTTCCAGATTTCGTACTATCTTTCCTTTCTTTTTTGTTGAGACTCTGTAATCAAAACGGGCTATGGCCAACAGATGTTCAGACAGAAATCAGAGGAGCCTTTAAAATGCTGCCTTTACTTTGCTGGCAACAGCCTGGTTAGGGTTGGTCTTCAGAACTGATAAAAGTTCGATGTCATTGAGAGGGGTTCAGATTACACGCGGTGTTTCGTTCCACTGTTTGATATAAACAAGGCTGACAAACAGAGCTAAGTCTGTGATATTCTTGGATTCGTGAGCAGTCAACTTGAATTGAATCTTTAAAAGGAATATTTTCAGTGCATAAATAGCTTTTGCCAGCCATCTGACATGATGCGTTGAACCTGGATCTCGCAAAGATTCACTGCCTTTATGTCCACCAAGAAACCAGAAAAATTAACGTAGAAATTCCTGATAATCGTCCCTTGGCTGCTGTGTTTCAAGGGCACGTGGTAAGTAACCGAGCAGTTCCTGTCGCAGTTTGTTAAATAATGGATCCTCAAACAGTTCATCAGTTTGCTGCGAAATAAGCATCTTGGTTCATTGATGGCCATTCTTTCTGAATTCACTTGAACAGCACAGTTGATGGACCTTCGTTTGGACCAAACAGAGACAAGAAGAGATTTGAAAAGACGACTTCCATGACGTGATGACGGCATGAAATCCAGACCATTTAGTTCCCAGAGCGTTTTCAATTCTAACTAGGGAATGCAAACCCGAGGCCTTTTATCGAAACCCGGGTTTCGGGTTTGACGGCCGTAAAAACTCGGGTAACCCGGGTTTGGCGGGTTTATAAAGTTTACACGATAAGTGTTATTACTGCACTATTTCTTGCGATAAGAACAAGGTCGTGGTACCGGGTATGCAGCTACAAAGTCCAAAGTTCACTGTCTATCAATATCCTGCGCGTGTCCTCTAATCACTGGTCGTGTGAAATGTGAAGCCTCACTCATATGGCATCACCAATTAAGACATGGAATGAGCCGATAAATACGTAAGTAGATGTAGTATTACGTAACCCAGTGCTGTCCAACCCGCGGCCCGCGGGCTGATTCTAAGTGGCCCGCCAGAGCTCGCTAAATATTTGCAATTTCTGTAAAAAATTAAGTAAAAGACAAAGTCACTGGCCAACTTGCTTTGCTATTCGGTCGTAACTTGGCTTATCACTTGACAATGTGAACACAAAATCCAGTTCCTTCGACGCATTAGGCTTGTTTAAATTTTTAATGCGTAGTCTACGGTGCTCAACGTGAGCGGGAACAACAAAATTAAATACGTTAATATAACGTATAGGCCTATAGCATGTTACAGATAGCGTCATCTATCGAATGATAGAAGAAATAACCAGTAATTTAGTACATTAATATACCATGTTCATAAAAAGACGCGATCCATAAGTAATTAAAGTGAAAATATTAAAACACACCCTGTTGAAATTAATTAAACCGGAGGCGGATGTCTAGAACGCTGCCGACCGTACAAATATTTTGTAATAGTAATGACTATACAGAGGATATTCATAAAATATAGTTATTTCTAACATTCTAAAAATGACAGTTAAATCGAGCGAAGCCAAAAAACGGAAAGTTACGGCGGAAAACCGTACGTTGAATGCCTCTTGGGAACTGGAAAGGCATAAATATTTTATGATTATCCGTCGCGCGCCAACCCCGAGATGTCGCTAAGTAATTGATAATACAGTGCACGTCTTAAACACTTTTACCGCGCATTCTTCTGACGCTATAAATTCAGAAAATACGTTTAATATCCAGATTTAATCAAAAGTCAGCAGTTCAACCTATCATTAGAACAGTTGAAATTGGATTTAAAGGACATTCGCAATATGACTCCTCTGTTGCTCTTAGTTAAAAATTCATTCACATGTGATATTCCTAACGTAGCCACAAATATGCAGTTATTGGGATGAGATGAAGGTGCAGTGCAGCTTGAAATAATTGAAATGCAACGTAATATGGCCCTTCATTACAAGCACAAGGATACACCGCCAATTGAGTATGGCATTGTTGTAAAAAAATTATTAACAATGTTTGGAAGCAGCTCCTACGTCTGTGAAGTTGGATTTTCTGCTAGGACCAACATCAAGTAAAAAACGATATTCTTTGACTGGTGTAGACATGTAGAAAATCTAATGAGGGTAGCAGTTACTGAACACTTAATAATTTTCAACAAATTTTAGTCGCTACTTTTGAGTTTACTGGTGCGGCCCTCGGCTTCAGAAAACTTCTTCAGTGGCCCGCGGTTTCAAAAAGGTTGGACAGCACTGACGTAACCCGTTATCAACCACTATCATCGTTATATTTCCATTACCCTGCATTTGTGAGTTTCACGGCGTGAACGACGGTGAGAGGGAGAGTTTTGAAAACCCGTCCAACCCGGGTTTCAGTCGCGTTCAAACCCGGGTTTCGGGTTTTTCAAAAATGTCGGGTAACCCGGGTAACCAGGGTACCATAAACCCAGGTTTGCATTGCCTAATTCTAACGCATGCGCCTTTATGATGCCTTGTGTTGCTGGCTGTTGTGTCAAATACGAGGCCTTTGATCTGTGAACTCAGATTCCATTTCTCAATTACTTCAACACAGGCCTGAGGCTCACCTGATTCTCTCTCTAATTTTTGGAATTGCCAACAGTTTTCCTGACCATTTGCAGTGACAATAGAAAATATGCAGTCCACAATTTCCTTTGATCCATCAAAGTTGGGCAACATTTTGCAGTCTCAATGCAGCAATAACTGTACTGCCAATTAACACTGTTTTTCTTCCATTGTAAACGTGACACACGAGCAAAATGTTAAGAATGGGCTGACCTCTAAATGTTGCACAATTAGGTTGAAATTTAACAGGTAAACTATAGCTATCTATCTCCAGTGGACAAAAATAAGCCTTGTGGAGAAATGATTCCACAAACTTAAACTTTCTTTGGGATTTCTAGACCACCCTAACATACATGTATGCCTCCGGCGTTCCTGTTCTTTTTTGCATAAGACGGAATAACTGCTTATATGGCGTTTGTTCTAGTACAAACGCTCACTTAAGGTATCAGTGTTGGAGTTATAAGACAGTTATTGCCAAGAATTCCTACCCTGACTCAACTGATCCTCCGCCTTCTAAATCTCGACATAAACGACACCCGCCTTACAATCTAGGCCTACTGTGCCCTCTCTCCTGATCTGGAACCTCTGGAAACCATAGATGCAACCACCCTATGGACCAGTGGGACGCGTCCCCCAACTTTCAAACAGGTTGGGACGGTCCCTTCCAACTTTTGAAAATTTTGAGGTAAACAAGGGCCCAAAATGCACTCCATTTGGTACCAAATGCTCAAAATTGCGTCGGCATCTGGGTCTCCGCCCCAGACCCTGATGGAGGAGCTCACGACGCTCCTCCATACCCATAGTCTTTAGGGGCTTCTTGCCTTCGGCAATCGAATCTTCGCGCCTTCGACGCTAGCAATTACTCCACTCAGACATTCTACTAGGTCCCCCAACTTCTGGACCTTGGTTGCGCTTCTGCTGGAAACCGGACTCGTATCTCATTTTGACCATCCTTTGGATAACGATCCAAACGTATCTGAATCGATGCAGCTGTCGTGAATAGGCTGGTGTCCTGCGTTTAGCTTTGAAGTGACGCTTTAGAAATTTGGAGTTGTTATAGCACCTAATAAGTATCTCTCCAGACGTATCTAAATTACGTTGCATTTCATGTAGAATTACAACTTAAAATGTTTGGCATTTATGCTGAAATGGCTCTGAAAGTAATATCTGGGTTAGTCTCGTACACGCATTTGTAAAAGCCAACCAACGTATTCCATGGTGCTGGTGCGTTGACAGCTAACGCCATATGTAGGTCCAATATAATTTGCTCGTGATTGCCAAGAGCGATCAATACAGAAACACTCATCTAAGATTTGTGCTGCACAGGATAACGTCTCGTCCAGTGTGCGTTTTACCAGAATGGCAGAATCTTTAATGCCCTGTTCTCTTCATACAGAAGGAAATCTTGTCAGACCCTTTAATGATAATCTAACCCAGAGAGACCGTCATGGGTTTCAAACGTTAGCGCCTTCTTTCTCTAATTTTCCAACCAACTAGCGCAGTCAATGTGTTCATTTTGTAGCCGAGTTATCTAGAGGCTGCAATGAAGCAGAAATCATGCTAGATTCGCATATAGGGGTCATCCATAAATGACGTCACGACGGTCACGTCCAGATGGGGCAGAGGTTGGACTTGTGCGACGCTATGTGATCGTGCAGAAGCGAACTACTTAGTGCATAATGCTTATACTGTGCATGACGCAGTGGCATAGCTATCATGCGTGCACAATGTGCAAGGCACACGGGCACACGGGCCCACGACGTCCAGGGGCTCACAGAGGCAATAAAATTATTAATCTAGCCTAATCACATTCCTGCTCATTTAGTGACTAATGAGCTCCTTTTACATTATTGTTTTCGTCTCGAGTTACGACGGTCACATTGCAAGATGACGTCAGTAGGCCCCTAAGCCCCCTATACATGTGTGCACGATAATAAAGAATGTTAGTAGTCTAATACAGTTTTAAGTTGAGAAAATGAAGTGAATCAGCTAAATGAAAATTTCATGCCGTTATGCGTGAAATTATTAGGAGACTGCAACATTGACTGTTGTCGGTTGAAATTTGAACCGTTCTGTATCAAACATTATGTCTGCAAGATGTAATACGAGTATTACATCAAAGCATTTAAGTGGATTTGCGAAACTTAAATGACGTCAGCAGGTTTAAACAAAATCAAGGAAGTTGCCAAAAATCTCCAGTTTCATTGTCACTAAGACTGACGTGGCAACTTCAATTTTGGAATTGGATCGGTACCGACAACAGACTGCACCAGGGATCGGTTGGGACCGTAACGCACCGGAACAACCTTCCAGTAAAAAGTTCTAGATTAACATGGCGCCTCAAGCCGGCGTTCCGGTTCTTTTTTGTTTAGGACGGGATTACTGGACTGCACAGACAATAACGATGGCCAGTCTGACCACAGTGACTATGATGATGGTGATTCTGCAGGAGGACATGACTTACCTGTAGATCATGACCTAAGTAGCATATTTAGGTTACATATAGGACCTATAGTCGCTACTATATAGTCTATATATAATTATATAGTAATATTTTATAGACCGCACTTGACCCATTTCTTATGCAAAGAGTAAGGGCGTTCCTATGCAATCGTTTAGGATAGGTGCAACGTAGGTCTGTCCACCTGTCACGTCACATTAACCTTTATTTACCCACTATGCCTTTTAGGTGGAATTTTGATATGGCCCTTAGATATGTGTTGTATGTTGATGGTATTAAAACAGAAATGACAAGCTTTTAGTGATATTTCACATTTAAGGTCATTTTTTTTGGGATGTTCCAAAAATGGAACGTTGGGTCATTCCCACTAGCATTTTTTTTACAATGGCAGTTCAACACGAATACACGATACAATATTGACTTATGCACAATTTATTGAAAACCAGTTTGTTTAAAGGTATGACAACTTTCAAAACAGTTCACTTGAAGTATCTTGAGGCACCTGACACATTCTTTGATAGTGTTTTTCTTCAAAAAATGAAAAAAACAACGAGCCTGACTAATTAAAGATAATTTATGTATTGCTCGATCCCATCGCAATGTGTCATGACAACCTTTGACGTGCCTGAGCACTTTTTTCACAGGATTTACAGTATTGATACTGCTGGAACATGCTACTACATTGTTATCTGACTACCTAACAACAACAATTTTGGCATGACATGTGTATTCAAATGTACATCTTTCTTGTGTTGCAAAATTTTTCTTGTCATTCAGAGGTGCTGTTCCGGTTCGACCATCACCGACATCATGTTCGTGATGGTCGAACTGGAATAGCACCTCTGAATGACTGCTGCCCAACATCTCAGCTTTTAAAGACAGAAAACTGTCACTAGTAAAACGATTGGCAAATAATAGCATGTGACATGGTTTCCTGTGATGAGTTAGGCAAAATTCATGGCAACGCGCTCACCAAAAGTGGTTTATGTGGGTCGCCTACTCCTGCCACAATAAATTGTTGCTTGATATGGATGAACATTAGGGTGGAGTGAAAAAAGCAAAAATTCTAGAACCTCAACGTAATAGTGATAACTCGTTGCCTTTTGGTATAGTAAGTTATCATGTCAAATATTTCTTTAAAATTCGTTCTCTAAGATTTGCCCCAACGCGTTTCAAAATTTGACAATTTAATAAAAAATGACGAATATATAAAAATTTCAATAAATTTTTTAAAATGTAATGCGCTGATTGTAATAGTGATAGTTATGAAATACGTCATAATTTAATGCTTAAACACTATTACAATTTGCGCATTCTATTTTAATTTATTGAAATTTTTATAAATTCGACAATTTTTTGTTAAAATTGTTAAATTTTAAAACGTGTTGGGGCAAATCTTAGAGAACGAATTTTAAAGAAATATTTGACCTGATAACTAACCACATCAAAGGGAAACGAGTTATCACTATTACAATCAGCGCATTACATTTATAAAATTTATTGAAATTTTTATATATTCGTCATTTTTATTAAATTGTCAAATTTTAAAACGCGTTGGGGCAAATCTTAGAGAACGAATTTTAAAGAAATATTTGACATGATAACTTACTATACCAAAAAAGGCAACGAGTTATCACTATTACGTTGAGGTTCTAGATTTTTTGCTTTTTCACTCCACCCTAATGAACATCCTATTCATGAATAAGACATCCAGATCTTATAGCTAAATCTGATTGGCTTTCCTCTTATAAACATCTCTAACCCATAATGTCCATAGTTAGGAACCCACCGACTCATAAATGCTAAGTTTGAAATGAACAATTCCAAATTGCAAATATTTGTGTTACTGGTCATATAGTGCCCACTGCACACTCTGCCATTATAGAGATCTCTCTTGTCAGCTGCCTGCATGGCAGTACATCCTCCTTTCATGGATTTAGACATTGCAGTTGCTATTAGACTACATCTGGAACTCAACTGTTTTGCAGTTATTGCGTTATTTTCTAAAACTTCAATTTAAAATATGTACTAATTATTACAAAATCAGTGTTAAAACATGAGGCATATAAGGGGTTTTACGGGGTGGGGTAACCCTAAATTAATTGCTGACATTTTTTCTATGCAATTATATGCGAAATGCAAAAACTGAACTTTTTCGACCATTTCCAATGGAAACCCCAAAAACTAACCCCCCCCGAAATTTTTTCCTGGCTACGCCCCTGGTTAATATAAATTAAATGAAACATAATATAAAAACAAATTAATGATACATGCAACAATCCAACAGTATATACTGTCAAATTATGAACAAGGAACACAATCACCTCATATTGGAATTATACTAATGAGAGTGCACCAACGTTCCAAAAATGGAACATGCTTCAAAACTGTGTTTTGCTTCTTTTTCGGTAATTTTGATTTTTATCACAGACTTTAGATATCAGTCAACAAAATACAACATGTCTCATCTGTAAAATTTTGACACGAATATTTATTTCAACTTCCTAAAAGATTTTTTTCAAAAATCACAAAATTCGTCAAAATTACTGTAGCACAAAAATCAAATAAGGTCAGTCAGAAAATTACCACTGTTTTACATTCTCCATTCTTAGATCTTTCATTTGATGTGCAAATATAATAAATTTGCCAAGGCAAAATTATTTTTTTAAACAATACAAATTATGTTCCAAAATGGAACGTTGGTAAAATAAAGGTTAAACAGTGTGCCGAAGAAACTTGATACTTGGCACAGACGCTCAAGCATTCCCGTCATCTGCTGGAGATGGTTACGGTGGTGACCTGACCGAACTCAACTCCTCTCAGCTCTCACCCAAAAATCTGGGAGACGCCGAATTGAGCAGGGGGTGGATCAAGGTCCGAGGGAATCATGAATGTGCCTTTACTTTGGCACTTTCAGAGAATATTGCTAAACGTTTGGTGGCATTTTTTCAGTGTAGGCCTACATGCTTTTTGACAATTCCTGTGACAGTTGCATCATGCGAATTCTCGTTTTAAAATTGAAAATCATAAAAAACCATTTGAGAAGCACAATGTCACAGGAAAGGCTTTCTGATCTTGCACTAAGTGAATAAGTATGCAAATCACTGCTTTTTGTAACATTGTAGTTTATCTGTTTCATTCAGACAGCATTCATGTTGTTCAGTGAGTGAGTTGTATGGCATGCATTGTTTAGTTTTGGAAATTTTGATCTTAAGAACGCAAGGCTACAGGCCTTACAATGCCTAACAGGGCCCATACGGGACCCTTTGCACACGGGCCCATGAGTAGCTAGCTCCGACCCTGCTGTGACGAGAGAGATGGGGTCAATTTTGTGTCAAAATAGTTTGACGTCATTTATGGACGACCCATAGAAGCCCGGAGGGAGGGAGGGAGGGAGAAGGGAAAGGTAGAGGAGATCGATGGAGGAGGAGATTGGTCACCACGACATTGTACGGCAAAAATAAACCCTTGGCCTTGGGCCTCCCACGCAAACGTCGTCTAGGCCTATTCGCCTCAATGCTTCGTCCATTGGATAGCCAACATCCACTTAGAACCTGACGAAACAATTTTATTTTATTCAAGGATAAGTAATAAGAACGAACTGATTCTGAAATAAAATTAACGCTGATACGATGTAATTGTTTGACTGATTTGATCGTTCATCATTAAACTCACCGCTATCTACAGATACCGGGAATATAATATTATGAACTTTGAAAACATAAATCGCTATCAACTGGGTAATTTCATGTATAAATTTATCAATAACTTGCTGCCTGATTCATTTTCAAACTATTTTACTAAGGTAGTACAGATGCATGGTCATTGTACAAGGTCTTCTTCTGGTGGTTTATATGTCATATATGCACGCACTAATTATCGTAGATTTTCAGTTTGTTGTAATGGTCCAAAAATTTGGAATGCAGTACCGATGAGTATTCGGAATGCACCCACCTACACCCAATTTAAGAAGCTGTGGAATAATTACTTGAAGGTTTAATCATATTTCATTTAACAGTTTTATCAAAATGTTTACAATATTGATCTTCTTAGTAAATTGCAATGTTATTTAGTTAAGAACATTATTTGAGTTGAACCTTTCTTTTTTACATATTGATCTTCTTAGTAAATTGCAATGTAATTATTTAGTTAAGAACATTATTGAGTTGACCCTTTCTTTCTTTCAACTGACTAACCAGCCATAATTGATTATTGTTAAAAAGGTGACCCTAATTAAGCGGGGCTTGTGCCCCTTTTGGGTCTCCCCTGTTCCCTAGCCAATGCACCGATATGTAATAATCAAGTTATAATTGTTGTTAATTGTAATATGCATTGTGCTTTTGGAAATAAAAAGTTGCCAGTTGTCAGTTGTCAGTATCTATGTCTGTCACGCACGTTTCAGGCATAACTTACTTACTTAAAACTTACGCATGTTCCATCTGAATTATGCTAAATGACGTGATGTACAAGGTCTGATAACAGTTTATTTTTTAGGCGCCTTTGTTCTCATTAAGCGCTCCGCAGACATTTAAATTGCTTGTTCGAAGTGCTCAAGGTAAGATAGCAAGTAATAACACTAATAAACAACCGCTCTTGGGAATTATTATAGATCAAACTGTAGGCTTATTAACATAGATTATTGTTACAAAGTGGCCATGAAATTTTGATTGGAACCGCTGCATTTGATTGGAGGACAATGTAGGCGTAGACGCAATATATTTTAGAAGATCTAGGAAAATTTTACGTTGAAAAACCGGTAGAAACTCCTGTGAATAAATAGTAAGCGATGAGTTTGGGAATTTCCATGGTATAATTTTAAAGAAGAGAACAGCTTATGTTGGAAATTTCCGTCTATGATATGCGCAGTTTTTCAGAGGCTACATTTTGCTGTTCTGTTGATGTATAGTAGCCTAGGTAGCCGCTTGGACCTCGGTAGATCGGCCTACGTGGGGTTTTCTGCTGGAATTTTCTAGTACGGTACTCTACAATAGCCTTGTCTAGAGAACTTGTCACTTAAATTGCAGTACGGAAATAATAAGTTCATGGTCTTTGCAATGACTCTGGTCAAAAAAGTATTTATTTCTGTTGATCGTATTGTAGTCATTTTAATGACAGGCGCATTATAGTAAAAGCGTTTACTACTAAAATAGTTTTTTTCTTGTGGCACGTGAGATCTGATCCTACAAATTCCTTGAATGTGAAATTTAACTGATTGGCATGGTCCAATTTAGCCAGAATATGAGAAAATGTAAGGCTCTCATATCGCATTTGCGACGTAGGGAAAGCGCTGATTTCCTTCACCTAAACTATTTTAGTAGTAAAATGGTGTCTTGCTTCTACAATTCAGACTCAGTTGCCTTAAACACTGCTTCAGACTTTTCTGGCCAGAGTCATTGCAAACAATCAACTATCAACTTATTACTTCCGTACTGCATTCACTCAGTGGCGTAAATCATGGGAGGGAGCAGAGGGGGACTGTCCCCCTCAAAGTTTTGACTTTGACCCTTCTGCCCCCCAATACAAAAATCCGGTCCACAAAAATTCAGTTCCCTCAAAGTTATATACAGATTTTCGCCTCTGCATTCACTGCACCGGCGGTTAATCGAGTGGATAAATTATCTAAGTTTAAATAGGCTATAGGCCTATTCACAAATCTGTCTCCAACGACTAATCTCTGTGCACAGTAGCCTACGGTGCACAGAGATTGTCATCATAACTACGAATAAATTTTGTAATAGGCCTAATTGACAATCCACGTACTGTCGTAAACGAATCGCAATCAGGATTATTTCTAATCTACAGCGTCCAATAAGCCAAGTCGCGGGAACCAGCTCTTTCACCAACGCTTAGCCTAGTCATAACAACATCGATAGACAAGTAGGGTAAAAATCGGTTCCACGTAAATAGCCAACGGGTCAAACACGTAGGCAATCAGAAGATAACGGTGGATAGTGCTTAGTATTGAAGAGGAAAGGGAGGTAAGGAGAGCAGGAGGGTTCAGGATATGATTTCTGAAAGGGGAACGTTTTCAGTTTTGATCGAAAGACTTGTGGAAAGATGGCAGATGTGAGGTTTTGGTGAGTTAGTAGGATGGATCAGATATTTGTTGTAATACTGGCGGAAGTTTGTTCCAGAGAGACGGAACAGCTATGGCGATCGTGCGATTCAGAAATGTTTAGCGATGAGGAGATGGAAGGGCGGAGAAGTGTTAGAGCGGAAGATGAGCGGGTTGAGCGAAGTGGTTGGATTGCGAATAACTGTTTGACAGTTTAAGATAGAAGGGCTGGAAGGATTGGAATTGTGATCTCAAAATTTCTACAGCGCCCACAGGCGTTCAATCAAAACAGAATCGACAGGCAGAGGGTCGGAATCCAAAGGGTCAGACAGGCAGACAGTCAGACGGCTAAGGTTTTTAGAGTTCAAACAGCGAGGGTGTGAGGGGAAGAGGAGGAATCGGGATAGGATTTGTGAAAAAGCAGTTTTTTCAGTTTTGAATGAAAGACCTGCGGAGAGATAGCACGAAGTGAGGTTTTG
The DNA here is from genome assembly GCA_020284085.1 of Aporrectodea caliginosa. Taxonomy (NCBI): domain Eukaryota; kingdom Metazoa; phylum Annelida; class Clitellata; order Crassiclitellata; family Lumbricidae; genus Aporrectodea; species Aporrectodea caliginosa. The sequence goes on from JACEVL010000749.1 coordinate 78,117, forward strand.
TTGAGTTTGTAGGATGGATCACATCAGGTATCTGTCGTGATGCTGGCGGGAGTTTGTTCCAGGCAGGAATTTGTTGCAGGAGAGTGATTTTCTTATTTTTGTGATTTAGACATTTTCTGATTGGACTAATTTTAGAACTGATAATGATTATGTTCTTTTACAGTCTATCGCAGCCTGCATATACTAACAATGACATCTTGGAATGGTGAAAAGAAAACGATTCATTTTTATTGTTTTCTGTGGGTCGTGCTATTTGTAAACTTACCCACAGGTAAATCTTTAATGCATTAATAGCCTAAATACTATCCTACAGGGTGGGCCAGCATAAATGCCCCGACTTTGCACGCATATAACTCCGCCAATTTATTTAAGTTATTTATACTTGATGTGTGAAATAAAAGATATTTCACTCTAGTATTAGCCTTGAAAAGTCGAACTGGTACTAGTATAAATTTTAAAGAAATGTTTGGAACAGCGCTACCTACCATATTTTGTTGTCATTAATGACGAAATATGGCCGTTGACTGACGATGATCAAGTTTTTATCCGAATTTTGCTTACTGATAAGGGATTTGATGCGTTTCAAATAATTAAAGAGTTTCCTAACAGAGGATAAACTAAAAATACGTTGAATCGTCTGATACGGAAAGTTGATGAAACAGGAACTTCGCGTCGTAAACCACGCGAATCGGTATGCACAGCGCACACACCCGCTAACATTGCTCGTGTGTCCCTGTTGCAGCGCGTGGTAGACATATTGAATATTCATTTGATTAGAAAACTCTGAACAGCTTATCTCCTAATTAATCATTAATTTTGCTGTGCAGTACAAATTTCTGGCTACATGGTTTAATTTTTTGTGCAGTTACTGTAAAAATTGTCATGATTTTTTTATTAGCTAGTTACTGCAAAAAACGATGACTGATGTTATGTCACGATCTCCATCATGTAGGCTAAAGCTACAATAACAAATGTGTTTGAATCTCAATACTAGAATAAAATATCTTTAATTTGACGCATTAAGTATAAATAACGTACAAAATTTGGCTGAGTTATATGCATGCAAAGTCGGTGCATTTATGCTGGCCCACCCTGTATATATTTTTGTAACGTACAACCGCAGAGGTTCGAGATGTTTTGATGAATTTATTAGACAGATTTAAGATTAACCTATTACTATTTTTGCAGGATTATTGTTACTCCAATTGCATTTTGAAGTGCCTACAATGCATTTATATTAAGTCTCTTGATACATGCATACACACATTTATAGATATTGCATAAAAACAGTCATGCATAGGCCTAGGCCCTACATTACGGTGGTTCACAAAAACAAAGTTCACGCTAGAAACCAGGGCACCATCTCAGTTTGTTAGACCTGTCAATAGTATTATTGAGATAAAATTTCAGCATCTTATTCCAGCTGGAAGATGGTGCTCAATGACATCTAAATATTACCATATAGTAGCATTAGCGGTAAATCTTGATGTCGTATAACTTGGTCAATAACTCAACATTTATCATGGAGATGAGCTTCAAATAGTTTCTGTTGTGTTATACTTACTTACTTACTAGTATTTTGAACAAAGTGTAAAGTTCTTGCTAAAGGTCATGGTGTCTACTTCCGGTGTTTTTGGCAGACATGTTTCTTAAGTGAATTTTCAAATTTACCATTTGCCAATGAAACTTAAGAGCTCATATTTAACACTCTAACTTTTCGGCATGCCGAAATTAGCCTGTGGGACAGTATACAATGAATCCATGGCCATTCATCATCTTCTGGAGCTGTGGAAACTCACTGACAAGGTTCAAACCTTGAGCTTTGATAACTGTCAACACTGAGCTCTTCAACGGAGTGTGCGTTCGGCTGGAAGACAAGATAGGTCGAGAGCTCCTATGTTTGGCCTGCCGTCACCATATGATGATTTTAGCCAAAGTATTCACCTTGTGCTGCGGTCCATCTAATTCATCACATAATCCAATCTTCCAGACATATAAAGATGCTTGGGGAAAGTGCGATACAGGACTGAATGTCATATCCGCACTGAAGCATATCATGGAACAACACTCAATTTTCTCAAGAAGTTAACTGAAAGAAAATCAGATTCAGAGATAAGAGGTCAAGAACTGATTAATTTTGAGCTGAAAATGGTTGTCTTGGAAGTTAGCCTTTAATAATTCACTGGAGAGCCCTGGGCCACTTCACCATGCAAGTTGGATGGCCATGTTACTGTATGGCGTGTATGCCATCAAATTCTACCCTTTTCGTGATCAACGTGGTGTATTCAATCTAACGAAGAAGAAAGAAAGAAACTCAGATTCATGTACAGCTTTGTTGCCCTTCTTTATGCAAAAGCATGGACAAATGCCTCACTTGCTGCTGAAAATCTTGGACAAGATCTGTCATTTTGGATTAATCTAGGAAAACACGAGTCAGTTGACTCCTAGATCAGCGTTGCTGCCAGGAAGGCCCTAGAAACCACTAGTGGTACCGTTCAGATTAGGCTGTAAGTCTGGCACCATTATCAGACCAACTTCCAGTAACTGATAAGTGAAGATTGTTCACAGAGTAACTGCAAAGCCTGGTGAAAGGAAGGTGACAGGTGATGCTCCCATTGCTGCGGTACTGAAGGAGGGGGCTTGCCTGGGTGATTTTGCAACCAAGTGAAAACTGACACTGCTGTCACACATGAAGATTAGTGATTACTTTCTTACATTTTCACAAGAGAAATGGATCGAGAATGAGGATTACAAACAAGGCAGAGAGAGAATTTAGCAGTTGAGAGTGGTGAACGACACGGCTCAGAGGTGTGTGAAGTTGTTCGAGGAATTCAACCGACTCATCGTGAGTAATGAAGAAGAAAAGCAGTGTCTTCTTCAAGTGGTCGTGGCAAATAGGAATGCTATTTGCCACACAACAACAAAGAAGTCTGTTGTTGACACAGTGCTTGCAGTTTCTAGACGCTAAGACTGTAGCGGGTGTTGAAGTCATAAAACCGGAACAATCGACATTCATGGTCAGAACGATGTTTGTTTTTATTTTTGGACATTTTCAATTCTTCAAACTTACTGAAAATTTACAGATCAATCTGACTAACTGTTCTATTGTCACATGAGTTGTCAAATTACAGTAAAATTTGATTTATCGTGAAATAAAATACATTTGTACTGGAATGTATGCTCGACGCATTCATTTCCACAATAATTATTTATTAGTGTCTTTTTATCGGTATCATGCAAAGTCCATGAGCACCGTCTTCCCGTTGGAATTAAAAGCTGAAGTTTTGTCTAAATAATACTATTGATACATGTAGGTCTAACAAACTGGTTTCTATCTTGCACTTTGTTTTTGACCATGCATCTGTGAACCACCCTACCCCACATGTGTCATTTTGATACATATCTCAGCTAAATATATTTTGCGATTTGCGAGCCACCATTTTAGTCTAAAGCTGTGTCATTAATTTAGGCAAATAATGGCATTAGCTATATGTAAAAAGATACATAATATATAATATAGGCCTATTAGGGTGTCCCAAGAAAAACTTTTGAAAGTCTTGTGTCTCACCTGCCAAAAGGTTTCTATGGTAGATGATAATGTTTGCGGAAAATTTTCAGTTTTTTTAGATGCTATTTAGGGGTCCCCGAAAGGGTCCACACTTCATTCTTCATTTTAATCAGAAAATGCTCGTCATTTACACATGTTTCAATCTAGGATATAGCAAGGCTGTTATAATTCACCCGGCCTAATATATTTTATCGCTTTTGTACAAAATATTATAATGTATTATGTACTACTTTATGAAGTTCATAAAAAATCTAACATTCTGTTATCCTCAGACTGGTGTAAGCAGTATAGAACGAGTATGCGCATATTACGAATATTAAGATTTTGATAAATTGACGAATATTGACGAATATTAAAACTGGCCAACGACTAATAAGAAAGTTATTTGTTTAGTTCTTTTAATTCTTCTAAATCCGGGATTAATTGTAAAAAAATCAGTGCCAAAAATATGCATAAGAACAGCTATATATTACAGTTACTCATCCAAGTACAGACCTGAGGTGGGTAAAATGATACTATAGGCCTACATTATATCGAGTGGCGTATACCTAAGTATTTGGCGCCAATACGAATGACGGGAATTTGACAGAAATAGGCCAACCACTTTATAACTGAGTTTCATTCCGCACCATTGGAACCCACATATATCTTAAAATTAGATGGAATTACTGAGTAGTGCAGGGGGTCTCGGGATGGATGGAAGGAGGGAGGTGTCGTGATTGAAGGTCGCCTGTCGTATGTTTACCGAGTGGCGAGGTCGACCTTCTTCTCACTTGTTCTTTTAATTGCACCTTTTGATAAAGCTGCCTAACTTTCTAAAGAAGACTCACGACGAACTTTGTTTGATTTAGATAAGAATTTAATTAAATCACAAAGGCGTACATTAACTTCACGGAACTTCTAAGTAGCGATCCTAGTTCGATCTTACTACAGACTATCTCACTACCTGCCTCGCACGGCCTCCTCCCCAGATCGTTCCTTCGTCAGTCTCTGAATCTGACGGACTCTACTTCCTCGGATGCCGCTTCGCTCGATCGCTCTGCCCAGCTCTCAGCAACCTCTCCTCCAAGTCCAAAGTAAAAGTAAGAGTAACTGCTCTCAGTCCTATACTCTCTTTAAGTATCCCTTTGCAGCGTCCAGTGTTCTGCCCTCCCCACGCCTCATTAACGTCAACTCGTGTCACTTTGCAGCGTGTCACTTTAATCGCTCGCCTGCCGAGCCGCTTCACCGTCGGTGGCATGCACCCCCCCGGCGTCTTATGAACGTCATGGCTCGTGTCACTTTAACCGCTCGCCTGCCGAGCCGCTTCACCGTGGTGGCATGCCCCCCCCGGCGTCTCCCCCGTCTCTCGTTCGCCTGCTGCCGGCGTGGTGTCTTGTTACCCCTCGTCCGAGCGGTGTCGTTGCTGCTGGCTCAGTGGGGACTGGCTTTCGTCCGTCATGGTTCCACGACATTATCACGATGATGATGTCCTCTAAATCGTTGTCGTCGACTTCCCTCACGCGACAGGAGGGAGATAGAGAGACAGACAGACAGACAGAGAGACAGACAGACAGAGACCTCGATCTGCCTGTAACATTATACACAAGGTTTATCATTTCTTTGACTCTCAGCCTCTCACTATGTGCATGAATCACCATTAAAATTTAGCGCGAAAATGATACTCTTTATTGTAGGCCTATTAATGTTACCAAAAACTTTGTGTGAGCGTCCTCCCGCCTTTAGAAGCCTGGCAAGTTGCGGGGCCCCTGGTCATACATGTTCTTAATTAGTAGTCTTAAATTAGTTGTAAACAAAGTAAATACAGTGGCCTCATCAGCGAATATGCTTACGAATATTT
>JACEVL010000749.1:86024-116222 GCA_020284085.1 Aporrectodea caliginosa
ACAATCCAAGGTTATTTAAAGGTCGAAACTTAAAAATCAAGGTCAGATGACCATAACTCAGAACCCCTTTAACGAAACAACATTTGGCTGATCTACGATCATATTTATTTGATTTTGACGTTTTGACCTTGAAATAACCTTGGATTGTGTTAGGCTTTTAGTACTCTGTCTTCTGGAATGTAGCCCTGATCGGTCTGAGCAAACAGGCAAAAGAATAAATTAGATGGATATTTTGCCGAGTTAAGGCAATTTCAAATTTTTCTCTGAACTTGACCTTTTGTCCTTAAAATAACCTTCGATCGTCTTACATTTGGTATTCTTGTTTCTTATCACAGGTAGCCTTTATCATGACGAGAAACGCAAGAAAGAGTTTACGAATTTGAACAATTATTGGCTGAGATCTGATAATTTTTCTTTTGATTTTTGCCTATATTTCGTTTTTGTGATCTTGAAATGACCTTTGAATCTCTCGAATTTAATTTAGTAGCTTACTCCCGAAATGTAGCTCTCGTCGAAACAAACAAACTTTAAAAAGTTTATCTCAATCGGACTCTTCTTAAATCCTTTGTGATAATGAGAGTAAATCAACAATGGACTGAATTTTACAAGACCCAAGCATGGGCGCCTTGAGCCCTGGGAGTTTAAGTAGGGTAAGAGACCTCAGGATAACATATTAAAATTCTGTAAATATATTTTCTAGACAATATATGAAGAGAATAATGGGGAAAAAATAGCATTAGGGGTTGGTTGGTTTCTTGCGATGTATCATTTTTCTGACACCCTTAATATCAAGTATTTTACGCTAAAAAATGAAGACTGAAGTTAGGACCCTTTGGGGACCCTAAATAATCCAAATGCTTTCTATTAACTGCTTAACTCCTCTATCTTTAGCTGTGAGACCCAAGATTTGCAGTGAAATGCGAAGGGCTAACAACGCAGTCAGCGCCTGGCATATATCTATTAGGTGGTTCTTAAAAATAAAAGTTTGAAACTATACTGTTCGCCAAGGTTCCATTCCCTCCAGAAACATCGCACAAAAAGTTGTATGAACAAATTTTAATATTTAAGACTGGCACAACACCATCAAAGTTTTACCCCACATCGAAATTTAATATAGGAACACTCGAAAAGTAAGCATAATCGTTGTAATCAACCATGAAAAGTGAACATTTAAACAAGGAATAAATTCAACTGCCTGTTGTAGGTCCAGATTATAACACAATGACATTTATTGCATGTCTGGTTACTAGTGATTAGGCTACACTGATTAGTGATTAAAATTATTTATTAGAGTTATTATTATTATTGAGGAAATGGTAAAAGTTAATAACTTCTACAAATATGGGCATATTCTGAAAATTAACACATCATTTTATTCAGTTTTAAGAGCTCTATCTAGCGGTATATTGAATGGCACTAATTAGTTTTCAATTAGAATATTTTACAAGAAAACCTACAATTTTATCGAGAAACGCTGTCTCGAAACTTTGGCCCTCTGGTGGGGGCGGCGGAAGACATTAATATTTTTTTTAAATTTTGAACAGTTTTTGATCCATGCCATTAGGCAACTTTTGGTTGCTATTACTTTTCGAATTTCTAATTTTCGATTTTTTTCCACAGCACCCTTGGGTGTAGGCCTATGCTTGTTCGAATAGATTTGTGGTTATCGGTCTCAGGAACTCACGGATCAAATACCACTAAAATGCCAATGAAAATAAATAATAAACAATCAGCGAGAACATAAAAATTCTAGAAATTTTTTAGTTGTGCTTAAGTAAAATCATCCAGCTTTTCTGTTTAAAACGAAACATAGGTCCAAAAATGTGAATCGAATACATTTACTCGAAATGACGAAAATTATTTATAAAAATCAAAATTTCAAAGACGTTGTGCCAGTCCTAGATATTGTTCGATCCTGCTAATTTTTGGGCTACATTACTTTTAAACCAATTGGCACGGAATGCCGGGTTGGCGAAAGTAAACAAGTGACGTTGAAAATGTTCCATTAGAGATGCGACCACCCTATGGCACACCCTACTTTATCAGAGCTTTGGCACTTTCTTTCGTTCTCTCCTAATTTTGTTCATGGTAATGACGTTGCTGCACTCGTTAAGCACTACGCTTCCACAATCCTGTAGCCTATCACACCAGATGCGATTACGCAATTGCCTGATCTGAGATGGCCATACATCTGAAGATTCGCCCACCCATCAAGAAAAAATGCACTACATTGACGTTTTTCCACAGAATTTCACCTATTAAAATATTACCGCCAAGAGCCGGCTTAATAGGCATAGGCGATATAGGCGGCTGCCTAGCGCGGCATTTGTCAAGGGCGCAAATTCCGGAAAAGTACGGTAAAGCAAGGAAAGCATATTTTTAAATTGAAATTTAACTATTGAATACAAAAAAGGGCGGCATTTTTTGTCCTGGCCTATAGCAGAAAACTGTCAAAGGCTGTCAAAGGCCGCCTCAGTTACCGCCGGTAGAGGGCAGAAGACAAATAGGAAACTCAAACATATTTTGAACACAACTTACTCTAGCATAGGCCTACTGGCAACTTTTCATCACTATTAGAAAACGTTTGCTCAAAACAACATTTTTTCACTCCACCCTACTATATAACTTTGGCCTTCAAAGTTCTCAGTGAAGAGTCCCAGGCTTGTGAATACCGGTGGTGTTTGGTGCATCCAGCCCCGCGATCAATTGGCAAGGCTGTGGCATTCACGGTAATCCTCCCGAGTGTGATGCTGTGTCAGCTGAATGATAAAAAATGCAATAGATATCTTTGGGATTTGTTTCGCGCTCTAGTTTGGACCAGCGTTCACGAAACAGATCTACAAATTTCTCACACTTTCTTCCAGGCTTACCTTGGATTGTGCTAGTTCTCTCCAGAAGACAGAGTACTAAAGCGACTAGTTACAATGCAAGGTCATTTGAAGTTGTCAAACACACAAATCAGGTCAAAATGACCATAACTCAGAACCACCTTAACGAAACAACATTTGGCTGATCTACGGTCATAATTATTTTCTTGATTTTGACGTTTTGTCCTTGAAATAACCTTCGATTGTGTTAAGCTTTTAGTACTCTGTCTTCTGGAATGTAGCCCTGATTGGTCAAAGCAAACAGGCAAAAGAATAAATTAGATGGATATTTTGCCGAGTTAAGGCAATTTCCTCAAATTTTTCTCTGAACTTGACCTTTTTGTCCTTAAAATAACTTTCGATCGTCTTACATTTGGTATCCTTGTTTCTTATCACAGGTAGCCCTTATCATGACGAGAAACGCAAGAAAGAGTTAACCAATTTCAACAATTATTGGCCGAGATCTGATAATTTTTCTTTGATTTTTTTATATATTTCGTTTTTTGTGATCTTGAAATGACCTTGAATGACCCCTGAATTTAATTCCTATATTTTACCTGAATGTAGCTCTCGTCGAAACAAACAAACCGTAAAATGTTCATCCAAATCGGACTCTTCTTACATTTTTTGTGATAATGAGAGTAAATCAACAATGGACTGAATTACAAGACCCAAGCATGGGCGCCTTGAGTTCTGGGAGTTTAAGTAGGGTATGTTTAGGGGCTTTGAGGGACCTCAGGATAACATATTAAAATTCTGTAAAAAATATTTCTAGACAATATATGAATAGAAAAATGGGGGAAAGAAAATAAGGAATGGTTGGTTTCTGCGATGTATCATTTTTCTGGACACCCTTATCAAGTATTTTACGCTAAAAATGAAGACTAAAGTTAGGGACCCTTTGGGGACCCTAAATAGCATCCGAAAAAATTGAAAATTTTCCACAAACATTGTCATCTACCAAAGAAACCTTTTGGCTGGTGAGACCCAAGATTTTCGAAAAACAGTTTTTTCTGGGACATCCCATAACACACACATATATATATATATATATATATATATATATATATATTAGGGTGGTTCTTAAAAATAAAAGTGTGAAACTAATGTTCGCCAAGGTTCCATTTGGTTCCATTCCATCTAGAAACATCACACAAAAAGTTGTATGAAAATTTTTAATATTTAGGACTGCCACAACACCATCAAAGTTTCACCCTTCATCAAATATAGGAGCACTCGAAAAGTAAGCATAATAGTTGTATTAAAAAATGAAAAATGAACACTTAAACCAGGAATAAATTCAACTGCCTCTAGTAGGTCCAGATTACAGCACAATTACATTTATTGCATGCCTGGTTACTTGTGATTACACTGATTAGTGGTTAAAATTATTTATTAGAGTTATTATTATTATTGAGAAAATGGTAATAAGTTAATAACTTCTACAAATATGGGCATATTCTGAAAATTAACACATCATTTTATTCAGTTTTAAGAGCTCTTTCTAGCGGTATATTGAATGGCAGTTAATTAGTTTTCAGTTAGAATATTTTACAAGAAAACCTACAATTTTCTCGAAAAACGCTTTGTCTCGTAACTTTGGCCCTCTGGTGGGGGCGGAAGACATTAATATTTTTTTTGAAAATTTTGAACAGTGTTTGATCCATGCCATTATGCAACTTTTGGCTGCCATTACTTTTCGAATTTCAAATGTTCGCTTATTTTCCACTCCACCCTTTTGTGCAGGCTTGTTCGAATAGATTTGTGGTTATCGGTCTCAGGAACTCACGGATCAAATACCACTAAAACGCCAATAAAAATTAATAATAAACAATCAACGAGAACATAAACATTGTAGAAATTATTTTTAAGTTGTGCTTAAGTAAAATCATCCAGCTTTTCTGTTGAAAACTAAACATAGGTCCAAAAATGCGTATCAAATCAAATACTTATACTCGAAATGACGAAAATTATCTGTAAAAGTCAAAATTTCAAAGACGTTGTGGCAGTCCTAGATATTGTTCAATCCTGATAATTTTTTAGCTACATTACTTCTAAACCAATTGGCACGGAATGCCGGGTTGGCGAAAGTAAACAACTGAAGTTGAAAATTTTCCATTAGAGATGCAACCACCCTAATATATAGTCATATATCTATATATATATATATATATATATATAGATATATTAGGGTGTTTTTAGCGTACATGTGATATTTTCAACTCAAAGATTTTTTATCGGCCTGGGCGAATTATCATGCCAATGTATAAACTCCATATCTGAAATTATAGCCTGATAGGTGAACATTTAGGACTTGCGCAAGATTTGAAAAATAAGAGAGAGAGAGAGAGAGAGAGAGAGAGAGAGAGAGAGAGAGAGAGAGAGAGACAGACAGACAGACAGACAGACAGACAGACAGACAGACAGACAGACAGAGACAGACACAGAGACAGACAGAAGACAGAGACACAGACAGAGAGAGAGAGAGAGAGAGAGAGAGAGAGAGAGAGAGCGAGAGAGAGAGAGAGAGAGAGAGAGAGAGAGAGAGAGAGAGAGAGAGAGAGAGAGAGAGAATATCAACAGCAGTTGCGTAGCGTGAGGAACGCTATCGTGCAGACACAGCTGTAGTGATGGAAGTTCCTCTCAGTGAGGGCTGTTAGACCGAAAATTTAAGCGGATGGGGACCGGCTGGACAAAAGCACCAAACTTTCTGTGTACTTAGGTTTTGTCATATGGTAGTGGTTTTTGGTAGGAGCCACGCGATCCGACCAAGCGGTCACCCCTCAAAACCAAGATGGCGGCCAATAATGGCGCCAACACAGAAACAGTATTTATATCAGGTCATAGGTAAGCTACAAAAACAAACGAAGTATCACATTTAACATTATCAAGGTCAAGGAATCGATTTATCGTAGTGGCAATAGTGTCCGAATGTTACTATCCAAGATGGCGTCCAATATGGCCGCCAACGCACAAAAATATGTATATATCAGGTCAGAGGTTAGCTACAATAACAAATGAAGTGTCGAATATAATATTTTCAAGGTCAAGGAATCGATCTATCATAGTGGCAATAGTGTCCGAATGTTACTATCCAAGATGGCGGTCAATATTGCCGCAAACACACAAAAAATATGTATATATCAGGTCAGAGGTAAGCTACAATATCAAATGAAGTGTCGAATATAATATTTTCAAGATCAAGAAATCGATTTATCGTAGTGGCAATAGTGTCCGAATGTTACTATCCAAGATGGCGTCCAATATGGCCGCCAACACACAAAAATAGGTATATCTCAGCTCATAAAGTCTGGATCGGGGGCCTTTGGAACCGCTCTTCGGGACCATCATCTTCTCAACACTGACGACAACTCTAAGCGGACTGTCTCTGAGCTGTTTGATTCTATTTGAAGCGCTCAAAACAGCAGAAGCAGATCCTATAAGGTTTTGACTCTGAAGATCTCGTTATGATTTCTTGGATTGTAGGATTCCAGCACTATTGCTACTTCATTTGTTATTGTGGCTTACGGTTACCTATCCATTTATTTATTCAAGGAATTTGATATTACGCCCCTACAGGAGACCTACTCAGAGGCGCTCCTAGCCCAGCTTCGGCACTAATAATATAATTAGACTTTAGTAACTTATTAAATGCAGGGCACTACCCCTAGGCAGGAGACGAATCTCTAATGGGAGACCATTCTAGATGGAAGGTCCAACCATTGAGAAGGCACGGTGCTGCCTAATTGAGGAGCGAGCCCGAGGGACAAGAGTTATCCCTCAGCAGAAGATCGGAAGACTTGACGGCTGCAGCTGTATCAGAAAGCGGACGACAAAGATCACTCCGATAGGCCGAGGCACAGCCAAGGATGCACCGCCAGACCAAAAATAGTAACGCTGTTAGAGATGCGTTGTGGGACAGAGAGCCAGTACAATACATCCCACATATAATACAGAAACAGGAACATATTTGGGAAAACCCCTCTAAGACGAGCAGCTGAACGAAAAACCGGTCACGGCGCCCAATTAGTCCAAGTGGCTCTGTGGCAAACCCACCAGGATCAAACTGCAGTGATCCAATCTGCTAGTAACAAAAGCATGGATAAGGATCACAGCAGCGTCACGGGATAGGGAGCGAGAAATAACCCTCAATTGACGTAGCTGATAATAGCAGCTAAGGGCAAAGCTCATTTATGTGCTGAGAAAAACAAAGTTCTTGATCCAAAGTTACCTCAAGTCCCGTACCGAATCCAATAAGGTGACATGCGGGAACTTTTCCGAAACCAGGCATCGGTCAATGCTCGCCTGTCGTCTACCACAACCCAAACAAATGAATAATTTGATTCTTAGAGGCGTTTAGAAGCAGGCGATTGGATGCTAACCAAGTGGAAGGGCATCCATAGCTTGGCACATCTGTTGAACGACAATCCACCCCGAAATTGGGGTGGCAATGGGTGTAGGTCTGCACATCGTCTGCATATAGCTTAGCTGGTGCACAAGCCCACATGACGCCAGCAAGACCCCAATACCAGACGAATAGATAATATAAAGCATTGGGACCAGCACTAAGACCTATGGGACACCAAAAGGGTTAGAACCCACCGGACCCACAGGAGCCAAAAACTACACGATTAGTGCGCTCTGACAGAAAGGATCGAAGCCACTCTAGCGGTTTGTCTGTCAGCCCAAAAGAAGCAGAAAGGCGTTGAAGGAGTAAAACTTATTATGGTCAAGAGAGTCAAAAGCTGAGCTGACATCGAAGATAGTCAGGAGAGAGAGAGAGAGAGAGAGAGAGAGAGAGAGAGAGAGAGAGAGAGAGAGAGAGAGAGAGAGAGAGAGAGAGAGAGAGATGTCCGACATCTATGGCGCCATACCAGACCTCCGGCGTTTTGGAGAGTCTACATAGAATGATTCTTCCTAAAGCCAGACTGCTGGGAGGAAAGCAAACCATTTATATCTAGATAAACAATAGCAACAATAAATTCCAGAACCTTAGAAGGAAATGTCACAATTGCAATCAGATGGTAATTTGCTTAATCACTTGATTCCAGCCCATCCAGCTTTAAGACTGGGTACAGGATCGAGCACGCGTTTTTGGCGCAATTAAATTGAGCATTCGTAGTTCGGCACTCGTGACCTCTATATTGGAGGCCATCTTGGATAGTAACATTCGGACACTATATATTGCCACTACGATAAATCTATTTCTTGATCTTGAAAATATTATATTCGACACTTCATTTGTTATTGTAGCTTACCTCTGACCTGATATATGCATATTTTTGAGTGTTGGCGGCCATATTGACCGCCATCTTGGATAGTAACATTCGGACACTATTGCCACTATGATAGATTGAATCCTTGACCTTGAAAATATTATATTCGACACTTCATTTGCTATTGTAGCTTACCTCTGGCCTGATATATACATATTTTTGTGTGTTGGCGGCCATATTGGACGCCATCTTAGATAGTAACATTCGGACACTATTGCCACTACGATAAATTGATTCCTTGACCTTGATAATGTTAAATTTGATACTTCGTTTGTTTTTGTAGCTTACCTATGACCTGATATAATACTGTTTTCTGTGTTGGCGCCATTATTGGCCGCCATCTTGGTTTTGAGGGGTGACCCCGTGGTCGGATCGCGTGGCTCCTACCAAAAACCATTACCATATGACCAAACCTAAGTACACAGAAAATTTGGTGCTTTTGTCCAACCGGTCCCCTTCATCTTGCTAACAGCCCTCACTATCTGTTGGAAAGGTCATCTGAAGAAGAGGAGTCGTCAGCTATAGCTCAGAAAAAAGCCTGAACCGTCGACGACTGCTTTGCCACAAAGCGACGAAAGGGAAGCAATCTCTGTAGTTACTCGTTATGTCGCACTAGCTCTAAATGAAGGCATCTCATAGTCTATCGTCCTTCGCTGCATCCAATTATATTATGCAGAAACAGCTGGTGAGCTGATTATCAGTCCTTCAGCGATTCAGCAAGCAAGGAAAGATAACAGCGCAGGCCTACATGTAGCAGCAGTGATTCGTGAATCTTTCGATCCGAAGGTTCATCTTACTTTTCACTGGTAGGGTAAGATCATGCTAGATGTTACAGTGACAGGACGAGGTGGTGTCGATCGCCTTCCAATAATGGTATCTGGTAAGGATGTGACCAAGCTATTGGCCATCCCCAAACTCCAGTCCGGACAGCTCCCGTCATGGCAGAAAAGTGTTTGGCCGAGATCAGAAATTATGGATTGACCGAATTGTGGCCGTGTTTCGACACGGATTGCAAGGGCGGTGTATGCATGACGATGGAAGCTGAATTAGAAATGGATCTCTTGAACCTTGCCTGTCGGTATTATGTTTCTGAAATTGTTCTGAACATGGTTTTTTCACTACATGATTCTGCAAGATCTCCGAAATTGGAACTTTTCAGTCATTTCCGTAACCTCAAGCACAGTGAGTCACAGAAATTCGAGACAATGTCATCACCTTTGCATTGCAGCAACCGAGTACGGAATACAACAGAGACAGCTAAAAAGAGCTACTCGAACTGAGTTCATCTACTCAGAGGCATAACACTGTGCGCATTGAATGGCACTGCGATCTATGTGATCAAGATGTTGCTTTTTAAAGAGCTGTTTCCCATTCAACAACGCTAGAGCACACAGAGGACAACTCGACAATGCTACTGGCAAAAGGTGTGGAATCATTTACTTTCCACCTACCTTCCAACTCTCGACCTAAACGACATCCACCTTAGCAGCTACTCTGACCCCTCTGATCATCTGGAAACCAGACTCGGACCTCCTTCGGACTACTCTTTTTGGAGAACCCTTCTGACTAGACACAGGCGCTCGTTAATAAAGCTGGTGCCCTGCGCTTGGCTTTCGAGTGGCGCTTTAGAAGTTTGGAGGAATACTATAACGATTACTTCGAGTGTTTCCTTTTGTGACAACAACTTATGTGCGGTAGGCATACTAGCTCAAAGAAACCCCCAATGAACGATCTTCAATTCTTGAAGAATATCTATACTTACACAGACACGGAAATCTCACAGGTCAACCTGCATTCTCCCTACACCTTTGCGACGATTCAGTCACAGTCGACGAAAAAGAGCGCATTCACGGTCTACATCATGCGCAACAATTCGATGAACCTTCGACGAGGCTTCCTCCCAATGACCTCCCATGCAATGTCATGATCCACCTATATATAAGCACTACCCGATTTCTTCACCGCTTTCACCACCAAAATATCCCAGATCCTCGGATTGGATGACTCTTCTTGGTCGAGACCAGCAACAGAACAATCATATAGTGAGGCAAAATGTCATATTCGCCCTAAGAGTGACGAACGATTTGGCGGAGAAAGGAATGACCCTCATGCAGTCCTACAATGAAGTCCTGCTTCGAAATGAGGAACAGAAGCAATTTGTTCTACAAAATATGGTCGAGTACCATCGAAACAAGTTTTCAAAGACACTAAAGGGAATAAATAAATTACAAATAACTTACAGTATTTTTTTTGATTTTGCCTTATATTTTATGTTTAAGTGTTGAAATTTGTTTTTATCCTTGAAAATTGCAATGTATCACATTGCTTTCTAAGTGATAGCCTAATTCTTCCGGAACTTTGCGCAAGTTCTATATCTACTCTGATTTTCATATAATTTGGCAAATGACAATGTTTCTCAAGGTGGAACACAAAAACAGCAAGGCCGGTATTAATTTTGAAATTTAATTTTTTTAGACACACCCTAATATATATATATGTTGAGCGCTTCTGAGTAGTTACCTTGAAGGGGCGCTATATAAATTTTTGAATGAATGCGCTATATAAATTTTTGAATGAATGAATATTAGGGTGGAGTGGAAAAACCGAAAATTAGAAATTCAAAAAGTAATAGCAACCAAAAGTTGCCTTATGGTATGGGGTCAAAAAATGTCGAAAAAGTTTTTTAAAATATTAATGTCTTCCGCCCCCACCAGAGGGCCAAAGTTTCGAAAAAAAGCATTTTTTCGAGAAAATTGCAGGTTTTTTTTCAACATTTTAAAATTGAAAACTAATTAAATGTAATTCAATATACCGTTGGATAGAGCACTTAATGCTGAATAAAACAATATATTAACTTTCAGAATTTGCCCATATTTGTAGAAGTTATTAACTTTTCCCCTAGTTCGCGACATGTTGCTAAGTCTGAAAACGGTTAAACACTAATAACATTTTTATCCCTTCAAGATATTTCAACTCATAGTAGGCTATGTCATTCGATTCAGCTCTGAACCGCCTTTCTAACGGTATATTTTGATGCGGGATTGTTTAACAGTACACATTTGTTTTAAAATTTATTACAGTTTTTTGGCAATTTTTCATTGATTCTGTTGTCATTTCAGCTGAATGCGCACTTTGTCCGATGAACTTAGCGCTAAGAACATTCCCATTTTGATCGTGAATAATTGCAAAATGTTTTGAAACATAAAAGCTACAATGCTTACTCGTTCTAAAACATTGTTTTCAAAGTTCGGACACAGACAAGGAACTACGGCAGACTGTTCTACCCACATATGAGATATGTGTGTCTGTTGAACTGCTCCACTACCTTGATCTTCACTCTCAAATGCCTCCTCTTCAACCTGGATTTAGAAAATTCCACTCGACAGAATCTCTTATGGTGAGTCTTCTAGCAAAATGTACTTGATGATGTGGACCGTAGCCATATCAGCATACATCCTTTTATAACACCACCGTTTTGAACTAGTGTGATTCTCCTTACAGGTTTTATTTTAGTTATAGTTACAGTTATAGTTACTGGTTTTTATTTTAGTTATAGTTATAGTTATAGTTAGTATTATTTTTAGTTATAGTTATAGTTATAGTTAATGGATTTTTATTTTAGTTAATTTTAGTTACTACTTAGTTACAATAATTAAGGCTATAAACAAAATTGTGCGTATTTACACGCTGTTTCGCAATTTGCTCAAAGCTTTGAAAGCCTTTGAAGCATGGGTGCATTTAGCTTCATGAATACACGAGTTTCTAAAGTAACTGACAAATTGCATAATAAAAATATCGCATTTTTCGTTCTCATTTATGTCGAATCGTCCATATTGCACTACCTATTTTTATTTTTTTGTATTAACGAAAATAAAGATGAATTTTCGTTAGTGTTATTTTCGTTATAGTTATAGTTATAGTTAATGATATTTTTTAGTTATAGTTATAGTTATCGTTAACGAAATCATTTTATTTTCGTTAACGAACATTTTCGTTATCGTTATCGTTAACGAGAATCACACTGTTTGACACTGTTGATCTAACCATCCTCTTAGACCTGCTGTCTAGGTCGTTTGGGATTGTTGACTCTGCTCTTCTTTGGTTCTAGACATTCCTCATGTATCGCTCTGTTTCTGTAGTTTTCGGTCCTACCCGATCTCCCTGTGTCCACTAATCTTATGGCTTGCATCAGGACTCTGTCATTGTTCCCCCTCTGTTTATCTTGTATACCTCGGATCTAGACGGGGTTCTTGGTCCACTCAATGTCTCCTCCACCAATATTCTAATGACCCGTGATCCTGGACTAAATCTCCATCCAGTTCTCTCTCTGTCACTATCTCAAAGCCTATTGTACTTCAGTCAATCTTGGCAAGCTTGGCACGGCTACCCTAGCCAAATGTACTGGGTCTTGACTTGGTTTAGACAAAGACTATTAGCGGATAACCATCAATCCAGATCAGCTGAAGCATCTAGAATGCATTCAACCATAGCAGCGGCTGTGACGGCAGGGGCATAAAGGCAAGGAATGAATGGAACCAAAGAAGAGCAGAGTCAACAATCCAAAACGCCAAAGGTCTAAGAGGATGGTGAGATCAACACTATCAAAAGCGGCACTAATGTCATAAAGGGAGAGTAGACTGACATGTATACGGTCCACATCATCAAGTATATCTGCTAGAAGACTCACCATGAGAGGTTCCGTCGAGTGGAATTTCCTAAATCCAGAATGAAGAGGACGCATTAGAGAGTGAAGATTAACGTAGTGGACCAGTTAAACAGAGACACATTTCGCATATAGAGGTAGAACAGTCTGCCGTAGTTTCTGTCTGTGTCCGAACTTTGAAAACAATGTTTTAGAACGAGTAGGCATTGTAGCTTTTATGTTTCAACATTTTGCAATTATTCACGATCAAAATGGAATGTTCTTAGAGCTCAGTTCATCGGACAAAGTGCGCATTCAGCTGAAATGACAACAGAATCAATGAAAAATTGCCAAAAACTGTAATAAATTTTAAAACAAATGTGTACTGTTAAACAATCCCGCATCACAATGTACCGTTAGAACGGCGGTTCAGAGCCGAATCGAATGACATACTATGGGTTGAAATATCTCGAAGGATAAAAATGTTATTAGTGTTTAACCGTTTTCAGATTAACCGACATGTCGCGAACTAGGGGAAATGGTAAAAAGTTAATAACTTCTACAAATATGGGCATATTCTGAAAGTTAATATATCGTTTTATTCAACATTAAGAGCTCTATCCAACGGTATATTGGATTACATTTAATTAGTTTTCAATTTTAAAATGTTGCACAAAAACCTGCAATTTTCTCGAAAAAATGCTATTTTTAGAAACTTTGGCGTTGGACATTTTTGACCCCATACCATAAGGCAACTTTTTGGTTGCTATTACTTTTTGAATTTATAATTTCTCGTTTTTTACACTCCACCCTAATGAATATATATATATATATATATATATATATGTATATATATGAATTACCAAATGATTCGTTTTTAGCAATACAAACAGCATTTGTTGAAGTTCCTATGAATACGGTGGCCTTGAAGTCGAATTCGTCCAAAGCAATTGAAATGGCGTGTGAATCTGATTGTCAATGCAATTTGAGATGGTTTGTTATCAAGAATTATGATTCCACGAAGGAAAATCTGTATAATGGATACCACTTACATCCAGAAGCGAAATCCTATTGCACGGTTTTAACGGATGAACCGGGAAAATGCTACTTAAATCTAACAAATACAGCTAAAGCTGCACAAACCTACATTTGCTTTGAGCCTGGAACATTAACTGAAGCCAGCGCAGATTTAATCTGGCTCGGTAAGTTGAGTAACTTCTGTTCAGCAGTAATTTAACAGTTGCAGTTAAAGTACTGCAGTAGCCTAGTCTACGCTAATAGGTTGATCTTTGCAAGTAGAAACCAACATGGAGATATGATCATAATTATCATCATAAGATAAACATACATAGCTACTACTGTATGTATTCGTTTTTATTTTCGATGTTTTGAATATGTAATAATACAGTGTTGGCCAAATTAATAGAAATTGTACGCAATTAACCATTTTCTGTTGTTTCGTATTTCTCCGATTTCGTAATAATAATTGCCAGCTTGTTACGGTTGCTCATTCACAATAAGTTACAAATTCTCCCCAAACTTGTTTTCATAAAAAATGAGAAATACAAACAAATTAGAAAAAGAAATCTATTTGAGAAATCGCCAATATATTGGAATTTTGTTACACATTTTAATTTAGTTCAAAAATGTATTAGGCTAGGCCTACATACCAGTTCTTTATTTCTGTATGTTTTCTGTATGGGTTACTATAACTGAACATGACTTATTTATATTTCTTTAGTATTATTTGCTATTTTTACTTACTTATGCTCGAACATTGCAGAGAAGTCGTTCGTTCTAACCTATGCCAAAACGAGTTAAAAACTTGAAAATGGCCAAAGGGTCATTTAAGAAATATTAACTGTATGAAACGTTCTTCTACTGTAGCCTATATCGTGTGCTTAGAGTGCAAAGGTGCTAACTCCAAAATTTTCAAAAAACGTTTTATTGTTTTATTGTTTTACACTGTAGTGTTTGAAATGTGAAAAGGTGCTTTTGTTCAGAGTGTAAATAGAAACGTAGCAACTGCTTTATTATTTGGTTTATCTCCAATCACTAAGTTTTTGAATGTGCAAAGTTCTATTGACGATAGAACTATTGCACTCTTGTCCCATGTTTATTTTAATATACACTGACGTCATATTATGACGTCGTACTGAACGGTATTTCCAACAGTGTGATTCTCGTTAACGATAACGAAAATTTTCGTTAACGAAAATAAAATGACTTCGTTAACGATAACTATAACTATAACTAAAAAAATATCATTAACTATAACTATAACTATAACGAAAATAACACTAACGAAAATTCATCTTTATTTTCGTTAATGCCGAAAATAAAAATAGGAAGTGCAATAATGGACGATTCGACATAAACGAGAACGAAAAAATTCGATATTTTTATTATGCAATTTGTCAGTTACTTTGGAAACTCGTGTATTCATGAAACTGAATGCATCCATGCTTCAAAGGCTTTCAAAGCTCTGAGGAAATTGTGAAACAGCGTGTTAATACGCACAATTTTGCTTATTGCCTTAATTATTGTAACTAAGTAGTAACTAAAATTAACTAAAATAAAAATCCATTAACTATAACTATAACTATAACTAAAAAATAATACTAACTATAACTATAACTATAACTAAAATAAAAAAAACCATTAACTATAACTGTAACTGTAACTAAAATAAAATCTGTAAGGAGAATCACACTGATTTCCAACGGTATTTCAACGGAAAATTGCAAGTTCCTTTCAGCTTTTATGTGTACTGACGTCTTCTGTGTGCTTGTTGAAGTCTGTTTTGCTGATAGGAATTTGAAAGTCTGGAATCTTTGTTTTTTCATGGGATCATGAAATTTGACTGTTAGTCCACTAACAGAAATTGAAGAATGAATATGTCAGTTGCTATTTCTCTTATTTCTGAAAAAATCGGAATAGGTTATCAGTATCACACACTTTTTCCGTGGCAAGTTTATGTCATAGGTAATTTTGGCAGCTACCAGATCCATGGTACAAGTGTATACTCTTGGTTCATTTTGGCAGTTGCTGCCATGGAAGTTACTAAACATTGCTGAACTGTAGCATAGTCTGTGGTGGGATGTAGTATAGGAGCCAACCTCAGACTTTGCGACTTCATAGGCCTACATCTCTCTGACAGTTTTGGAAACCCATCAACTCCAGTCTGGGACCGTGCATGAGTGATTGAAGAGTGCTCTTCTGACTATCCATATTGATTCCATTAGTCTTTGAGAACATATGCATATGTCTTGAAAGTTATTGTAGCATACCTGTGAGCAGAAATAAACGTATTTTTGTGTTTTGGTGACCATATTGGCCGTCATCTTGGATAGTAACATTCCCACACTATTGCCACTATAATAAATCGATTCCTTGACTTTGAAAATGTTAAATTCGACACTTTATTTGACATTATAGCTAACCGATGAGCTGAAATATACATATTTTTGTGTTTTGATGGCCATATTGGCAGCCATCTTGAATAGTAACATTCTCACACTATTGCCACTATGATAAATCGATTCCTTGACTTTGAAAATGTTAAATTCGACACTTCATTTGGCATTATAGCTTACCGATGAGCAGAAATATACATATTTTTGTTTTGGTGGCCATATTGGCCGCCATCTTGAATAGTAACATTCCCACACTATTGCCACTATGATAAATCGATTCCTTGACCTTGAAAATGTTAAACTCGACACTTCATTTATTATTGTAGCTTACTTATGAGCTAAGATATACATATTTTTGTGTGTTTGGGTGCCATATTGGCCGCCATCTTGAAATTGCTGTAACTTTTACTTCCAACTCATAATGGATGCAGACTCAACTGATTCTTGTTTGGGTATGTCTATACTACATAAAAAACCTTGTCTGCGTTCCCCCACTCCCAGATAGATACCCTCTGTGGGTCAGACACTGGTCTATCATGTTTGTAACATTTTGCTTTAGTCAGTATTATTATTCTCAAAATATTATTTTATTTAATCATAGTAATGTTATATTCCAAAAATAACATCAATTTAATATTGGCAAGCATTCAGTATCAGGGTGCGTGTATTTTCTCCCGTTATTTTAGGCGTCGTGAGAGTCGGTTATGGTAAGGTTTGGGTTTGTGTCGTCTTTAGAAAACATCGTCCCTTCCACGCAGCATGCCAAAAGATGCCGTCCGACGCCCGTAAACTTATACACCCCGATACTAAATGCTTGCCAATTTTTTAACGTTTCGAAACCCATAAGTTTATAAAGTCTTTAAATAAATATTTTCGGGTAAACGTGTTGTTTAGCGTCGTAAATAAAATTATCCGCGATTGCATGGATTTTAGCGTTGGTCGTAAACAAGTTGGATTGATGAAACGAATTCTTGCTAAATAGAAGTTGGATTGATAAAATAATTTTTCCTTAAATCGAAGTGGGGCTGATGAAAAGAATCTTGCTTAAATTATAGAAGCTGGATTGATGGAAAATAATTCTTAATTAAATAAAAGTTTTATTGATGGACAATAATTCCTGCGTAAATAGAAGCTGGACTGATTAAACGAATTTTTGCGTAATGGAAGCTGAATTGATGAAAATGAATCTCGCCAAAGTAGAAGTTGGTCCGATGAAAAATAACAGTGCTACAACGGGCGACTAATTTACGACGCTAAACTACACGTTTACCTATTTCCGTTTCCAAAGTTTCTATTAAATTGTTCAAATAAATGCAATTTTACACAAATCATTATTTTACTTTATTATCTGATACTAATATTTTATTTAAAAGGCACTTTTTAATTTCAAATATAGGCTAAGATGTTATAGGCCTATTACTCAAGGGCATATAGCTCCAGATCTGAAATTGCTTGAAATGTGCAAAGGTGCTGTAATTGTCTGTCGTAAGCCGTTATTTTGAATATTTCAGGCGAGGCGTGTCGTTATTTTGAATATTTCTGGCAAGGCGCCATAAATTTTTGTAAAAAGATAGCAAACATTCCAGCTAAGAAATGATTTATTATCCAAATGCCTATAAACCACAATGATATAAAATTTACTGGATTTGTGGCAACAATCGAAAGTTTAGATTTGCTCTTCTGAACAATTTCAATAAATGGAGTTGGCACCTTTGCACTCTAAGCACACGACATGTAGAATACGTTTCTGACATCAAATAAAACGGTTGGCGTCTTATTTCATTACTTGTGCTGAGATATTTATAGCGAAACAACAACAGAAAATGGTTACTGTCGACAAATTTCTATTAGGCCTAATTTGACCAACACTTATAGGAATAGCATGCGGGCCGGTATAATGAGTACGTTCTGTACATGTATATTTTGCAACACTTCAGATTGACACAGCAAGGCTACCGGTACTCGAAAACATTAATTTTCCACTCTGCCTTTCTGATATTGACAAGCCAATCACCAGGCATTGTCAGGCGTAAAGATGACCACACCAATCCAACAGCAGAACTTATATTAATAGTAAAACCCACAAAGCTTGAAGGGATAGTGGGCTGAATTGGGCAGTAATGTCTGAACTAATCTTGCACAAAGTCGTGATATTTCCTAATGAAGAAATACCACACCTCCAAACTGTAGGAGACAGTGAGACAAGAAAAAAGGCAGTTTTTCTGCTGAAATCGTATAGGTCCTAATAAATTTCACATTCCGATACAATGCGCCTTTTATTTGTAACAGAAATCGGTCGAAGTGTTTGAACTGTAGGCGAGCTCTAGAAATATAAAATGGACCGCAAAAGGCAAAAGATTGTATATTTCAGGCGATGCACTGTATGCAACACGCTGAACGCTTACAAAATTTGTCTAAAATTCGTAATATTTAGGTCTAGACTAATTGTGAGTGGCAAACATGGGCCATGCATAATCACATTTGAATGAATATATGATATCAACTTTAAATTAAGTTTAGTTTCTTTAATTTTGTAAATCTCTCCTCTGCTGAAACAGGTGATCTAATTTGTAACGACAGTTCGACTGAAGGTCATGTCAATTTGACGTGTAGCATTGAATTCCGAGGCAACTGGGCGCCCATGTTGGAATGGAAAGAACAGAGTAGTCATGGCGAGAAAGTCCTTTTCGACGGAGCCAGCACTACCACACTTTCTAATAAGTATGTTACCAGTATTTTGACTATGACAGTGCACAAGGGAAACAGAAACTATACCTGTACAATAAAATTCGACGTCAGTGGGAAGCCACCGAAGACGACAGCAATAAACGTCCCTAACTACAATTATTCATATATAGTAAGACAACAAGGTTGGTCTTAATTTTGTTCGTTAAATAAATCTGACTCGATTGATTGTTGTATTACAAAATTGTTTATGTTACAACTGTGGACATTATAATCTGTTTTGTTTTGTCTGTTTTTTCTTTTAAATTTTCTACTGCAATGTTTTATAGTTAGTCTACTTTGGTTGTTTGGCTATGTTAATTAAGTATCATTTTCTATTATCATGTTGATCATAACAAAAATCGTCTAGCTATCTGTTACTGTAATGTGGAAAAGGGGCAGCCCTGCAATAGTGGATAATTTTATCAATTAGGGCTGTCCTGTTGACAGCATCAACAGATTAACTTTGAAAATTACTGAGTTTGATTCTTTCCTGTGAGTTCCCGGTTGTTGTTGAATTAATAAACGGCTGATTGGTTGATTTGTTGTTTGCACTGTAAAGTTTTATAGCGCATACTTAATACTTATAATCTTTTAATGACGCTTCTCTCTTTTATTACTGATTATTGAGTTCAAAAAATTACATGCTCCTTCGTAGTCACAGAAATGCAGCGTCTCTGTCGGTTGGAATTCGCTTTCACGTAGACAACCAAAAAATTCTACTACCAATTTACAGCTGAAATCGTGTTCGCAGCAATGTTATTTTCGCTAGAATAACTTCTTATTGTCATTGAATGGCACCGACTTTCTGATTATTCTCCCAGAATTTCTTACAGTTTGTCATATTGTTGTAGATGGTTTTCAATCATATGATAAATGGAACAACACTGGAGTCAGAACTGCATTAATCGTTATAGCGGTTGTCTTTGGCATCATACTTCTAGACATAATCTCTTTTATGATATCGCGCTGGATAAAGGGAGCAAGGTAAAGTCCGACATCACAATCACTCGATTTCGTGCATTTGACTTTCAAAGGGACCTTAATTTCTTTTGTATTCATGATTATATGAAGTACATATCATCTGTTTTCAAAACATCAGAATGAGGTTAAGTAATCCATAATTTATTTCTCGCCACTGTTGTCGATATTAATTATTTAAGGCTTAATTTTAAGCTTGAGTTTTAGTTGGGAAACAAGACCGCAAGAATAATGAATGTAGGTTAAAAAATAAACAGTGCACCATGTCATTGACTCTTCAGTTATGGTGATCAGAACTATGGTCAGCAGCTTTTTTTATATAAAACACAAGAAACGCAAACAACAGTTTTAAAACGTTCCTTAAGGAACATGGGTCAGCAGGCAAGCTGTTAAATTTCATTAACGACTGATATTTTAAAGCTTTATCAGCATTGTATCACTTTTCACTGCGGTCTTACTCATAAGCACTTCTGTTTCAAATGGCTTGCTGTTAACCTAGACATTCTATAAATTGCATTGCAGCAAATGACCTGTACAGTGTACGCACAAGAACAAACCAGAGTAATTGTATATTTTCTATTTTACAATTTCAAAGGTCTCCGATTAGAGCAAAGATATGAAGGAAACAATAACCTACTATATTGGGTGAGTTAATTTTCAGTTTCCATTTTGCTTATGCAATCTAATTATTTCTGTTGCTCCGTTATCATAATGCACAAAAACATTAATCGATGGCATCTTTAGGGAATCCATAGTCAATACTATGGTCAAAGGCAGTTTCAAAACCTTTCTATATATGGCCGGTGTGAAGCTGTGATCGCATCTGAGTAGGTATCTTGGATGGGTGCTATATAAATCCTTTGAATGAATGAATTAATGAAAGAATGAATTAATGAATCGTGTACTAAATAGCCAATTCTGAATGTGATGAATCAGAGATAGCAGAAGTCAAGCAACAGAGCACTGAAACAGAAAAGTTATAGGCTAGTCTGCATTCCATCTCTGAATGATGTAAATGTAACTCAAATCGGTTTGTATAGTATTCTTAGAAGAATTTTGGCCACCGTCCTCGTTTATCGTCGTCTTAGTTAGGCCTATTATAATAACTGACATCTTAATTGTTCATCACAACCGGCTTCAACCTCTATAAATTCGTCGTCCCCACCTTATTAATTTATGTCGCCGCCGTCATTTTCATCACCATCAACATTATGATTTATCATCGTCAACAACAACCTATGTTCAGTTGCCATGCTTGACATTGTGTTTTAGTTATACCTGAACCCTGCACGGTAGCCCTACTTCATTCGATAGCGTGCTTAATCGGCGATCGAAGATTGTGGGTTCGAACTGAATCCGGTTTTGTATCTGGATTTCTTAATGAAAATTTTACATTCTTTGATTATTGTTGTTGCATTTTCTTTTCAGTCTTCAACAATAAGATCTTTACATGAAGATTGTCGTCTAACTGCATTAGGCTACTTTGCTGAAGCTAAGTGCCTTTGGTTGTATCTTTCTCCGGCGGCGTTCTGGGTTCATTGTCCCAACATTCATGCGGTTTCTGACGTTAACAGTTCGGACATATCAAATCAACTGGTACCTTGGTGTGGAATATTTTCCGTCTACCTATTCGTTCTTCACCTAATCTCCTGATTTTCAAAAAACTCCCTCTTAGTAACTGTTATTGAATTAATTTACTTGACTTAGATGAATTGATCTGTACTGCTATTTTAGTTAAGATTAATGTGGTTTAATGGACTCGTCTTATGTTAAGTATCGACTGGCTGTAATTTAACGGGATCCATGATCCCTTCTAGCCCCGTGTAACCAGTAGGCATACATGTCCAATCATAGCCTTATTATTTCATTTGTTATTGTTCTCTTTTTTAAGTGGTTACATAAATAAATGATTGATTGAATTGATTGATTAAATTAGATGATTTTGTCTGTAATACAATTTTAGTTAAGATTAAAGTCAAGTCATGTATTTTTTATTGCAACCAATTTTCACACAATAATATACTAACGAGGAAAACAAATTGGTTACAAAGGGGAGGCCCAAAAGGATCGCAATCCCGCTAGGAGGGACACCCTAAGTACAAAAATTACCAAAACAATCGATAGATGGAGTTGAGTAATGATACAGAATGGAAAATAAACAGCCACGGTGTAAATTACACGAACAAAGGTAACACTGGACAACAAATTTTAACTTTTTTTTTGCTGCCTAAAAAACTTTAGCTGTTCTATATAGATTTTGGCACGCTGAATCCAGTGGTGTTCTCAGAATTTTTGTATCACGTCAGGTTTTTGAGAAAAATGGTTTGCAAGATTTTAAAAGAAATGCCCAGAAAGTTACTTAGTGCATAGATTTCACTGGACAACAAATTTTAACTTTTCTTTGCTTCCTAAAAACTTTAGCTGTTCTATATAGATTTTGGCACGCTGAATCCAGTGGTGTTCTCGGAATATTTTTACCACGTAAGGTTTTTGAGAAAAATAGTTTGCAAGATTTTAAAAGAAATGCCCAGAAATTTACTTTTAGTGCATAGATTTCACTGGACAACAAATTTTAACTTTTTTTGCTTCCTAAAAACTTTAGCTGTT
Source organism: Aporrectodea caliginosa (assembly GCA_020284085.1). Classification (NCBI taxonomy): domain Eukaryota; kingdom Metazoa; phylum Annelida; class Clitellata; order Crassiclitellata; family Lumbricidae; genus Aporrectodea; species Aporrectodea caliginosa. The sequence continues at coordinate 108,538 of JACEVL010000749.1, forward strand.
CTATATAGATTTTGGCACGCTGAATCCAGTGGTGTTCTCAGAATTTTTGTATCACGTCAGGTTTTTGAGAAAAATGGTTTGCAAGATTTTAAAAGAAATGCTTAGAAAGTTACTTAGTGCATAGATTTCACTATGGACAACAAATTTTAACTTTTTTTGCTTCCTAAAAACTTTAGCTGTTCTATATAGATTTTGGCACGCTGAATCCAGTGGTGTTCTCGGAATATTTTTACCACGTAAGGTTTTTGAGAAAAATAGTTTGCAAGATTTTAAAAGAAATGCCCAGAAATTTACTTTTAGTGCATAGATTTCACTGGACAACAAATTTTAACTTTTTTTGCTTCCTAAAAACTTTAGCTGTTCTATATAGATTTTGGCACGCTGAATCCAGTGGTGTTCTCAGAATTTTTGTATCACGTCAGGTTTTTGAGAAAAATGGTTTGCAAGATTTTAAAAGAAATGCTTAGAAAGTTACTTAGTGCATAGATTTCACTGGACAACAAATTTTAACTTTTTTTGCTTCCTAAAAAACTTTAGCTGTTCTATATAGATTTTGGCACGCTGAATCCAGTGGTGTTCTCAGAATTTTTGTATCACGTCAGGTTTTGAGAAAAATGGTTTGCAAGATTTTAAAAGAAATGCCGAGAAATTTACTTAGTGCATAGATTTACAATGTACTGTTATTTACTTTTTGGACATTTTAAAACTGAACAACCGCTGATTTGCGTTTGTATATATTGAATACAAACGCAAATCAGCGGTTGTTCAGTTTTAAAATGTCCAAAAAGTAAATAACAGTACATTGTAAATCTATGCACTAAGTAAATTTCTCGGCATTTCTTTTAAAATCTTGCAAACTATTTTTCTCAAAAACCCACGTGATACAAAAATTCTGAGAACACCACTGGATTCAGCGTGCCAAAATCTATATAGAACAGCTAAAGTTTTTTAGGAAGCAAAGAAAAGTTAAAATTTGTTGTCCAGTGAAATCTATGCACTAAAAGTAAATTTCTGGGCATTTCTTTTAAAATCTTGCAAACTATTTTTCTCAAAAACCTTACGTGGTAAAAATATTCCGAGAACACCACTGGATTCAGCGTGCCAAAATCTATATAGAACAGCTAAAGTTTTTTAGGAAGCAAAAAAAGTTAAAATTTGTTGTCCAGTGAAATCTATGCACTAAGTAACTTTCTGGGCATTTCTTTTAAAATCTTGCAAACCATTTTTCTCAAAAACCTGACGTGATACAAAAATTCTGAGAACACCACTGGATTCAGCGTGCCAAAATCTATATAGAACAGCTAAAGTTTTTTAGGCAGCAAAAAAAAAGTTAAAATTTGTTGTCCAGTGTAATCCATGAATCCAGAATTTACTGGAAGCGTTGCATTGACATGTGTAAAGCTTAGCTACAATCTTAACTACAGGCCTAACTAAAACGCAGTATTGCACTCGTGGTGAGCGATTCTAAGGTTAGAGTGAGAGTCAGTGAAGTTTTGATGAGCTCTAATTACCAAGCCAGAAAGAGCGATACCTTGCGAATTTCAGTAGGAATATAGTTACAAAGTGAAGTGCTAGGTGACTTGATCGTGAAGCGACTAATGTTGGAGTGATTTTTATCAGAGCGGTATGCCTTAGCGTTTCTTGTGTAATGAGTGTGAATGTAGGAGCCCAGTTGGAGGTAGTTGCTGAATACTTGAGGGAGTAATCCATGTTTTAGGCGATAAATAAACTCACCTATCTGAAGGGGCCGATAGCGCATTGGATAACACACTGGCATAGAGAGCGAGATGTACCGAGTTCGAGTCCCGTAGGGCGGACATGCTTTGTAAGCTGCTATTAGCGCCGTGTGTTGCAGGCTGTCTGTTCTGTTAGTAGCTAAGATTTATGTCTTCTGTCATTTGTGTTCTTCATTCATTTTAGAGATTTATATAGCGCCCCTTCAAGATTATCTACTCAGAAGCGTTCCCGACTCAACCCCGGTTAAAGAGAACAGTCTTGAGGTTAGAGAAGAATGTGGCCGCAAGGGCTCTATGCATTAGGCGTAGATCCACAGGGAGCTCATTCAAGATTCTAGGGCCAGCAACAGAAAAGGCACGGCGCTGCGGTACCGGCCCGCTATTCCGGGGGGCCGCTATTCCGGGGGTCCGCTATTCCGGGGGCCGCTATTCCGGGGGTCCGCTATTCCGGGGCCGCTATTCCGGACTAATGAAGACAAATATATATGTATATAATTATGTACAATTGTAGATTATATGTATATATATGCATGTATATATATATGTTTGTATATGTATATATGTTTATATATATAACTGTATTTGTAACTATATACATGTACATTTTATATATTTGGATATTAGTGTATATATATATATAGATATATATGTGTGCATATGTATACATACATATATATGTGTGTATATGTACATATATGTTTATATATGTAATATATACATATGTATGAAGCCTATCTATATGTATATATGTATGTATATACTATATGTATATAGATGTATGTGTGTATATGTACATGTATATATAAATGTAAATACGTATATAAATGTACTTATGTAAATATATATATATGTGTATATATATGTAGATATACTATATGTATATAGATGTATGTGTGTATATGTACATGTATATATATATGTAAATACGTATATAAATGTACTTATGTAAATATATATATGTGTGTATATATATGTAGATATACATATATATATGTGTATATATGTATGTATAGGTATGTGTAAGTAAATAAATATTTAAGCATGAATATGTGTTTAAATACCTACATACCTGTATATATACATGAATATACATATACTTACATGTAAGTATATATATATTTATGTATGTACATATGTATAACTACAAACATACATGTACATACATAATACATTATATATATATGCTTACATATAACTATACAAACATATAGACACAAATACATATATATGTACACAAACATGTATACATGCACACACATATGTATTTACCTAAGTACATATATATACGTATATACATATACATGTACACATATACACATACATCTATATACATATATACATACATACATACATACATACATATACAAATATAGATACTTACATATACATATATATACATATATATATTCACACAGATATATATATATATATTTCAAATGGTTACGTATCGATAGTCCGAAGGTACGATAGTCCGAAGGTTCGATAATCCGAAAGTTCGATAGTCCGAAGGTTCGATAATCCGAAGGTTCGATAGTCCGAAGGTTCGATAGTCCGAAGATTTCATGGTAAAACATATTTGCATATGTACATGTATATGTATATGGACAGTATATGTATACATGCATGCGTGTATATGTATATATATGTTTGTATATGTCTATATATATTTGTATATATATACGTATTTATATATATGTGCATATGTATATATATAAATGAATATAAGTTTGTATATATAATTATATATATATGTATTTATATACATATTTTATTTATACACATGCAATGCATGTATATATGTATTTACATATATGCATGTGTGTATTTACATAATTATATATACATTTAATTAATTATATTTAATTATATATATATGTAATTATATATATGTATATTGTATATATATTTTATGTATTTTATTATTTTATTTTAAAATAATTATTATTATAATAAAATATAAAATAATAGATTAATTATAGTTATTAATATATAATTATAATTATAATTAAAATATTAATTAATTATCATAATATTAATTAATTATTTATTATAATAACATAATTATTAAAATAATATATAATAATTAATATCATTAATAAATATATTAATTAATTATTTATTATAATTATAATATATAATATCATAAATATTATATTAATTAATATAATATATTAATATTATAAATATATAATATTATTTATTAATTATTAATATATAATATTAAATAATTAATATTATTATAATTACATAATTATATAATACATAATTATTAAATTATATATAAAATATATATATACACATATAGATATATATTATTATATTATTTATTATTATATGTATTTGAATATATATTTATGTATATAATATATATAATTATAATTATATAATTAATATTAACACTAATATTATTAATTATATTAATATTAATCATATATAATAATTAATTTGATTATATTACTATAATATATATTATTATTATTATAAATTGAATTATAATATATATTGTAAGGTGCTACTCTACGAATCAGAAGCCAACTCGTGTCTAAGGTAAAAAGAATGTATATTATAAAACAAAATCCGTAATAGTAACACACATGCCGAACCTTATCGAAGCAACATCAGATCCTCATTCGTCTATTCTTGTCTCGAGAACGGTGAACATCAAACAAACAACTTGGTTGGCCACAGCGGACACGAAACCAACAGTTTAACTAGTTAACTAGAACTTATCTAGTACATGGAAGTCTTGGTCAGTTCTACTGAGAATTCGACATCACACGGCAACAGGCCTAACGAAAACTGCCAAGCTTCGACGACGATTCTTTCACATTTGTTTAAATAGGAGAGAACACTCCTTCTTAACTATACAGGATATATTTCATCAACTATCCTATTTTCTGTCTCTGTTACAGTAACGATATTCGTATATTTCTAGTAAGCATAACATCACGCCTACTTTTTGATATATAGTTCAGTTCCATACTAAATATATTTAGCTTTATCCCGAATGTCTCTTCAATCTAGGACAAAGTACCGTTAACAGTGTCTCGGTTGGGAAGGTCTCCCAACAATATATATATTATTTATATTAATATAATTAATTAATTAATTTAATTATATATTATATAATTTATGTACATAAATATAATATATATATAATTATTATATAATAATTATTATATAATAATATATGCAATACATATACATATATATGTACATGTATATACATAGTAAATACATATATATGTATATACATATTCTTACATATATCCATACATAAATATATACAGTACACATATATACATATATATGTTCATATATACATAGTAAATATATATTTATGTATATACATATATATGCATATATATATATATATATATCTGTATATATACATATGCAATTATGCACACACACATATATGTATATAATATATAGATATATTATATATACATATGTACATATATATATATAAATATCATACATATATACACAAACTTATATACATATATATATACATATGTACATAATAATTACGTATATATATAAATATATATACGTATATATATCCATATATATACATATAATATATATACATAGCCTACGTATATATATCCATATATATACATATATGTACATATATAGATATAAATACATATATACAAACATATATACATATACAAACATATATACATATACATGCATATACATGCATATATATATACATATACTGTACATATACATATATGACTATATGTACATATGCATATGATATGTTTTACCATGAAATCTTCGGACTATCGAACCTTCGGACTATCGAACCTTCGGACTATCGAACCTTCGGATTATCGAACCTTCGGACTATCGACCTGTTCCCATTTCATATATATCCAGATGATATATACATATATAACATTTGTGCATGTATATAGATCTATATACATATATATATATACAAACATATGTATACATATTCAAACACATATATATATATATATAAATCGATACATATACATGCATATATATACATATAATGTACAATTGTACATAATTATATACATATATTTGTCTTCATTAGTCCGGAATAGCGGACCCGGAATAGCGGACCCCGGAATAGCGGACCCCGGAATAGCGGCCCCCGGAATAGCGGACCCCGGAATAGCGGACCCCGGAATAGCGGACCCCCGGAATAGCGGCCCCGAACCGGCGCTGCATAATAGTTGTCCGTGACCGGGAACAAGAAGCTCAGCCTGCTTAGAGGAGCGGAGAGAACCAAGGCGCTGGACGCTCAGGGTGAAGCAGCAGAGCTCCTGTACGTAAAGAGGGACCACACCCGTGAGGCAGCGCCAAACCAAGGAATAGATCCGGTAAGCGATCCGCTGCTGGAAATGGAGCCAATGCAGAACATCCCGCATGTAAACAGTGACATGGCCGAGTCTTGGGATGCGGCCAATGAGGCGTGCCACCGCTAGCATGACCCGAACCAAGCACCCAACCCGAGCCGCCGGAAGACCCACATAGAGGGCACTGCAGTAATCAAGGCGAGAAACAATAAAAGAGTGGATAAGCGTTAAGGCAGCATTAGAGGTTAAAGAACGGAACGGAAGGCCACTCTAAGCTGTGGACCACTGTTCTGCTTGTTTGCCAGATATTGCTTCCCTGTATAACCATGGTTCCGGTTAATCTGTTGTCACTTTATTCATTACTTCTACCAATCGCTCTGGAGGTTTTCCTTTCGTACTCAGTTGTGATTTTCGTTAAGATAACGATAACGAAAATGTTCGTTAACGAAAAATAAAATGATTTCGTTAACGATAACTATAACTATAACTAAAAAAAAATATCATTAACTATAACTATAACTATAACGAAAATAACACTAACGAAAATTCATCTTTATTTTCGTTAATACAAAATAAAAATAGGAAGTGCAATATGGACGATACGACATAAATGAGAACGAAAAATGCGAAATTTTTATTGTGAAATTTGTCAGTTACTTTGGAAACTCGTGTATTGATGAAGCTGAATGTACCCATGCTTCAAAGGTTTTCATAGCTCTGAGTAAATTGTGAAACAGCGTATTAATACGCACAATTTTGCTTATAGACTTAATTATTGTAACTAAGTAGTAACTAAAATTAACTAAAATAAAAATTCATTAACTATAACTATAACTATAACTAAAAAATAATACTAACTATAACTATAACTATAACTAAAATAAAAAATCATTAACTATAACTATAACTATAACTAAAATAAAACCTGTAAGGAAAATCACACTGTTCGTACTCCGTTCTGATCGTCTTAAGTTTTCATCTGTGACTGTAATTTCAAGATTTGGATCAGCAATTTCTCTTTCAGGATGTTCATGGATTTGTGAACTAGTTGTATCTTCTTCATCTGAATCCGATGACTGTTCTTCAACTAGGTCAACATCACTCCCTATTTCTTCTTATGAATGTGGATCACCTTCTAGGAAAATGACGTCTTTACTTATTTGTATTCTGTTCGTATTGACATCAAGCAAACGGTAGCCTTTTGCACGTTTTTCATAACCGACGAATACTAACTTTCTGGCTTTATCGTCCAGTTTCTGTCTTTTCTCGGTTGGTAGCCTACTACAACATAAGCTGTTGAACCGAATCTCTTGACATAACTTAAGTCTGGTTTTCTTTTATTCCATACTTCATACCCTTCATTATGAGGTTGTCTCCTTCCCATCTACTGGTAATCTGTTCTGCAGATGGTTGGCTGCAATTATTGCTTCACTCCAAAATTTCATAGGCAATCCAGACTCCAGAGTCCTTTAACATACACCTTGTCATTTCTGTTAGGGAACGGTTCTTTCTTTCTGCACATCCGTTCTGTTGCGGTGTGTACGGTGTAGTAAATTCAGCTCGGATTCCTTCAGCTTTTAAGAAAGTCTGTAATCTTTCTGCAGTGTAC
>JACEVL010000750.1:0-35283 GCA_020284085.1 Aporrectodea caliginosa
TTGGTTATCATTCTAACTGCTGTCATCAATGACAATGTCAACTGCATTCAGTTTTAAATTAACAGACTGATTTTTCTTGATCAAACCCAGCTGACAACAGTTGGTTTTGGTTGATGCCTTTGTACATTAGACAACAGCATGATAGAAGTTACTAATTAATAATAATTAATAATAATCTTATCATTTCAATTTAACTGACAAACTCCTACTGATGAGTCCATTTCTACCAAAGCCTAATTTTGGGTTCTTAAGTTTTCTATATGAGGCATTATAACAATCATAATTTTAACTTTACCATCATATTGAGGTCTGCATCAACTTCTGCATTCTGTTCCGCTACGGCCAATTTCAATCGATAGTCTTCGATCAGGGTTCGTTTGTTGTTGAGATCTTGCTCCAGCCGGTCATTACTACGAAAAAGAAGAACAAATAAAACATACCCATAACACTTAACTCAGCCTAATCTTTGCATCGATATCGAATTATCAGCAAAGTGACAGAAATTACAACCACATCATAACATCAAGAGGACCTTTGGAACTGCCTTAAACAAGTCAATTATATTGGAACAAAAACCACCTGATAACAAGACTTTCCTATAAGTGATGATAATTTCAGTACCTGGAGGCCAGATGACACATTCATTATTAATCGTCATCATAAATTTATATAGCACCACTTCTAGAGAAACTCCTCAGAAGCACTCCAAAAACACTAGAAATCTGAATATGCTGTCTGGTCCGCAAAACAAAAGTAAACCGTCAATGCAACACAGGTTGGCATTGACACGCTAAAGCTCAAACCAAAAATTCAAAAACATAACAAGAAAGCCATTATTAATATTATTATTACGAATATTTATTCACACAAATTCTGACAGAAATGAAAATCTGGGGTGTGGTTAACCAGTCACCAGTGAGTCAGTCAGTCAGTGATTGTATTACTCAGTCATGATTGTGTTGTATCAGAGCATTGGTACAAAGTTGCTCAATTTTGGTGGTATTTACCGTTGAGTCAGCTGTACTATTTTCTCATTCTGTTTCTGGTTTTCGGTTTTCAATTGTTTCAGCTGCTCAAGCTGTCGAGACATTGAAGTGGAAGCCGACTACAAACACACATCAGGTACATAGTTAAGATACCGGGGTATAGATACACAATAAACGTGGGATACAGTGGCCGATTGGTTAGAGCACTTGCCTTGTAATGCAAGACGGTAACTGTGTAGGAACCTTGAGCACGTACTTCAGTCACAATTGCTAAGCACTATCGATTGATGCCTGGTCTAGTGGTCCTTAATATATACGAAATAAAAAAAACAATGATAAGAAGCGCAGATAAGGTACAAAAAGACAGTAATGGTCTTGTTCTACTAACAGGAAAACAGTAAATTTTATTTGTGGTATATTACATGAAAATTAGCAAACACCAAAGAAACTGTTATCATATGACAATGCACACATTATTTAGCCTAAGTCTTAAAAAGCACACAATCTGACAGACCTTCAGTCGGTTCTGAAGACTGGTCCATTCTTGATCCGATCGTCCTGAGCAACTGCTGCCTTCAAATGTGTATTCAGACATTTTGGTTTCGAGCATCTCTTTCTCACTCTTCAGTCGGTCAACTTCTCCCGTCAACCTCTGTGTTCAAACGACAAAACGACATTGTAAGCAGATATAAATATATTTCTATGCTCAAACTGAAGCAGTTCTCAAACCACTAGAGACAATTAAAGGTAAGAGGTTAATAATTAAAGCCTTCACCAACATTTATAAGAGCCTTCGGGCTTGACTTAGTCCCTCCCAGCGGAGGGACTAATTCAAGCCTTATAAGACAATAGTATTATGTAATACATTATTATAAAAAAATGTAATGCACACAAAGTCACAGAGCATTGTGAATCTGAGCTGTGGATAAATAATATATGCATATTGTACTATGATACATATAACTGTATGTTCTTATTGTATTGTGTCTAAACATTCATGAAGTGCCCCTTGTAGAATGAACCATTCAGAAGTGCTCCAGCCTCCTAGTGTGTAAGACCCCAAGAGAAGAAGCAGGGTTTGAGAAAAGAGAAAGACAAGGAGAGGCTGCCAGAAAGAATTGTAGTGCGAGCAGAAGGAGATAGCACATCAGCCGAAGAAGAAAGCACATTATAACTATGTATCTTATTGAAATACACACAAGATACGTACAGGGAGGTTGTACTGTATTGACGTATCATTTTGTACTGGACTAAACTTGGAAACCACATATCACGCCTCGTTATACTAAATTTTGTGTTAGAAGACGGTTCTCGTATACTAAGCACCATGTAGTCAAATTCTTTTAAGCCAGATCAGTATGTCCTCATGACAACAACAGCAAGGCAATTTAAGTCACCTGGGTCATTTGCTTGCTGGAAACAAGTCTCTGATTGGCTGCATTCAGCTGTTCTTGCAGAGATTCTAATTCTTTCCTCTGCTTCTCCGACGAAAATAAGATCGACTCCTTTGCATTTTTCAGAATTTCTACCTTCAACGCAAGACAGAAATTGAAACAGAAGCATCTTTAAAGTACTCCACAGGTAGAAAAACAGATCAGACACTACACAAAACCCGGCAACCAGAAACGTAACATCTTTGTAGACGTCTGTTAGCTAAAATATCAAATGCATGAATTCAAAATTCACACAAAGAGATAACAAAATACACACATGACATGCTATACGTTAACAAAACAAATTGAACTTAGAAAACTTACAAAACACCTTCAAATTTGATGTTTTCTATGTACCAGGTTGTAAGAAAAGAGAATTATTGCCTAAAAGGTTCTTAAGAATCTAATCTAATATGATTTCTGCAGTGCCACTATCATAATTAATCGATGGCGACTAAAAGTGAAGCTGTAGGACTTAAAAATCATAGTCCATTAGACAAGTTTGGTCAAAATCCAGAGAGGAGATCTAAATAAATGTAATTACGACAATAGCATCATCGGTAGCAAGCTACTTCAAGGATGCTTTACACACTGTCTACTTTCAGCGCAAATGCTAAAGCTCAGAGTTATGTAACACGTACATTAACTGTTTTGAAAACAGAAAGGCTTTTGGCTTCCTGAATAGGCGCAGGAAGACTGTTCCACGAGGACCAGCAACTCACAGGGCCCGATCACCTGTTTTAGTTGCTGGCTTCATATCAGATACAAACTGGTACATGACCTGGCCATTTGTATAGAGCCAGATCACCTTCATGTATAATCGAGTGACTCGGTATAGCAGGACCCGCTTGGTCCGTTCTGAGGTCTTCCTGTGACAACTATCGACATAGACCACTTTGTATATTTTGGTATTTAATAAAGTAATTTCAATTTCATTTATTCTTAGAAGATAACGTGAAATGCTTGCTTACAATATCGTTTGCAACTGTAACATTAGACTTGTATTGTAATGTAGCCATACATTTATATAGTGCCTTTTTAACTACTCAAAAGTAGAGATATATGTCTAATTGGAGGATCAGTCATCACAGGTGCACCTACTTGACGTAGGAGAGAGGAAACCCTTTGCTTTAAAGCGGCAACTCTTTTTGATGTAGACGTTCTTGGCACTTGCATTCCTTTGGCCACCTGGGCCGCATCAGTAATCAGTTCATCAGGAACTTCTTTCCGATCTGTCACGATAAAGGCAAAAACGAAACATTCGCCGTTTTAATTTATACTGGTGGCTGAAAAGGTTGAATTTTAATTCACTGAGTTATTCCCTCATTATTTATTATCAATGAGAGACTTCTATAGCACTCAAGTCTAATGCAAAAGGAATCAATAAGTGGCATACAAAAACCAAACCGTTATCAAGTCAATACCCAGGTCAGTTCCCTGAGATAGAGAGACCAGCCATGGCAGATATGCCAGCTGAAAAAGGCAAACATTGTGTCATGACTGAAATAACAAAATTAAGCCACTCACTCAGTTACTAACCAAGTCACAACGTGTCACTTTCCACATTACTTAATTAAAAACTAGCTAAGTTCTTCATCAAGTCTCTAAGTCGCCTTACACAGCAAAATGAGACGTGTGGGCATGATGAGACGAAGACACACCATGGTAGCATCTCACAAGCTTAGTGTTTACTCTATTCATACTTTTTCAATGAAAATTTATTTTTCACTTTTCAATCAAGGTTTTTCTTGAGCTTCTGATGAAATTCTGACTAGAATCTCGATCTCATTTTTCCATTTTCATTAAATGCTAAGAAAATATGACCAAATTCAGTCCTACTGCCTGGTATTGAAAAACAAAACTGAGCAGAAACTGAATATAACTGTTGACAGTTACAAAGATCTATCTCCAAATGGCTCACTATTGCACACAAACTCTGAGCCATTTAGCAACAAACCTGCAGAAGACTGTTTTAAGTGCATCAGGCCTTTAGCCACGGACAGGACGTACTGCTTTATGGCTTGCTTCTACAAAAAGAACAAACACTGCTAATTCTTACATATCCCAAATGCACATGTAGATTTTTGAAATACTGAAGAACTGCACACATTTGTACAAGTGTGTCTTTGTGATGTGTATACATGCAGGCTCTTTCAAGACGCTCTTACCAAAATGTTCTAATGCATGTATCTGGTATGCATGCAAGCATTCATCCAGATATTTATATAACTTCTTTAGAGAATTTCTCAAAGGCACTGGCACATGGCCATCTAACACACTTCAAAGGGTGTCTCAAGATATGCTAAAAATGAAGCACACGTACATCTCTGAAACAGAAAATACTTCAAAATGTTTCATTAAATACCTTAAACTGTCTTATGAAATTGACAGAAAATGCATGAAACGGTGCAAATAATATAATCTCACAATATACCTAAAAAATTAAATATATTTTGTCGATTCATAGATGTAAAACTCTTAGCTAAAGTCACTGATGCCTACCTGTCTGCTGTTCAACTGCGGCTTTTTCTTAGGCAATGGTTCACTTGTATTTCGTACTGATTCTCCACCTTCGATAGAATTTTCAGTCGCCATAAAACCATCAGAACATGCCTGCTCAACTATGGACTGGCCAAGGCTGTCACCCGTCACTGTCGAGCGCGATGCGACTGACGACGAGGCATGACAGTCCGAAACCAAACTTCTGTTGCTCTCACTTGAGTGGAAAAACATTTAAATCTAAATAAAATGCTAACTACACGCACTCAATAAGTAACCAAAGGAAGGGTAAAGAAAGGTAACATTAAAGTAGAAAAACAACATTTAGCTAGAGTAAACAAAATGCTAACTACCTGCATTCTTTACGTATGGTAAGGCAAAGTATTGTTAGGTAACACTAAAGCAGAAAAAATTTACTTATGTAAACAAAACGAATAACTACCTGCTCACAATAGTCAACCTAGAACGGTTGTCCAAATAATTTGGCATTATTGACTCAGCCCTTCTCTGGTCTCATTCATTTCTTACCGACCACTCTTCAGCGCAAGAGTTGTAGATTTGTGGAATAGTTTGGATGATAGTACTGTCTCAGTGGACACTATCACAGCTTTTAAGAAGAAGCTAGGAAAATTGGGCTATTAATCATGTTCCAGGTTAATTACAGTGGTTCTAACACAGACTAAACGTCTTCTGAACCACTTAAAACCCTTGTTATGTTATGTTATTTCTGTTGTTTTTGCGTGCACACTGTGTACAGCTTAGGCCTGCATTCCTTTGACTCCCTACCCTAAGTTCTGCAAACACCTAAAACAGTCCTATTTGTCAGTGATGACACTCACTCAGGTCGGTAGGGTCGCGCCACTGACCTTTCCAAGTGGTACTTTATAAATTTTCAATTACAATTACAATACGTAAGTAAGGTAATATAAAGTAATCACTCAGTGATTACTTTTACATAATATTCGTTATTCAATTCCCCCACCCACTTTTAACAAGTCTTCAGATGCAAGGTATCAGACGCATACCTTTCTGATAGATCTTGCCATTCATCGGTCTCTTCATCGTGACAGGGTTTCATGACGTGATACTTAGGCTTCAGTTGAATTTTCTGAAACTAAACCAGACCTGCTAATTAGTCATTCATTAATTAATCATGCAAATATTTGTTCATTCTTAATTTCAAGCAATAACCTAAGCATAATCTTAATCATACACTGGCATTGGTTAGAGAGGTCGGCCTGTAATGCGGAGAGTATGGGTTCGATCTTCGTCCGAGGCAGTTACTGTGTAGGGACCTTGAACTCACTCACAACTGCTCTGCAATTTAATTGTATCTGCACCATCTGTGCGTGTGTGCACTTCTGAACTTTGGAAGAAGGGCAATATCAAAATGCAGTTGTATTGTATTGTATTGTACTGACACAACCCACTTCATAACACTACTTTTGGGACCTGTATTAAGTACCACATTACAACAAGGTTCTATTATGACAGCCACCTGATAGGGTAATGGTTTTCATTGTAAATAAATTATTCCACACAGTCTCCAAACTGTCTAGTTCGTTTGCATTCAGAAGCAAAAAACGTTTAACTTTGCTAACTAGGAAACCCAAACACAAAGGAAAATGGCTGCTCATTTTGGATGCTGATTGACTACCAGATAATATATACTATCACTTGACCCATCAGTTTAGCAATCACTTTAGCAATCACTAAGGCTTCTCAATAGGGTAGTGGTTAGTGTGCTGGACTGTCAATCGAGAGGTCGGGGGCTCAAATCCCAGCCAGGGCAGAAATTTTGTTTGAGATTTCTGCTCCAACTCCACCCCTAGCCAACTCAGCTACAATGAGCACACTGACTGTACACAGTCAGTGGGAAGATAAGACAGCTAGGGAGAGAACTCACCACCCGCCCCCACATGCCAAGGCTAAGAAAATGAAGTCGCTAACACTTTATACCCAAGGCTGCCTCAGGGCTAGCTTAAGGGACTGCTCTTCCTCTTCTGCTAAGTCATCACACAGAAACCCCCATCCTATTTGATACTGAGTCAGCCACAGCAGCCATGAGGACTTGAAGGTAGAAGGCTGAACTCAATCCTTACTAGTTTGTAACTGTATATGTAGTTGTGTTATTATTTATGCTACTGAAACCTGTTTAGATGTTTGTGTCTTTGCCGTCTTGTGCTGAACAACCCGTTTTCTTAACTTCTTCTGCAAGCTAAACGGAACAAAGCAGATATTTTTACGATCAGAGACAGTGACTCTAACTTCAGCAACTACATTTCAGTGATTTCTACGTTTCAATAAGTTTGTAGACTCTGAAGTTGGCTAGATATCACGTGTATAATTGTGTATGTTCATTCATTCAGAGGACTTTTCTTAGCAATCGTCCAAGATACCTACTCAGAGGCGCTCCCAGCTCAACTCAGATGTTTGCAAAAGGTGTATGCAGTGTCCCTAGCTAAAACAACACATACATGTAGATCTCAAGCAAGGCTATTTCACGTGGTTGGCCCAACCACTGAAAAGACACGACATTGCATCTTAGAAGTGCGCGCAAAGGTAACAAGTGCATATACAACATCAGTCAAAAAATTGTCTCAATTCTGTAAGACTCTGAGAAGGTGCAAAATGATTTGCACTACATTACAACTGCAAATGAAGCTAAACAATCTAAAGCTTCACTCACAATTGGAAGGAATGCTGCTTACTTTATTAAGTCTTTTTCTAGACCAGAAATTCTTGCTTTCTGTCGCACTTCTTGCCGTTGGAGGAAATCCAGTTCTGAAGTGAGTGTTCTGTAAACAACCAGCACAAACGAAAAACCTGAATTCAGCTATACAGTCATCATCATAGTGTAGTGGTAACATCACTGACGTGAAGAGCAATAGGTAGCGGGATCGCGTCGGGCCCTCCCAAAGGTCCACTCAGCCTATCATTCGCTAACTGATGTAATATTTGTAAAATGAGATGTAATGATGGGCGCCTTGCATGGCTGCCATACAGTTAAATTCGACTCCTGTAATAGGGCCTGTGATCATCCGGTCATACTGATTTGTAATCATCCTGCACTGTGTCAGTTTGAAATTAAATGAAGATTATTATTATTATCATCATCAATCTGCTAGTGGTTCCACGTGTCTGTGTGGGACCGCCACTGGTGACTCTTCTAGCTTGCTAACTGATGTAATATTTTCATTTGTATTGACACTTAACATCATAACAGGCTAGTGCAGGAAGGGCTTCTGATTAGGTCTTTTCAAGAGGCGCTATAACAATTCTCAGAATGAATGAATTATTACAATTATTATGCATTTATGAAGCACCACTATCTAATGACCACACATCAATCAATGGTTCTGAGCAATTGTGAGAGAACGATTTGCTAAAGGTCCCTACACAGTAACAGTCTCAGAGGAGGCTTGAACCCTTACTATCCACGCAACAACACGAGAGCTCTAAACACTTGACTATTATTTACCAATTATGTTATAAAATGCAAGCATTAAAACTTGTAAATGCTCAAATTCAGTAATTAAAAGCTACATGATAACATCTTTCACGAGAATTGTATAAAATCATCCACTAGGTTAACAAAGAACCTGCCTGTTTTCTGCTTCAGAAATTTCTAGATCTGCTCGCAGTCGGCTTCCCTCTTCTTGCAGCGATAACCACTCCAACTGAACTTTATCCAGCTGTGACGAAAAAAGAATCGAATTTTAATAAATTATTTAGTCTAAAGTCCTCCAATTTTCTCATCTGCATGCAGAATATTTGCTCGCTTAAAACTTTCTGTCGTGCTCAAAATACGAAACATACATCACCAAGAGATCCATTGCAGGATAATTAAATAATTAATTCATTAGTAATAATAATAATAATAATAGAAGGATCAGATTACTGCAGGAAGAACAGGCAGCTCCTGAGCTAATTCCCAGACATAGCCATGGCTGTGAAGTGTTTGCGACTTTATTTTCTTAATCTCAGCATGTGAAGACAGGTGGCCAGTCCACTATTTTGCCATCTGATCATCTAACTGACAGAGCATGGTCAGAGTACACATTTTATAGCCGTGTTCACTAAGGGCGAAAGACGAGCAGAACCCTCTCACAATAAACAAGACCAAAAGCCTAAAAATGCAGTGTCAATTAAAAGCCAAACAGATTTACAAGGCTCTTGATGTATATTTGCGCTCCAGTGTGTGGTTGATGACCCGTTGGCTTTTGGATTAGCACTGACTTTGGCTAAATTTTGTGCCTCTGAATCGATGAGTGGCACTTTATAAATATTCGATTTACAAAGTTCTTAAAGGCACTACATAAACATTTACATCCACGTCTGCTATTTCTCTTCAAATACAGTATAGCAAAATAAATATGTAGCCTCAGCACAAGTCTTCATAAATATACTAATTCAGAGGGTTGGTTGGCAAATGCATGGCATCCTTGTTGCTACAGGCAAGATCCCAGGGGCTTCACGTTGCGTGCCTCTGAATATATTCTGAGAGAGGCTTTAAAGGCTAGAGAAACATACTGAGTTATGTTTTAAATGTAATAACAGAAATTGTCAGACATACTCGGGATTTAGTTATCGACGATTCATCTTGGAACCTTTCACTTTCACGTTTAAACTTCTCTCTGTCATCCTCAAGATGATTCATTTCTAAATAAGACAACAAATTTCGGTAATAAGCAAAATGCACTTTGAATGCAAATATCAGAATTTAACATTAAAACTGCAACACTAAAAATTATGAAAGCATACATAACACGATCACCAACATTTGCGATCAAAGCGATGTCGTACAATTTAAAAGCTGAAGTTACAAAACCATGCTGAACAAACAATAAAACAGATCTGCAAAAAAGATTCAAACAAATTAAGAATTGATAAAAAGTAATAAAAAACGTCAACAACTCTCCTGCTTACCTTGTTGCTGTTGTTCGAGGCAACACTTGAGTTCGTGTATTGTTGTTGAACAGTTTGTGGATTCTATCCGAAGCATATCGGATTCCTCAAACAACTGTACGCTAAATTAGAAAAAAGCACAACTACACAGTGCAGTTTCCTGCCAACACACCTTGCCAAAGTACGGTCATGTATTCGTGGATTTCAAAAGCAGCCTGAAAACCTCAACCTACTCATTCATCAATGACTGAATAGGATTAGATCCATCACCATTCACCATCTGCCTATCTGAATGGGTGTTGTCACTGTTGTGCCATGTTAGGCCCCTTCAAGTGGACTATCTTACCCAGAAAAAACCAAATCCCTAGCTATATCCTCACAACAAGATAGAACTCTACATCCACCAGTAAAGAGGAAAGATAGCATAGCATCTACAAAACAGTCTTAAACTTACTCAAAATATCTAAGGAAAACCGCTATAGCATATTTGATATATAGCTGATTTTGAATTATGCTTACTTAATCAGCATGTACTTAATCAGTATGTGCAGATCTCAAGACATCAACAGCCTCTGCTAATTACTCCATAAGAGAATCTTACAACTCCTGCCTGTACTATAAAGCACGTCTTTGACTAAACAGCCACTAATTAAGAATAGAGTACCACTAACTTTTCTGCTTTCAGGACCTTGTTTTTCTTCCTCAGTTGGTCCAATTCATTCCAAACAACATCACAGTCTTCCTTCTGCAGAGACTTAAGCCGACGCTTTTCAGGTGACTGTGATCGTGAGCGCAGCTTCAGCGGAACCGGTTTCTTAGTTGCCACGCTAAAAATTAACCCAAGCATTACACAATAGCCAAGTACGCATATAAAGCTAAAGGCAATAATACACTTCCTTGAATGCTTTTATAGAAAGTCCACCAACGGCTTAATCAAAGACAAGTCGACAGACTTAATCAAAGACAGGTCAAATTTGACACAGACTTAATCAAAGACAGGTCAAAGTTGACAGACTCAATCAAAGACAGGTCAAAGTTGACAAAGGCTCAATCAAAGACAGGTAAAATTTGACAAAGACTCACTCAAAGACAGGTCAAAGTTGACAACGGCTCAATCAAAGACAGGTAAAATTTGACAAAGACTTAATCAAAGACAGGTCAAAGTTGACCGACTCACTCAAAGACAGGTCAAAGTTGACAAAGGCTCAATCAAAGACAGGTAAAATTTGACAAAGACTTAATCAAACACAGGTCAAAGTTGACAGACTTTGATTAATCAAAGACAGGTCAAAGTTGAAAAAGACTTGACCTGATCATGCTTCTATAGAAAGTCCTTCAAAGATTATTGGATTAACCCTTTGACTGGCCAGCGCGCTTTAAAAGCGCTTTCCTATGCAGTTGTATTGCGACCGCGGTTTAAAGCGCAATTATATGTATGTATATATAAATGTAATGTATATATATATATATATGTATATAAATGTATGTATATATATGTATGTATATATATGTATATATATATATATATGTATACATATATATATATATATACATATGTATACATATATATATATGCATATATATATACATACATATATATACATACATATATATACATACATATATATACATACATACATATATACATACATATATATATATATATATATATACATATATATACATACACTTATATACATATATATACATATACATATATGCATATATATACAAACATACATATATATAATATATATATACATACATATATATACATACATACATATATACATACATATATATATATATACATATATATACATACATATATATACATACATATATATACATACATATATATACATACATTTATATACATACATATATATATATATATATATATATATATATACATACATT
The DNA here is from genome assembly GCA_020284085.1 of Aporrectodea caliginosa. Classification (NCBI taxonomy): domain Eukaryota; kingdom Metazoa; phylum Annelida; class Clitellata; order Crassiclitellata; family Lumbricidae; genus Aporrectodea; species Aporrectodea caliginosa. Next base: position 11,747 of record JACEVL010000750.1, read on the forward strand.
TATATATACATACATACATATATACATACATATATATACATACATACATATATATACATACATATATACATACATACGTACATACATACATACATACATATATACATACATACATATATACATATATACATACATACATATATACATACATACATACATACACACACATACACATTTACCTTTTATCGGGGAAAAATAGGGCAAGTCAAAGGGTTAATAAAATAATCAAAACTGGTCGAAGTCGACAGATCTTGCAGCTGAAGTGCAAAGCTGCACGTATTAGTTCAGCCCTTACACAGCTTTGCAGATGGTAAATATGTGGGAAGAACTATACTGCTGAAGAACCGATTGTTCGATTAGACAGGAAGTTCCTCAATAAATCACATCAGCAACTTCTATAGTGTCAATAAAAACTAACCCAACAGGGTCTTCGTGAAAGAGTTTAAGCTGTTCCTTCATCAGTCGATTGCTGCTGAGAATGCAACGAAATCTCTCCAGCCGTCTCCCATGAGATGTTCGTAACGCCTCCAGCTCTTTATTCTGCACACAGATGGACGTAAGAACAAGTGTTATGTTTATCTTTGTTGTAAACACGTATTACATTTATCTTTGGTGTAAACAAGTCTTATGTTATCTTTGGTGTACATAGATAAGTCTTACATTTATCTTTTGTGTAAACAAGTGCTACGTTTATCTTTGTTGTAAACAAGTGTTACATTTATATTTTGCGTAAACAAGTGTTACGTTTATATTTGGTGCAAATAAGTGTTCTACCTAGACCTAACATGCCTCCTTATGATGCAACTTCTGACATAGCACATCCTAGGGCTTTGATCTCATAATTTAACTGGATTTGAGAAAAAACAACATCATTAATACATAATCTCATTATAACATGATATTAATAAGACTTCCAAAGGCAGTGTTTAACGAATTTCCATTGCATTTCATTAGGAAAACATTTCAGCCTTACATAATCATATCTACAAGGTCAAGGTAAGCAACCTGTTTACATTCCCTGAAACTGGTGATTGTATGAGATTATGGTACCTGCACCACCAAAATATCTCCAAGATGGTTTTATGGCAACTTCAGCCATACAACAGCCCATCCAGTTTCAAACTTTCATATAAACATACATGCACTAAAGGTATAGGCAACACACTTATTTACACCAAATAATAAACATAACACTTATTTACCCCAAAGATAAATGTAACAATTGTTTACACCAAAAATAAATGTAACATTTGTTCACACCAAAGACAAATGTAACAACTGTTTATACCAAAGATAAATGTAACACTTGTTTATACCAAAGATAAATGTAACACTTGTTTACACCAAAGATAAAATAAAGAAACACTTGTTACCACTCCTTGAAATTGATAATTTAAATGACATCGACTCTATTGTACCTTCATCACCAGCAGGTCTTTGAGATCATCCATTTTGCGTTCGCATGTCTCCAACTTCTGTTTCCAAAAAGCATCATCACGCTGACAGCAGTCACGAACAGCAGCACTACTGCCATCTGGTGATTGATTTCCTACACCCCTACATGAAAATGAAGAATCAATTGTTCTCTTCATGCAACTTTCAATTTAAAGCAGATCTTAAAAGAGTCGATGAGAAACAGATAACCCATGCAAAGCCAAACATGATAATCAGATTGTCATACACGACATCATTTACAGAAATTAAAATACAAGGTAATAGCAAGCCCAAGAAAATGTCCAATTCACTACAGTCTGTTAGAACAGTCAATTCAGTCTTATTAAAATAAAAACAGCAATTATTTTCAAATAAAACAAATACCTATGAAAAAGCCACAAAAAATTATAAGTTACCAGCGGTAAGAGAATAACCAATACTTAGTTTTAAATTTTTTAATCTATTATGGAGGTCAGACAAAAAGCAAATCATTCTAAACGTTGAAAATAATCATTGCTGAGATAAAAGATATCAATGTTTATCAAAGTCTCACCTCTCTTCTTCAAGCTTTGCCATTTCGGTTTCGACACTTTGCAACTTATCTCTTAGATTAGCGATCGTAAAGCTCTGCTCCATTATCGTCTGTAGATTAAACAGCACAATGAAATTTCTCATTCTGATTTCAGATGGTACCTTTATTTTGCATACTTCTATTTCTTTTGTATACTTACATATATAAATTATCTATTATAATTACCGGTATTGATTGAAAAAATAATAAATTTGCAGTTTCATAAATATGAAAGTTTTGAAAATATTGATCTCAAATGAGCTGCACCGTAAACTTCCCATCAAATAATAATATCTTATCTATTGTAATCATACTTATCTGTTTCAAATGTACATTAATATTTATAAATTAATTACATCATAAGTGCTTGAACTAGAAAAATATGAATATTGCATTTATAAAAGCACATGTTGAATTAATTCACATTCATCAATGTAGACTCCAACCGAAATCACACAACATGACCACTTTCAGATAAAACTTGGCAAAAGTTCGGATTTTACCTTTTACCAGGCAAATATGCTTACATTTTAAACATGCATAAGAATTCATACAGTACACAAATGGTAGGTGGTTTACAAAATCCCATATGCACAGTCACTGTGGAAGTCCTATGTTCATACACAATAATGGGCTTCATCTGGGTATCAGCTTAACAGTGAAACTGAGTAGTAAACAACTTGGTTCTGTACAAAAGCAATACAATACATAATACATTATAGCATTTGGGGCCGTCCATAAAGCGTCACGCTCCAGGGGGAGGGGGTTAAGAAAGTGTGACAGTTTGTGAGGGGAGGGTCAGGCCATGTGTGACGTCACACATTTATTTTTTTTTTATTTATAATTTATTTTTTAAGTAGAATTTCATAGCTTTAAAAATAATTTTCAATAATTTTCTGAAACATTTTAATTAGTTTTATGTCAAAATAGCATGAAATGCATATCTCCTGAATGTGTTTTTCACGATTCCTCTCGCTAGGAGCGCTAGTAATAATGCTGTTGCGAAGCCTTGTTTATGTATTAGCCTTGCTTTCGGAAAGTGTGACGTACTTTAGGGGGGGGTCCGAGTTTTGTGACAGTTTGTGACAGGGGAGGGTAAAAATGGTCAAAAATAGCGTGACGTACTTTATGGACGGCCCTTTGATATTGCTCTCCACACAAAACGATACGACACAAAATCGATGGCGCTGGGCAACTGTGTGGCAAAGACTTGCTCAAGGTCCTTACACAGTCACCACCTGAATGGAGGCTTGAACCCATACCCTTCGCGTTACAGGCCGAGCGCTCTATTCATTCAGCTACCGTGTAGAACTTGTGCCAACAACAAACTTAGAAAATAGTAAGACTACCTGTTTCTGTGCTGTTATTTCAATTGCAAATGCTTCCTCCTGATTCTGCAACACTGTAACAAATCAACAGACAGCATTTCAAAAGCAGAATTGAAAAGCATTAGTTCCTTCTTCAATTTCTCACCTAAAAGAAACACTAACTTCTGGTATGATGAAACAGACATTAAAATTTTGGTCCACTATGTCCTCTGTGGTTGACACTGTTGACCACCTGCCTACTAATCTAATCTAATGACTTCTATAGTTAATCTAATCTAATCTAATGAATTTCACAGTATGTCTAATGTATGTCTAAGCACTTGTTATAGCGCCCCTTCAAGATATCTACTCAGAGGCGCTCCCGACTACAGGGACACTGAATCGGAGTTTCACGAGAAGCGCATGAGCAATTGCGAGTGAAGGACTTGCCAGGTCCCTATCCCTACGCGGCAGCTTGAGGTGGATTGACCCATAACCCTCCAGCTGCAAGGCACCGAACATACCCCTACACCACCGCGTCCCACATTGCCAATATCATAATGCCCAACATATCAGTAATGCAGATTGTGTGGGTTTGGGCCTCCTCTTTGATGGCCTCGGTATCGAGACTTTGAACATGTCTTTCATGCACCAATAATCTTGTAGTTTTTCACCTCTGTAGCCAAGTCCACAGATATTGCATTACAGACATCACAATGTTACCACGTGAAAATAAACTCCAGGAAAAAATTTTAAACGTAACAGTACGTATGTTCAATTAAAAACAGTTCTCAACAGCTGAAGATACAGCAATCAGTTTAAGATGGCTCTTCTTGGTTAAGACTGTTTATATCATTTAAAATGGATCATATCATTGAAAGTCATATTCAGTTAGTTGAAGTTGGAAATTCAGCAGTATCAAAATCCAAATACCCTACACTGGGTGCATGAAAAACTAAGGTAAGTTAAAGTTAAATTTTTTTAATTAATTAATCAAATTAATTAATTAGATGATTACTATATGAGTGTCATACTTGTCTGAGTGTCCATGACCAGAGCCTGCAACTTTTGATTAAGGTCAGTTTGTTGAGCCAAAACCTCCGATTCTTTCTTCTGTGAATGCCATGACTCTGACATATCCTTCCTAAATACAAAACATTTGTGAACGAGGTCATAGGAACTAAAAGTTCAATCAGTTGGACAGAGGCCTGCCTTCTCGTTTCCTTGAACTATCAGATTTTAACAGCGCTTCTACAGCGGACTACAGTTTACACCAGGGCTGATTTCATTTGAAGTGACCATCAATTTGTGGGACATGGTGGATGAATGGTTAGCATGCTCACCTTGTGACATGAAGAGTACGGGGTTTGAGCCTCCCCGGTTACTGTGTAGAGATCTTGAGCAAGTCCGTCACTCCTAACAACTCAGCTCTATCGATGATGCTTGGTCATTAGATAGTTACTATTATAAATGCATAATAATAAATCATAATAACAATAATACCATAATAATAAAAATAAATATGTAGGGGAGGAGGACTGGAAGAAGACCAAGACAGATGATGCTGGATTGGATGATGACAGTTGGTTACAGAAAGCTGAAAGAAGAGACCCAACAGCGAGTACAGTGGCCACGTCAGACATTTTTTGCTTATAAAAAACCATCAAAATCGATGCCTTCTGCCTCATGAAAACAGTCCTAGAGTAGCCTCCACATCAGATAACATTACTCCTAGCCGCCGCCTAGGGACCCTGGGCAAGTCCTTCACTCGCAATTTCTCATGCGCTTCGGCTGAAACCGATGGTGTCACCGCTGTATAGTACACTCTGAATGGGCAGATCTGGTAGGGGCGCTATAACAAGTGTTCAAATACAATACAATACAATTACATTATATTATACAAGATTCGAAAACCTCCAGTCTTAATATGTCTGCTTTTCTCATTGTCTATATCTCTGATCCGTACAGCACCACACTCACATCAGTGTCTCTATCATTCTATATCTTCAGATTCCTGTTTAGTATTCCTCTCAGTTATTCTCTCCTGATCTCTCAGACCATTACATAACCATATGAAAGTAAACTGAGGGCAAGAGCAATTCTAAGTTACTGACTTGCTCAAAGTAACCGGCCTAGGGTGAGGTTCGAACCCATGCTCTTTGCGTTAAAAGCAGAGCGCTCTAACCAATCGGCCACTGATTGCATCCCATAGAGCTTATTAATGTGGAAACTGACCACAAGAAACAGAGTTGTGTGTGACTCTAAATAAGAAGCCATGGTCTATTCACCTGAGTGTTTCCAGTTCAGCGTTTTTACACTCTGTTTCCCTTTTCAGTCTGCGCATTTCACTCTCGTATTTCTTGCAAGTTGACCTCTGGACGCTCAACTAAAATAATATAATCAGATTAAAGATAATAGCAGTTGTCGAAATTAACAAATTAGATAAAGCAGGCATGCAGCTAAAAAGCAAGAAACAAAGAGATTAATTAAACGACTGCGAACAAAAGAAGAAAGAAACCCTAATTTGATATGAGAGTCCTGTATGCCAATCTCAATTTATACGTACATCACTCTTCATGGCATCATTTCTTTCCTCAAGTGAATGGACGAGTCCTTCAATATTCTAAAAGTTAACAAACATTTAATATTAAATACAGATAAAACATCCAAAGTAGTAATAATAATACTAATGCCTCATCTAATGAGTTCCATTGTGCTGTTATCATAATGTCCACGACATCAGTCGAAGGTTGCTTCATATAAAATCACAAGTTAAAAGTCCTAATCCTGCAAGACACCCATCTGTCCTACTGCTCATTTACAGTCCCTCTAGGGAGCCAACGGCTGAGTCAACCATACAGGGCTAGCCATACAGGTATCGAACCTGCATCCTTCAGCTCTTCATGCCAGCGTGTTACCATTCAACCATCTCCCTGCCCCTAAAATCAAAAGAATAATGCTGATATTTTTTATACAGAGAAAAATTATAAACAGAAACAAACCAGTAGCTTTTCCCTTTGGCACACATCAGCCTTGGTGAGTTCTGCATTTCTTAGCCTCAGCTGACCCAACTCAGAATCTCTTGCTTGTAGCTGCTGTTTCAATTCTGTAATCAATGTAATCAATCAATCAATCAAAAATCAATCAATCTTTCAGCAAAGTATTTTTCTAACAATACAGTGATTCACCAAAATGACCCATCGATCCCAACATAATGAGTAGCCTCACTCTTGGTTTGGTCAGTTACTGTTTAATGACACTCTATCATCACAGAGATGATTAGTGTTGCCCTCCTCCTTTATCCAGGCTTGGAGCTGGCAGTACCAGAGTACAGGCAGTACCAGAGTACAGGCAGTACCAGAGTACAGGCAGTACCAGAGTACAGGCAGTACCAGAGTACAGGCAGTGGCTCTGAATATGGCTCTGAGTATGTATACACCTCTCGCCACACTTGAAACTGTTTTCTCTCACAGTGGCTGGGCTAGGACAGTCTCTGAGTTTATGTAGTTTGAAGTTGAGCTATATAAAGTTGATACTCTTGGTCGCCAGAGCTTACCATGGCATGGATCCAAAGTATGTGATCTCCTCTGTAAACCGACCTCTGCTCTCTCTGTCTATGTCTGTCTGTCTCTCTCTAGCCCCATCCCCTTTAGAACTGATTTGACCTCTTTGTCCCTTGGGCCAGGACTGCCATCACTCAAAGCTGAGCTTTTGCAATTGTGGGTCCGTCCTCGTCGAATAACCTTCCCCCATTTTAAATTCAGGCTGAGATATTGGCTGGTATTCTTTTCACTTCTGTCCGCTGTCTAAAACCTTCTTGTTTCCTTGAGGTGGTCATGCTCGGAGTGCCTCTGAATAGTGCCAGAGGTGCTCATAAGTATCTAAATACAACACAATACAATGAACGAGTGAATCGTAATCCCATTACTAATCCATGAATTCATTCATCTGAGAGAAACATAAGATTCAGCTGAGTTTCCATATGTTTTCTTTATTTAATTAAGCAACTCTCCTACAATCTGAGTACAAATACTCGAAAAACTTGGATGTTCAAAACAAAGACAAACCCCAGATCCTAACCATCAGGTAACTCAGGAACGAACTCCAAAAACTACATTTAAATGCATGTTCAACAAAATATAAGTGCTTCTCGACATTTCGACATCACGTTTCAATTAGCATACCCAAGTTCAGGCAATCGAGTTCACGTACAACCTCACGGCTGGCGGATTCTGCATCCCTCAACTCTAAGTCCTTCACCTGCCAAGGAAAGAAACCGATGTCAATAATCTCATTCCCATTATTAAAATTAAAATTAGAGCAAAGAGCTCAATTAAACCCTAAATATCAAGTCTTCAAGGAAACTTCTCATATTATCATCATGCATTTATTAAGCACCGTATCTAACAAATCACGCAGCAATTCATGGTGCTGAGCAATAGTAAGTGAAGGACTTGCTAAAAGTCCCAACACAGTAACTGTCTGAGGGAAGACTCGAAACTGTACTCCCGCTTTACAAGGTGAATGCTCTAACCCATCGGCTACCATGTCTGACATACATTCATACAGGAATGGATGAAAATCGTGGCATAATAATTCATATGCTGTGTTTCCAGTACCTGATGTTTCACTGTAACTGCTATTAATTTATTGAGTAGACTCTGGATTTTGACTTGAGCGACCCCAATCTTTGACTTTGCATAAATTCATAGCCTTTGAGGAAATGAAGGCTCAGTCTTAAGCACTGACCATCAACTAAAATCTATTGCAATCGTTACAAAGGAGATTTAGAAGTTTCACCTGGTTTTTGTATAGATAATACAGCCAGTCAAGACTAACTTAGATCAGATAGCACAATGCTAGAGTAGAGATCTGAATAGAGATCTTGAAGGGCTCTACACAAATTCTGATTCATTGATTGCATGTTTGCTTACCTCTTTCTGGAGAAATGTGACTTTGCTCAAGCAATCCTTCAGTTCCAACTGACGTTGCTCCAAATGGCTCTGCAACTCTAGTGTTCTACAAGAAAAACTCACATACCTAAGAACAACCACAACCTTAAGCATATCAATGAACTGGAATCTTCGTACCCTTTAAAAAGACCGTAAAGAAGGACCTTAAAAGGTAGAGCAAGACAGTTAAGTGTAAATGTATGTATGAACCTGGTATGTATGAGAACACTTAATATAGTGCATTTTAAGTAACTCACAAAGGCATTTGTTACATCATTCATTCAGAACATTTTATAATGCCCCTTCAAGATTTACTCAAAGGCACTCCCGACTCAACCCTGGCAGAAAAGGAGACTTCAGGCTATTGTAGAATATGTCAGAAGAATCCCTAGGTAGGAGTCGCAACTAGAGGGAAGCCCACTCCAAACACTGGGACCAACGGCAGAAAACATGCAACACGGCCCCTCCAATGACCTACATGATCTGCCTTCATTAACTTATTGGCAAATGATTTCTAAAATGTCTTTTGAATGAAATGATTCAAGAAATTTTTATCTTAGATTCACAAACTGTTTTGTAATTTCTTAAATGTTTGTCACTGCCAATTTCCCACCAGCACTGCTGTGACTAGCTCATGTTTAAGAACCACAATGCAAATATATACAATATAATACAACATATCTTACCGTTCTAGCTGGCTACTCAATTGTTGGTTTAGCAGCCCCACTTGTTGATCAAGTTCTTTGACTGTCGCATCCTTCTGTGAGATCAGATCAACCAATTTCTTCTCCTTGGCATCATATTCCTGTTTCTTCCTATTGAACAATATTTAATAGATCTCTTATACTTTCCTAAATATAAGTTTAAGTGATATTTAAACTAATCTGAGAACAGATGAACAAAATTCATAATCCATCTACAGTATTCTACACAGATTAGATGTAAATACATACACCTATCTTTAGAAACTGGGTTTTATAAATAACTCGTCTTTTTTCTTTAGCCATCACTGGGCTGGGAGCGCTCCTGAGTAGGTGTTTTGAAGGGGCACTAAATAAGTCCCCAGAATGAAAGGAATGAATGAACATATCCTATCCTATACTGGTTTTACACATGAACCACCCCACAACCATTGCTACCAATGATTTCCACAATAGCACCATGCTGTCCCCTCAGCTTAACACTTTAATGACGAGCATGTACTAATATGCACCAAAATGGACCGAACAACCTGGCTCTTCATTTGATGCAGCATTGGTGAATAAGCTGGTTTCCCGACACATTTCTTGTGTGGTGCTGAGAAATTTGGAGATTTACAATACATTACATATGTAAGATAACAAGACAATTCTGAAGATAGTAAAATAGTAAGATAAGAACCTTTCTAGCACAGTTGATATAGCCTGGGTTATGTCTGGATTCGAGACTTGTAACCGCTGCCACAACGACCAGACGAATTCCTTATCTGCCTGCAACAATTTACGACACAAACACCTCTAAGCATCCCATAATATTTGACAGAGTCCAGCAAGAAGCCTTTGCATGAATATATGTACGCAATTAAGTGCGCTATGTATGTAAACTGTTGCAAGTTATCTCTTGGTCCTGGGTAAAACTTGCTAACATTGTTTGGTTTAACCCTTTAACGACGAGCTGCATTGGGTTTCCCATACATTTTAGTACATGCTTGTCATTAAAGGGTTAATAAAAATTTTATTTTGTAAACCATACACACTCTCCCTAACACATTTCACTTTCCTCTTTATATACTACCCACAGATGGTCCCCTCAAGGAGTGGTCCTACCTCCAGACCACCTTGACACACCTCCATCAATAATTCATATGGTATCAAGTGTCCAACTACTAAATCTTACTATAACAAAAGACGTGACATGCCACAATACATATATATTTCAGAGTATGCAAGTATGACTATTATACATGTAGGCCTATATATTAAGACACTTTACATACCAAACACATACATGCATCAGGCAATAAGTAGCATGATTGTGTGATGAGAAGTGACTGTGGTAAAATAATTAAACTCAACTGGAAGATAAAAACTGTCAGCTGAGTCAAAATAAATGGACTGAGAGTCTACTTAGATGAATTTTGAGTAACAAGTAAATGGAATGAAATAATAAGAAAGCTTTTAGAATTATATTAAAATTGATGGTCAACCTTGCTCTGACTAAGCTCTTGGCGTAATAACTTATTTTCGTCCCTCAGAAGAAAACTTCACTTGTCTCTGCAACAATTAAAGCAGCAAACAAAGTTATTCACAATTTATCGAAGTAATTCACAGTTTATCACAGTTATTCAGTTTATTAAAAGGCTCCAGCACAGATTGAAATCTCTTATGAATCACTTAAACAGGTCTACATTGTGTTGTGCTATGTTGAGAGGTGCTATTTTTTATGATATGTTGCATTGTGTTGAATGACTGTGCTAAATTGCATTGTGTTGTATTGTGCTATGTTGTGATGTCCTATGCTGTGTTATTCTGTTGTGTTGTTCGATGCTGTGTTGTGATCTTTTGCAGAAGAGCAGTTCCTATAAGCTAGCCACAAAAGTAGCCAAAGGCATGAAGTGCTAGTAGGAAAGAGAAGTTACCAGTTCTATTACCAGAACTAAGTTCCGATACTGGTAATTGTTGACAAGCACATGAAGGCAGACATCACCTCATGTCTCTGCAACAACTGTAAAGCCAGTTTACTTATTTACAGCTACATTTCCTACAGCTGTGAAAGGATCATAAATCTGAAAATACACAAAGTTGCACTCTAAAGGGAATGGAATCCCCAACCTCCATGCTGACAGTCCAGCACACTATTGTGTACCCTCCAGCACCAGACTGTTGTGCACTCTCTACGTAGTGCGATGTTATATTAAAAATGCCAAAATGCAATTATTATTTCCCTGGGCAGTTCTGAGGCAAGACTTGTTTCTATTTGATACTGGCCACATAACTCAGCTATAACTAGTGTACACATGAGATGAGGAGGGACAGGGCTGGTCACCTGCCCTCATATACCGATGGTCTGAGGTTAAATAAAATGACATCGCTAACATTTCATACTCACTGCTGGACTCTAAGGCTACGAGAAGACCCATCACCCAACTTTTTATAATAGTAATCGATGACGTGCATCAAGTATCAGACATTTTACGTCTATTGAAACAGCAAATAACAAGTATCGGCTGTAGACAGATTTGCCAGGTACCCTTAGATTTTAGAAGTGAAGATCTGCCACACATGGATAAGTAATTTTTAACCACTGTTAGCCCTGCTTACACATACCAAGCCATTTTAAAAACTATTCTACTCATGACCAGACCAGATATACACAGGAGAAAGCTAAAGTCCTACAGTTTTTAAACTTGTTCACCTTACCTGAAGAAAAGCTGCTTGATAGAGACATGGCCCGTTATTGAACAAAAAGCGATTTCATTTCATGCAGCAACTGTAAATGAAAATCACATCATATTTCAAAAGTGACTCAACTAAACGTGATAAAAAGCCATTTTAAAATATCCTTAGTTTTGAAGCTGAATGCAAAAGCTGCATCATCCTGAGAAAATGATCCAGCATAATTTGTTAGTTTAGTTAATCAAACTTTTGGCTTGATCTTGTCTGGCCTGCTGACAACTACAATGCTTCAAATATTAAACGGTTCACATATGAATCACTTCACAAGATTTCTTTTAATTTTGGAACACTGCTCATTTCCACTCAGTGTCTTATGTCTCAACCTTAAGCCTTCAGTTTCTCAATTGGCTTATCCAAATTGGACTGCTCCTTTGTCTCATTGGACTGACCTTATGGTTATTGACTAGACTGTGGCTTGATATTTGCAGAAAATGGGTTGATGGCGTGTACATTAGACATCAGAACCAGAGACGTTGCAATTTAAAATAATAATCAAGGGCAGTAACCTGTAATCGTAAATTTATATAGCGCCACTTAAACAGAAACTCCTCAGAGGCGCTGTAATCTTTGGACCAATTACTTGCACATTTATCATGTCACCACAGACAGTCCTGGGATGTGCGGTCCTGAGGCTCACGAGTGCATACACCCAGTATGCTATCAACCAGACAATCCTCATAAATGACATAGTTTGACAACTAGTTAAGAAGTGTCACACGAAACATCTGGCTTCGAACCCGTAAGCAATCCAATCGTAACGAGCTAGAAGTGCTAATCATTTGTTGCCTGTTATAAATAATGGTGGTGCTCCTGCGGCGAAAAATATCGCCTGGCAACGCGCGTAAACTCACTTCTGCGGCGGAATTGTTTTCAAATTCTATCTATTGACGACTCTAACCCTAACCCTGACCTTTAACCGATCCACACGACACCAATTTATAGAAGAAACGCATTTTGCACAATGCGCATGCTCCGAGGGTAGCGCTTGCGTGAAGCTCTTCCGCCTTCGAAAATAGTAATTATGCGGCGGCTGAATTGGAAAAATCCGCCGCAGAAGATTTATCCTAAATAATAACCGGATAAGGATTTGCCACGGTCAGTAAATATGATGGACACCATTGGACAGGTCTCAGCTCGTCTACTTTGGCGTCCTTAGCTCCAGTTGTTAACCGCACACATCAAAACTTACGCTTTATATAATGGCATAAATAAAGTTCTAAATTGTAAAAGGCTTACAACACGCACCACAAATTACTTGTTTTAAAACTGGTGTCACCGATACTTTAAAATATAATTTAATAATCTTGCACTCAACATTTTCAAAATACACGAAAAACATAGATATTACATGTTGAGAGTTAAGAGGATGGCCATTTAAAAATACAGCGCCATCTATGACACTTCAGCACTAAAAATCAAAATGTAAGTTCCCTGTCAAGACAGTATACAAATAAAAATCGTAGTGGATCCGTTCACGCCCCGGGCGTTACCGGATCCCCAGTACTACAGTCACGTCCGTCGCGTTATTGGCTAAAAAGCCTGTCACGTGAACTTGTTGTCTTCCCCGTGGAATTTTGATATGGCGGACAACTTGAGGGCCGGTTCGGGCCAGGTTAGGATTCGTGGGGTCGTTTAGGGTAAAATTAGGCGTCTTCAGGGTCGTTTAGGGTCAGATTAGGCGTCGTGAGGGTCGGTTAGGGTCAGGGTTAGGGTTAGTTTCGTCTTTAGAAAACACGGTGAACAAACTTCCACCGCAAACGGCAATGTTTATCGGTCGGTTCGTTTCAGGTACACACAATCATGTGACATGTAATGACCAATTGCGAGGCGGGCGTGATCCTAGTCCCAGGTATCGGCTCACGTCGGGCGTGACGCTATCCACGACCAATAAAAATACTTAAATCGATAACACATTTTTGCTGTCAAAAATTGGCATCGTATTTAAACCTCGCATGTACGGGATGAAGCCAAGCATGTTGATGTTATATGCAACATATGAAAGATTGACGGCTGGGGTTTGTCCCACATCCACTCTGGAGGACTAAACTACGTTCTCAGACCTCCTATATATAATTATGTGCCTCCTGCACCTTTATGGAGTTGCTATACAGTAGGCCTATACAATAGGGGATGTAATGAAATGTAAATGTAAATCTTTGAAACATCTCAGCGCCAAAAAAGCCGCGTCAGGGTCCTCAGGGAGACCGCGCAACTTAAACACCGGCTCTATAAAATTTTCAAATCAAGTCCGCAATTAATAGCAGGCTGCTGTGACCTTTCCGGTGCCAGGTCAAAATCCGAGGAGGTAACGTTAAGCCGATATGAGGACCTATGTTACTTAATAATTAGCCTACAGCAAGGACTGCCTATCGTGAGATAGCCAATATTATGAGAATGTTGCACACCGACTACAAGCCATTAAACGTAGTCTAGATTTTTTTAAAGGTATAATAGTAGCCTACAAAATTTGTTTAATAATAGGAATCATGATGCACACAATGGTTTCATAATTAAGTCCATCCGTTCGCTTTAATTAGTTCATTTTTACACATTTTTATGTGTTGTTTTTACTAAATCAATCAACTAATAGGCCTATTATTGCATTTCAACATCCTGAATTGCACGTACACGGTCCAATTAATAGGCTAATTTTAACCCTATGACGCACACCTTCCTGGCCAACACATTTAGCACACCTGGGGTCAAATTGACCCCACCGATAACACGGGTGGAATTGATACCATTTTAATAGAAAGTCGAAATGAATGCTCCAAGTTTAGGTTGGACAGAGTGCGTGCATGTACGGAAACTGTTTGAATCATGATACAATGTTAGATTCAATGTACGAAACAAAAAATCGTTTGTTGTAACCTAGGTATTCGTCACCACAGTGATCGTTCTAATGCTGGAAATGAATGTTCTTGTGACGTCTGTGGTATGTATGTATGTATGTATGTATGCATGTATGTATGCAAGTGTATGTATGAATGTATATATGTATGTATGTATGTTACTTGAAGGATTAACCATACTTCATTTAACACTGTTTCATCGAATTGTTTAGATATTGATCTTATTTGTAAATTGCAATGTTATTATTTAGTTAAGAACATTATTGAGTTGAACCTTTCTTTCTTACATATTGATCTTCTTAGTAAATTGTAATGTTATTATTTAGTTAAGAACATTATTGAGTTGAACCTTTCTTTCTTTGAACTGACTAACCAGCCATAAATGATTATTGTTAAAAGGGGTGACCCTAATTAAGCGGGGCTTGTGCCCTTTTGGGTCTTCCCTGTTCCCAGCCAATGCACTGATATGTAATAGTCAAGTTATAATTGTTGTTAATTGTTATATGCATTGTGCTTCTGGAAATAAAAAGTTGTCAGTTGTCAGTTGTCAATGTATGTATGTACATATGTATGTATGTATTTATGTACGTATGTGCGTATGAATGGAAGGATGAATCTATGTATGGTGGGATGGATGTATGCATGTATATTTGTATGCACATGCATGTATGTATGTATGTATGTATGTATGTATGTATGTATGTATGTATGTATGCATGTATGTATGTATGTATGTATGTATGTATGAATGTATGTATGTATGTATATATGTATGTACATATGTATGTATGTATGTACGTATGTGCGTATGCATGCAGGGATGAATCTATGTATGGTGGGATGGATGTATGCATGTATATTTGTATGTATGTACGTATTTATGTATGTATGTATGTATGTATTATGTATGTATGCATGCATGCATGTATGTAAGTAGTTAAGTATAGGCTTTTACTGGCTCACTGCCATGGTCAGGTTCCTGGCTCACCCGTTCCTGGCTCACCCGTTCCTGGCTCACCCGGTCCTGGCTCAATGACGTCATCGAAAGTTCAAAGGTCAAACGACCACGGCCTCCGCTAAAAACAGACACCCATTAAATTTGGCCAAGGGTTGCCCGGGTGGGGCGTGCGTGTGCCTACCCCTCTCCTTTCTTCTTCATTCGCACTACATGGCTTAGCAAAGCTCATTAATTATTCATTATTTGGCTGTTCTCAATTCTATTTGGGTCCATCACACATGGGCACGCTGCCAATTTTTATACACAGGCTGACAATTCTTTCAAGCAATACCATCAGTTCACATACGCAAGCACTCTATTTTTTACTCAATACCCTTCATATAGCGCCCATAAGTTCCACCCATCTTTGCTCAAGTATTGCAAGGTCACCATTTTGCACTGTTTCTTAGTACTATTACATGCATGCTTTCAATTCTTTTGTACCATACAACCAGTTTCGCCTAGGCGCGCACCCATTTAGGCTCAATTCAACTACAAAGCACATGCAACTGTGTGCGTTTGTGTGTTTGTGTTTGTATGTTTGGCTGTTTCTGTGTATGTGAGTGTTTGAGGTTTTGGAATGTGTTTGGCTGTTTGACAGTTTGTGAGTATGAGTGTGTCTGTGTATTTGTGAGTTTGGGTGTTTGACAGTTTGTGCGTATGAGTGTGTTTGTGTGTGTTTGGGTGTTTGTGTGTATGAGTGCGAGGCTGTGAAAGATATAGAGATGCAGAGAAGCGTTTTGGGAGATAGACTTAGAGGTTGTGACGCTGTGTAGCGCTTGAGAAGTTGAGAAAGAGAGATGCAGAGAAGTGTTTTGGGAGAGGCGCTTAGCGCTTGAGAAGTTGAGAAAGAGAGATGCAGAGAAGTGTTTTCGGAGAGGGGCTTAGCGCTTGAGAAGTTGTGAAAGAGATGCAGAGAAGTGTTTTGGGAGAGGGGCTTAGCGCTTGAGAAGTTGTGAAAGAGATGCAGAGAAGAGTTTTGGGAGAGGGGCTTGGCGCTTGAGATGTTGAGAAAGAGAGATGCAGAGAAGTGTTTTGGGAGAGGCGCTTAGCGCTTGAGAAGTTGAGAAAGAGAGATGCAGAGAAGTGCGTTTTGGGGAGAGGCGCTTAGCGCTTGAGAAGTTGAGAAAGAGAGATGCAGAGAAGCGTTTTGGGAGAGGGGCTTAGCGCTTGAGAAGTTGAGAAAGAGAGATGCAGAGAAGTGTTTTGGGAGAGGCGCTTAGCGCTTGAGAAGTTGAGAAAGAGAGATGCAGAGAAGTGTTTTGGGAGAGGCGCTTAGCGCTTGAGAAGTTGAGAAAGAGAGATGCCGAGAAGTGTTTTGGGAGAGGGGCTTAGCGCTTGAGAAGTTGAGAAAGAGCAGAGAAGTGTTTTTTCGGAGAAGTGTTTGAGAAGTTGGGAGAGGGGCTTAGCGCTTGAGAAGTTGAGAAAGAGAGATGCAGAGAAGTGTTTTGGGAGAGGGGCTTAGCGCTTGAGAAGTTTGAAAGAGAGATGCAGAGAAGTGTTTTGGGAGAGGCGCTTAGCGCGCTTGAGAAGCTGAGAAAGGTCCACTAGGAATTTCTCTAAATGAGGAGCACAGTCACCTATAGTGGAGCATTCAATTGAACAAGCCATCAAAGAAGTACCAGTCATGTGTGAGACTGTCCAAGTGAATAGTCTGATATCTGCCACTGAAGAAGAGTTGAAAGTGTCCATTCCAAAATTGACCACTTTCTATGATGAAGTGTCTGGACTTTTAATAGAAATACAAAGGCTGAGAAGTCATCTGAAAGCAGCACAGATTAACCTTGGAAGAAGCCAAAGATTGGGCAATGCTAGACGTTTTTCACATTCATAGCTGAATGGGACTTCGTGAAATCTCTCCCAGCCCTTTCACTAAGCCTAAAATTATTTATAACAATCTGTGTGTCTACTGTCTTTGGCTTTATTTGAGAGAAGCTTTTCAAAGCTTAAACTTATAAAGAACTATTTAAGATCTACCATGGGACAGTCAAGGCTTTCCGATCTTGCGATATTATCAATTGAAAGTGAGTTGCCGAAAGACATTGATTTCGATGAAGTGATTCATAAGTTCGCAGTTTTGAAAGCCAGGAAAAGAAAGTTCTGATCTAGTCAAGATGTTCACTATAAGTGCTGAAATGCTTGCGTATTTGTCCTTGTTTTTTGTATTAAGCTTATTTCATTTATGAGTAGGCCTATATTTCCATATATTTATATTTTTAATTGCTAATCTGATTTTAATTGATAATATTCCTACATGTACAGTATATTACAATGTTTTAATAAATAGGCCTAATCAGCCAAAATTTCCAGTTATTTTTTCTCATTATATAAAATTTACCACTTGACACTACTGTAGTTATTATATAATTTTCTGAAGGGCCTACTCTTTTAACATTATTTTATAAAGAGCCCTGTATAAGCTGCAGCTAGGCACCTTAATTGCCCTCCGCAGTAAGTTGCTTATTTGATTTTTAATTATGTAACTGCTGATCTGATGGTAAATGGTTAAAATAAGAAATAAAATTAAAAAAATATGCATTTGTAATTTTAATTCTGCTAGTTGTTAGGCAGATGATGTTGGGATGGATGGCCGACGGATACAGCGAATTAAAGGAAAAAGCACAGCACTGAGAAGAGTGGCGTCATTGGAAGTTGGAACCTGCCGAAGGGCAGAGAACTTAAAGAAGAAGTTGTTAATATCACTATTATTACCATTACATTCCGTTATATTTATATAGGCCTAGGCCTACAGGAATTACGATTTACGGGTAACATTAGTACAAATATCATTATTAAGTATTCTGCATGGTCTGGAGTGGGGTGACACCATGAGTTACCGCACCGGGTGACACCAACCCTAGTGACGCCACTGTATGTATGACACCTAATATAGCTGCTATTGCCTACCGTTGATGTTTGGTTTTAATTTGCAGATGTTGGCACATTCGATTCTTGAAGGCCTTCGACAGAGTCGTCTTCTGCTGACCAATCAGAGAGCGGAGTGTCGCAAGAAGGAAGAGGCCACAGTCAAGGCTGATCCATCTCTTGCTCAGGCACAGCACAGAGCCTGTCAAATACTTAACATCACCGAAACTGACCTCTCAGACATAATGAGCGTTTCGAGTCACACTGCAGAGGATGAGGTAACACACTGCTGTGTATATGTGTGTAGCATATATTTTATTTAGATGATATATATGCATATATATAATTTATACATATATATATATATTATATATATAATTATCCACCATAGGCTCACTTCTGTCTTAACTTTTAGAACATGCTCATCGTTAAAGTGCTAAGGCACAACATAACGGATGAGTTAACAATTACTGTTGCACTGTTTTTGATCATATGATATCCCCAGAAAGCCACGTCTTTTGGGCCCAGAGCAGGCCAGCATTATACCATTATGGCAGGCAGCTGTAGGCCCAATCATAGCCTAACGATTTTGGCTATCAAAGATCAATACCTTTGCTTCGACTTACCTGAATATAATCATTGAAAATTTCAGAGACTTATGGTTAATTGATCAATAAAGAAAACAATTCCTGCTTGCACAAAGAAACTTCTCTGATTGGCATTTTCCGTAAGTTTTTAGTCGAGACTAAATTTTGGGGTAATCATTTAATTATCGTTTTTCTGTGTGACAATTTTTTAGTATGCATAGTTTGAGTGAAGAGACTTTGGTAGTCTTTGTCTTTGATGTGCTTTTCCTATGTTTGCTTCTTCTAGGAGGATCAGAATCTGAAAACAGGAACTAAAGGTGATTCAAAGTGGGCGAAGAAGTGTGAATCGTTACTGCAGTCAGAGGTAAGCTCTTTCATCAGGAAGACGTCTTACAGATAATAAGGTTTATGATAAACTATATAAAATAATGATAATTATATGCTATGCTAGAACTGTATTTAATATTGCCCTCCTTCCAAAGTTCAAAAGTGCACACAACGTTATGACAGAACATCGATGACACTGAGCAATTGTGAGCGAAGGACTTACTCAAGGTCCCTACACAGTATCTGCCTTGGGGAGGCTCGAACTCATGCTCTGAGCATTGCAGGGTGAGCGCTTTAACCAACTGACCAACTGTACAGCACTCTGTGGGGCCGTGATGATTTGCACTTATCCAGGCAGTCAATTTTAAGTTAAACAGTTTAAATCTTATGATTTTTCCAAGGCAACAGTACATGAGACCGAAAGCATCAAACTATCATGTGTATTATTTATATTCTTATAGTGTGGACTCACTGGACTTGTTAATGCAAAGTTGTTGGGAGACACTGCTTATGATGAAGTGTGTAAACTAGAGAGTGATGCGGTAATTTTTCCCACTGTTAAACCGCTGTAAATATTGCAGTAATGGGGACAACAATTTCGGTGAACTACAGTAATTGGGTTTACTGTCGAGGTAATACCATGGTAATGAAGAATGAGCCGGTGATAGAACCGCAGTAATGGTGACTATTATAGCTCTATAGTCTAAACACTGTGTATTATTGCAAACTTTTAATCGGATAATCTGTTTTTGTATGTTTTATTAATTCAATCAGCAATACAAATAACTTTGTAAGCTAAAAATTGTTTTATTTTAATTAGTGAAAACGTTTTGTGGGGTATGTGATCTAGTCCTGCGGGGATGGGGTGGGGATGAGGAGAAAATCTGCAGGATGGGGACAAAACATGCGGGGATGAGGAAGACTTACTTGTTGCCGAGCAGGGATGGGGACAAGGTTGTATCCCTGCATCACTCTCTAGTGTAAACCAGGCCATGCATAAAAAGGGATAATGCTGAAAATGTTAGTATTTGATGCTCCACTGCAGCTGTTGTACAACGTGCTAATCAATATGGCATGTTAAGTTGATAGCTTTGTGGGAGGTGAACCCACTTCACGTGCAATAATCTTCCAAATTATGTTACACATCTACCCTTGTACATATACTGGACATTTGCTTGTGTATGTCTTACCCGTTTCAAATGTTTAAACTGATTGTTTTGTTGTAGGGTGGTTTTGCGGTAAAGCTTGTTGACCTGTTTGTCGAGAAACTGGAAGAAAGATGTCGCCTTGCCGTGCAACTCTCAAGCGTCTGAATGCTCTTCTCCCAAATTTGTTTTAAGAATCTGTTTCTGTGTCGTTTGTTGTCATCTGCATGTTGTCATGGAAACTGCAGTCACAGCGTGATGATAAAGAATCACGTGACTTGCTCTGGTCGTTGCCGTAGTGACGAGAGAAGAACAGTCCGCGTGATTTGAACGCCACTGGTATATGTTTCGTAGGTGATGGTAGTGACTTAGTTTAATTTTACGTGGCACACATTACGAAGCAGTTCAACATGTACTTAAGAGTGCTTTCAGTTCCTACCCGATAACGATTCCTTGATTGCTTTTAAAGATTTTAATAGAATTTTTAGTGATCAATTTTTCGTTTTTTCTGATTGAAATTGGTTTGACTGGATGCTTGCGTCAGAAGAGAATGGCTGCAGCCATTAGAATTTTCAGTGGACTTTCCCTTTTCCTCTTTTGGCTGTGATCGTAATGTAATTTAACTGTCTTGTGGGAAGGGCCAATATCCGACTGGTGCATGTACTGGATGGGATATGTTTGTATATGCCTAACAGCAGTGTATAATATGTATGTGTATGTTGGTATTGTATGTTTGTATTTGTATGCATGTATGTTTCTATGTGTCTGCTTGTATGTTTGTATGTGTAGGCCTATGCATATATGTAGCAAGACTCATAATGTACCTGTGGTGCCTTTAAAGTTACAAAAAGTCTGAGACAATGTCCTTATATAAATTATAGGCTAATTTCATTGCCAATCGAACAGTTGACGTGAATGACTTTATAGTGCTTAAACTGATACGTTTTGTGCCAATTGAGATAAATATTGCTATGGGTATCACTTTGAAAAAATTTGATATGAAATCCAGTCAGTTGAATTGAATTGACATATTTGTTGCACAGTTACAATCATTAAACAGCAAGTACAGTGCAACAGGAGCCAAGAAAAGCTAATAACTTATACAAAGCTTGACCCCTCTTTCTTGATTATTATTCATAAATGTATTTTAAACTTAATTAGGACTTAAGTATGACTTAACTAATATTAAAAGTAGTAACAGAATAAAAACAATAACAGCAGTACAGCACCACAATAATACCAATATAAAAAGAGGTAATAATAAACTTAATAAAAAAAATTTGAAAGCTAACATTATTAGTTGAGTGAAGTTAATGACGTCTTCGTATCTTTCGCAATAAACTTCTGTTTCAGTGTTTGCTAGTGGCTCATTGAACTGAGGATACATGTAGGCCTACTGATGCAACTGGATATTACGGATGAGGCAGTTTTGAGGAATCTAGTCATAATCGTAATCTCAGAAATCTCTACAGCGCCTAAAAAACGAAGTCGCGGGAACCAGCTTATTCACAGGCGTTTAGTCAAAACATAATCGATAGGCAGGCAGAAAGTAGGATGGATAAGGTGAATTGTGTTTAGAAATGAAGTGGCGAGGAAGAGGGGGAATCAGGATAGGATTTGATCAGACTTACAGAAGCAGTATGAACCATGAAGTACCCAGAGCTTCTCATTTGAGGCGATCGATCGATCGATCTCCCTGGTCGATCGCCTAGCAAAGGTCTGGTCGATCGGTAAATCGATCGCGCTCGATGAGTTAGACTCCAAGAGGAACTTGGAACCAGACCATTATTTTTTTTATCTAATTTAATTAGCCTACTTGTGAAAGTTCCGGCTAGGATCGATACGACATTATCGACGGTTAATAAGACAGTGTTGCGTATACTCTAGCAGTAGTTTGACAACCATATTATATGCGGCTGTGCGAAATACGTTACACAAAATATGCTGCACACAAAAGCTCTAGAGGTCGACCGCGCATCGATCGCCTATTCAATCCAGCGTGATGGTTTTTCAAATCGCCTTCTATTTTCAAATGAGAAGCTCTGGAAGTACCGGGTATGCGTTGCATACAAGTTTGCATATTCACTGCTAACCAGGGTCGTATTATCCATTAGGTAGGCTACAGTAGGTACTGTGCCTAGGACCTATGAACCTTTCTGGGGCCTATGCAAGTCTGAAAATAAGAGAATGAAAAACCGGAAATATTGCATTAGAGTATAGTGGATATATCCAGCATTGATATGTATTAATAGTAACTATTAATAGAGATCACTGATATCCAGGATATTAGGCCTAAATTTAAATGATCAACATTACGAAAAGTAAATTGAGATTTAAAATCAAAACTGGATGTATTCGTGAACCATGATTAAACTTGACGTCAATAAATAATGTGAATGCGTAATTATGCGTGTAGCTTTAGTGCAGACTGCAGAGCTGGCAGTTGGGGTCTACGAATGCAAGAGTTCCCAGGGCCTACGACGACATTAAAACGGCCTTGCTGATGACTAGTTAGACAAATATATAACAGGAGTGCAAGTGCCAACAGACTGGTATAGGGTCCTCCATGTAGAACATTTGTGGTGCGCGGTGGTGTAGGGGTATGTTCGGTGCCTTGCAGCCGGAGGGTTGCGGGTTCGAATCCACCTCGAAGCCGCCGCGTAGGGACCCTGGGCAAGTCCTTCACTCGCAATTGCTCATGCACTTCGGCGTGAAACTCTGATTCAGTGTCCGCGCTGTAGTCGGGAGCGCCTCTGAGTAGAAATCTTGAAGGGGCGCAATATAAATGTCTGAAATGAATGAATGAATGAATTTGGAAAAATGACCTATTTTATTGATAAAATAAAAAACATTATTAAGTTAATTAGCCTACACACAATAATAATTATCATATATAGTCCTACTCGTTCCTTTGCGCATGGCCGCATTGCAATTAAGCTGCCTCGATCTTGCAATGCTAATACTGTGCTAAGGGGTGGGGCACTTCGATACTGCCACGTCTACCAAACTGAACATTTTAAATTAACGTAGTGCAGACTGGCTGAAGTTTGTGTTTAAAGGACAGAA
>JACEVL010000751.1:0-58052 GCA_020284085.1 Aporrectodea caliginosa
AGGAGCAACTGTAAAATGAGTAGTAGGACAGGCTGTCATAGAGTTAAATTCGACTCCTGTTAAACTTGTTATCATCTGTTATCACTAGATCACGTAATTTTACTGCGTACTTGCCAGTTTGAATAAATAAACGAATATTATTATTATTTCTTTTGCAAAACGCAGTGGAAATTATTACGTTACAGTTTAACGAGACGTTTTCAGAGTGTAAGAAACGGTTTGATTAAATATTAGGCTTGTTTTGTTGTTGGATTAGGTTGAGGCGAATGCAGGTCTTGTGAGAGACAAAGGTCTTCCAGTCTTCTTATCATTCACCCAGAATGACCGTTTGGTTGAATGGGATGTTCCAATGGAAGTTGTCAAGCATTTTGGAACGTCGGAGGAAAGCATATCCTGGCTGGATGCCAAAGAGCAACTGGTGAAAGGTGCAAGCGTTGACAATGGTTTGTATCTGTGTCTCTTTCAACCGATGTTTTCATTCATTTCGCTCTGCTTATACAAATACAATAAAAAAAATCATTATTACACACATTGTTGGTATTGGTGCTACATGATCATCATCCTCATTTTTTTCTGTGGACTGTTAGACGATAGGTGACTACGGTAAATTTAACCGTTTTCCTACACAATTCTCTGTCATGAGTCGCCAGACTACATGTAATATGGTGGACATTTCTTTGGAGCCTGCTATCTATGTGTTCAAGCAATTCTCCCATAGGTTCTGCCTTTTTTGAAGGCTTTTTGTAATTCCCATTTTCATGCTTTTGATCTTTCTGTCATTATTAACAGAAAAGGCACAAGTACCTAGGTTTCAAATACATGTATGAGTTCAAATGCTTTTTGTCACGTACAGGTACTTGCTTAAGTGATAATACAAGTACACAACTACACATGGTTACTGTGTTGAACAAACAAAGTCGAATAATTTTGCCGTAACACACATGCATTCATTTGGAAATGGTCAAGATTGAGAAATAATAGGTATACGCTTTAATGCTACACTACCATTGCTAAGCACGCGTGTGACAGGTGTGCTGGATACAGTTCTAGAAGCGGGTATAATCCCCCATTAATCCCCATTAATATAATCCCCCTGAAAGAGATATAGATACAAACCATCGTCAACGCTTGCACCTTTCACCAGTTGCTCTTTGGCATCCAGCCAGGATATTTTCAGTTTGTTTATAACATTTTTAGTGCATTTCTAGAAGGCCAAACAATCACCTTCATTGATATTCAAACATCTTGTCATTTGTGATGACTATCTAATAGCCAGTTTGAATATATTTAAAACCATATCAGTTTGTTCATCTGCTGTGTTTTCATTATAAGAAGCTTTTGTCACGCCTGTCATGTATTGAGTATTGCTTACGATTTGGTTTTAGTGTGCCATCGGTTGATGCCTTGTGCACAATAGAAGTTATTTAATAATAGAAGTTATTTAATAATATTACAAGTACATGTACTTCGGTTTCAAGTACAAGCATTCAAAACTGTATTCAAGTTGTACTCGAGTAGAAGATCATTTATCAAGTAGGACATCTCTGATCGTTGGTGATACAAATTATAAACTGAAAATATTTCTTGCTTGATTACTTACTGTTTTAAAAAGGATTTTATTCTTAACAGAACCTTTTAGTGGAACTTAGCTGTGAAATTATAGAATTCTTTGTTCTTTTTTCCAGTGTCTGTTTCATTTCCATGGGCAATGATATTTGAGCGTGGCGGCCATTTTGTTCATCGATCGCATCAAGCCTTGGTCAGCCAACGAATAGTCAGCTTTGTTGAACAAGTTGTAGCCAGAGTTGCACCAAAGTTGTAGCCAAT
Organism: Aporrectodea caliginosa; assembly: GCA_020284085.1. Taxonomy (NCBI): domain Eukaryota; kingdom Metazoa; phylum Annelida; class Clitellata; order Crassiclitellata; family Lumbricidae; genus Aporrectodea; species Aporrectodea caliginosa. The sequence goes on from JACEVL010000751.1 coordinate 1,828, forward strand.
TACATTTAGTTTTTCAAAACCATCTTTGATGTCTGCTGCTTAGAAAAGAAGTTTCTACGTTTCCAGATTTTTATTCTACTAGGTTCTTAAACCTACTGGACATTTTCTTCTGGCTCAGTCTCGTTCGTAGTAGGCTGAGAAATGTATTACTGTTGTTAGTTTTATTCAGCTGCAAACTTGTTTTTGACATGTGTAGATATTGTTAAGTAGCTGATGTAATTTAATTATTCTTGTGAGGCACTAAGCTGAAAGTTGTATAGATTTCTTATTTTGCTGCTCCTAATTTGCACAAATGGAAAGTAGGCCTAATGTAAACTTTATACAGTTTAATATTTTTTTTGAGTATTTGTTATTCTGTTTGTAATTCATAGTTTTTTAATAAAATCCAATACTCCTTGTTCCGTTCAGGAGTACTGCCTGATTTCGATTTCTCTCTTGATTTGGTAAGACTTGTAGTAAGCAGGTAATTTTATTAATGGAAGACAAATGTCCACATTTTACCAAATAGACAGTTGTAAAAGTTACTGTTGTTGGATCAGAACTCCTGAAAACTAGTATTTCAGGATTGATTTCTGTGGACTTCATAACATAGAATGAATTATGGTGCTTGACTTTCGCCATACTGGTATTGTGGTAGATCTTCCTCATAACTGAATCATCTTGAACCAATTAAGCACCTCTGATCAATTTGTGTTGGAGGGGCTGTATATAAATTTCTAATTACAATTACGGGTACTGACACAATTACAATGACAATCCTATTCCGGTTGTATGCCCCACCTTGATTTCAGACAATTGTCTAGCCAGGTAGGCTACATCGCCAGTCATGTTACCCTATTGCTGCCTCGTGATGCGTACACAAAGAAGTAACTCTTCCCGTTTTAGAGGCAGAAACACTGCATTTTTTATATTAACCCTCCTCACGTACATGCTGTAGGATAGCTAAAATTTATAATTTGTAGGCTAGTGTTTTATTGTTATGCAATTAATTATGGAATTCGGAGACACAACTGCGCTCGTCAATTAATTATTGTCTCAATATAGGTTTGTTTCAGTTAAGCATGCATTTCAAAGTTTAATACTTCCATTATTCCACCAAATTATCAGTTTTCGTCTAGTACTGCAAATAGCGGCCTATAAGTGTTTAGAGGCGCTGGTAATATCTCGTCTGTGAAGAGGCGCTGTATGATGTCGCCTTTCTTAAGGCACTGACAGACCTCGCCTATCGAGAGGCGCTGAAAGATCTCGTCTGTGAAGAGGCGCTGCGAGATCTCGTCTGTGAAGAGGCGCTGAAAGATCTCATCTGTGAAGATTCGCTGGATGATGTCGCCTTTCTTAAGGCACTGACAGACCTCGCCTATCAAGAGGCGCTGAAAGATCTCGTAAGTGAATAGGCGCTGAAAGAACCACTAGCTCAACTTCTAAAACACTAGGCCTATTCCAATATTTAAATTGTACAGAAAAATTTTCCCGCTGTTTCCGCCATTCATCAAATGGTTTTCGATCATCGTCTGACACCTCTTCATAGAAATGTGTGTATGCTTGCCAGAGAGAAACATACAGAGATGAAGCTGTTACTGTATGGGCATAGAGAGTAAGTTTCACAAGCAACTCGCCTATTTCAATTAAATCTGCAACATCTTTTTCAAGGCTGATATACCCTGCACCAATATTGTCCCTTTTAGAGTTAGTGGGACAAATGGTTTTGACCCAGTTAAGCACCCTCTGGCAATATATACACTTACTCCAATCAATAGTACCCACCCGAGTGAATAACACTGCTGAGTAAGTAAAAAGTAAGTATATTCTTTATTAAACTGGCTGCAGAAGAACCGCACTACGGTGTACAGACATCGTAAGACAAAATATAAAATCAATTATTATTATATTCGTTTTATTGGTAACAAAAACTGATAGTCACACCCAGTGCTTAAAGTGTAAAAAAAGAAGTGCCTGGACGCCCCTTACCAGGGGCGAACCACGTACGGTCCTGAAGTTGGGGGGGACGTACTATAATGTCTGAGTGGGGGGGTGGAATTGCAAGCGCCGAAGGCGCGAAGCTGCGATTGCCGAAGGCAAGAAGCCCCTAACGACTAGGGGTATGGGGAGCGTCGTAAGCTCCTCCATCGGGGTCTGGGGCGGAGCCCCAGAAGCCGACGCAATTTTGAGCATATCGATGTTAAAATGGAGTACATTTTGGGCTTTAATTTACCTCAAATTTTTCACCAATGATTTCGATATAAAAGTACCTAAAACATCTAGATCTGTGAAAAATTTGACTTTATTACATGAATAAAATGAACGTGACAAGGGTTTAAGAGAAATGAACGGAAAAGAGTAGAATTAGCTCTAGAACAGTGTTTGTCAAAACTAGGAAAATCGGCAGGGAGGAAGCCTGAACGGGTCAATTTTCTCAGAATACCGTTAAGGCGTTTATGTTCACCTACAGTGGCAAATCCCCACCAAACAGAGGAGGCATAATTATTTAAAGTAGCCGTGCGTGGGTAGTAGCCCTAACAACGTTTCATGCATTTTGATAAACAAAACAGCCCACTCTATAATCGATAGCCGGTTTTTCATTCTGACCATAAGGAAGATTAGTGAAGCTCTTAAAATCCTGGCATATTTATCTTGACACCGGTCGCATTTTATATGAAATATATTTCACTGAACAATGTGAACATCAAGAGAATATAGGTCTATGTCAGGCATGGGCAACTTCTTTTAACAGAGGGTCACCCTTAGATTTTAAGGGCAGTTCAGGGGTCGTATGCCAATCTCGGGCTAATTTTTGCAGATTTGTTGCCCCAGATAAAACAATATTAATTTTAACTAATTATTGTAGAATAACCGCTAAAGTACATGAAGATGAATTTGAGGTCATATTGTGGATAGGCCATCATTTTAAGTTCATAGATGATAATCAGCAGTGCTTTTTTTCAGCCGGAGCGGTCCGGAACGGCGTTCCGGTACCTTTTTTCAGCCATTAAAAAATAATTTGATTTATTTAATTTTTTAATACAAAATCATATACAATTATTTATATACTTTAATTTAATGTAAGTGCTTTCAGTGTTTATTGATACTGATATAATTATATGAAACAGAAATATTAGCATAAACTGTGCCCCTACCCTATGATTGTTCTGAATTTGTTGAGTTCCGGAACCTTTTTTTCTAGAAAAAAAGCACTGATATATAATCAGTCAGTCTTCATTAGGTTAATGATTTAATTAAACATAATAGTTCGATAGTCAATTCACATAATGTAGTGGCCTACATGTATCTTCAAGTTTGTGATAGTATTTATGGCTCGAAGATGCCTAGGTTAGCTTACTTAAACCAGCATCATTAAATTACTAACTAATATTTCTAATTTTATGACCTATAACTATCCACCCCTCCCAAAACTTGTTCTCAGGTGTCCGTATTTACTGCACTTGAGTTAGAAACTTATTAGCGGCCAGTCATGGCCATATAATAACTATAATTACTAATTTTACTACTAGTCTACATAGGCCCTACATTTCTTTTATATTCTACCGAACGGACGGCGTTAGAGCGTCCTACGTGATTTTTTAATTGGCAAAAAATAACATCTTTATAAATATTCATAATTTCTTAAATTTTACACCAATCTATTTACCTTTTTCAGTAGGCCTACATGATCTCTTCCAGAACGAAAACAAGTCTGCCCCAGGTGGGGCAACTGATCTTTTCAATTTTTTCGTCGATGATCCACCAGACATCATTCACTAGCAGACTAATTGTAGTAACTAGAACAACACTAGCCTACACGTTTCGTCGTTTCGCAACTTGAATTACAACTTCAGTTAGATTTTATACGTGCTATGCAGTCTAGGGTAGTACCAGTGGCCTGGAAGTATTTTAAAGTTGTGTGAGCCAACCTCAACAAAGTACAGACCTAAGGTGGATAAAATTATATGTCTACATTGTCATTATATGGAGTGGCGTAACTTGGTATTTTCTTGCCCGGGCAACGACTGCAATCGGGCAACAACTGCAATCGGATATTAAACAACAAAATTAAAAACACATTCAATGATTTGATTAATTCCATTCCATAGATGCCTTCAGCCCACCCAGACCTATACGGCAAAGTTGCGAGCGTATCACTGGAAGGGAATCTTTTATACTGGAACATTATACGGGCGTTTACCATACCCAAATATAGCCTAGCTTAAAATTATAATTAATGAGTGTGGGGGGTTTCAGAGACAGGAGAGACACGACACCATAGAGAAAAAGACAGACAGACAGAGACAGAGACAGAAAGTAAGGTTTAAGAGATACATGAGAGACCAGAGAGAGATAGACTCAGACAGAGAAAGAGGTTTAAGGGATAGGGCAGATAGACCAGAGATAGACAGAGAGACATAAACAGAATACATTATAGGTGTGTCATTTCTTTGGTTTTGTTTCACAAAGGCTATTCTGTTATACACGTCGTAGAGGAATTAGTCTGTAGCATGGACGCTGCATGGACGGCGTCCAGGCTGTGCTGGCCTAATAAGTGGCAGGACGGCGTCCAGCCTTGAAAATAAGTGCCTGGACGCCGTCCATGACCGTCCATGCACACTTTAAGCCCTGGTCACACCGCCATCAGGTACATTGCAATTTAACAAAAGTTATGAATGAATTCTAAGCAAGATTGTACCATATACCATAACAAGAAGCCAATGTTAGAGCGACAATAAGGCAACAAATTGTTATCAACTATTACCTGATGAATTGTTAAGTTAATTGAGAGAGTAACGTGGGATGAGTAATTTATCAGCATTAGTGGTTTGAGGATGGCTTTTTATACAGGACTCGTGAGATAAAAAGTTTATCATCTTTAGTGGGCAACACAAAGTTGTGAGGGCGTGGTCTCATTTTGTAATGACGATCAATAATCGGAGGAAATAGCGGCCGAAGAACATGGAAGTCGTTTCTGGAGACAGCAGCCAGGAGGCGATCATCAGCCTGGTCCACCATTTCAGCAGCAGTTAGCGAGTCTTCCCTTAGGTAACCTGATCGGCGGCACCTTGCCAAAAGACGCTCAATCCTGGCCCGGTCCGTGGAGGTTGTAAAACCCCACCAGGCCGGGGCAGCGTACATCATCCTGGAGACAGTAGTAGCTCTGGTCACTACATGTAGAGCCTCAGGTGGTAATCCATGTGCCCTTAACGTTCTTAAGGCATGAAGAGACCCGGCACAGGAGGCAAGAGTGGCGTCTACATGAGTAGTAACTCGAAGATCGGAGCTCAGGGTAACTCCAAGTATGTTAATGGAAGTTACTCTTTCCAGTCCCTCCAGCAACTCTGGGACTTTTACATCCCGACGACGAGATATTATCACTTCTCTTGATTTTTGTGAATTCAGTCGGAGATTGTTACGCGATGCCCAGGTCTTAACGGAGGCAAGTTCAAGACTGATCGTTCCCCGCATCGAAGAACCAATTAGTAGATACGTGTCGTCTGCATATTTTACCATGTGATTCTCGGGGTGAATCGGCTGAAGATCTGAAGCGTTAACGATATAAGACGAAGGCCCAATCCCGGCGCTTCATTAAAGAAAAGATTATTATTATTATTATTATTATTATTATTATTATTATTATTATTATTATTTATATTATTATTATTATTATTATTATTATTATTATTATTATTATTATTATTATTATTATTATTATTATTATTATTATTATTCCCACATAAGTTTTCCTCACTTTATTGTCAATAAAAGTCAAGACCCTGTCATGAGACCGTGGGCGTAGCCGCGTAGGTCATAGGTAGGCTACTCGAGTTCCTTGGTGGGAGCAACTTATGTAAAACATGCCCGTGGTTAATTAGAACAGCTGTGAAGTGACCGGTATCAGCCTGCCTTCAGCTGGTCAAAGGTTGGGCTGTCAATGGGCAGGGGCGTCCATCCTATGGGGGAATGAAGCAGAAATCTTCATAGCCTTTTCAGAGGGAGGAAGACATTTTTTTAGTACATTAAACTTTTCCTCAGTTTTTCCATCTAAGAAATTCAATAATGTGTTTATGATTTGATGAGGCTCAGCTGATACGTCAGTGCAGTCAGAAACTGAAACTGCTCAGAGAAGATGAACATTCATGGCAGTCTCTAGTAAGTCTAGTTACACACTGTCTTTGGATTTATTTGGAAATCGATTACTATGCCTTTGAGTAATTATCCTCAATTTATTTGGATACAGTCAATAATATTTTAAAATAAAACTCAAACGATAAACTAAGTCTAATAGTCCAGATGTTATTCGATATAGCCTACTTGGACACAGTCTATCATACTTTTAACTGATGTTCTCACGAACTTCTTCTATAAGTATGTTTAATAATCTTGGAATTGTTCGGTTCGGTAGCTGCATGGTTGCATGTTGACTAACTCACTGTTATCTGCAATGAATGTAACCTGATGCGGTTTGACATCGGGAAGATCTATTAAACGAATATACATACATTTGCAATTGCCCACGATGTTGAAGCAAACTTTCCGGTTCATCCAGCCAGATGACCAGTTAGGCAACATGACGATAAAACTTAGAAAAGGACAGTAAATGTGGTGCTCAGTAGCACAGACCATCATTATTGTAATGGTGTGTACTATACAACTCTGGATACGGGTGCTTGTTATATACAGGACCGCTTTCATAATGACATTGAGCTCGGTTTGCACAACCGAGATCCAGGAGTTTCGACATGTATATCACGCCGTACAAGACATTGTGCCTCTTAAAGACATGATTCCAGATGATGGAAACTAGAACTGATTCACCTATATAGATGATGCAGGCACTGACAGTGACGACGACAAGGAAAAGACATAGAGCCTGCCTATCTGTTGACAGGACAGTAGACTGAACGCAGTTTTGTCCAGCCATTACGTCTGATATGGCAACATTCAGGCTATCCCACTCTCCAGGCCCGGATCTACAGTTTAAGGGGCCCTGTGCTGATCGAATAACGGGGCCCCTTACAATTTTAAGAAGCAACGCAGACATGGAATAACCCGACACATAATTTGTTATACTTTACAGCACATAAGAAATAGATAGGACAATTGTCACGAGCTCACGACTCACGCACTGACATGGAAAGAACATAGTCTGTCAAAGAACAATATTCTGTATAAACCATTACTACCTTACTGTGCCACAGTGCTAGAGTGTATAGACTACAATGAATGTATCATAGGCTACTACGTACTCATGTTCGTTTCCTACAAGTCTCTTCTGCGAGTTTTTTGTTTGGCGAAGTCGTTTATTATGTCGTCAAAGTCAACAGTTTGCAGGACTTCCGATTCGATGCACATAAGCGACAGAGCTTGAAGTCTCTACTGGGTCATTGTTGTGCGCAGATGATTCTTCACTCTGGAAAGCGTCGAGAATGATCTCTCACCCTCACAGTTAGTTACTGGAATAGTGAGGTATATCCTCAGTGCGATCCCCACATTAGGGAAAGTAGCCTGCAATAAACCTCCGTCCGCCTTCAGCATCTCGCTCATGTGAACTACACTTTGGTCTTTCTCTGTCATAACGAGAAACGTAAATTGTACAAACTCGTCCACAAATGAGGGCTCAAGATCGGCAGGATATGATGCCACTAGGTTAGTAGCACGAGCTCGCTACTCATCTGCAGGTAGAGACTTGAAGTCCGTTATGAAGCCAAACACTTCGTGAAGGTTAGAATACGCAGTCAGTCTCTTGTGCAATTCAGCAACAGGACGATCGATTATGCAGTTGAACGTTTCTATCTTGAATTTGTCCCTAGGACTATGCACAGTGTCACGAGCGTTGCTTTCATCGAAGAATCTCTTACGTTTTACTACACGACGTTCGGCTTCCTTATATTGGTGTAATGTTTGAAAGATTGTTGCTCACTAACTGGTTATTTGAGCACCAATCTGAACAATATTCTTGGTGGTAGCGGTGTGGTTTCTTCTAGTCTCTTCGGGGTGATACGCGGTGATCATTAAAGTTCAAACCAGTAACGTTTTTCTTCAGTATATTAGTTTCAACTTTCAACGTTTAATTTACAATGTATTAATGTATTTACAGAAATCAACTTATTTGACTACACATTTCGCTTATCTTCACACTCTCGGACTGTCGACTTAACTCTTGCTCATAGATCAGTCGTCGTTCCAGTCCCTTCCTCGAGAGCGGATTCCTCTGGCAGTCGATGACGTCCCTTGTCTCAAAACTGACGCCTCCCGAGAGTGAATCCCGACTCCCGATTTCGCCCCTTTTTATCCCCGTCCTTCATCCTCCTGTCCCAGCCCCTTTCTACCATTTCTCTCCTTATTTGGTTATTTCACTTCCGGCCTTTCCATCTATCTCCTTATTTGGTTATTTCACTTCCGGCCTTTCCATCTATCTCCGCTCAGCATTTCGCTCTTGCCTTTTTTGTTCATTTAACTTCCGGCCTTTCCACCTATCCAGGCTCAGCATTTGGCTCTTGCCTTTTTTGTTCATTTCACATCCGGCCTCTCCACCAATCCCGCTGTAGAGGTCAGACTGTGCTGATGATTCATCTGGCTGTGCCTCTCCAGCCTCCAGGTCTTCAGTCACCTGCGTCTATGTATATATTTATATATATGCCTATATATATTCATTTAGGTTGATAGTTATGTTAAATATAATGTTCATTCCTATGTCTATAGTGTTCATATGCTAATTCATTTTTAGTTTGACAACGCAACAAATTACAAAGCGTTCATTCGAGTTTAAAACTCTTCAGTCTCTCATATCCCAGTCTCCCTCTTCCATTACATCATCCACCTTCGAATGCTTCTGGCTCCAGGTAGTGCATTCAGATGGAATGAAGTGTATGGCCGAGGCTCGATGGACTGGATATGTTACAGGAGCACAGGTGATCGTTCGCCACCAGGCTTGCGTTGTCATCGTCCATTACATAGACTCCTATAGCACATTAAACAGAAACAGACTCGGATAATATCAAAAACATGAATTCTAGTTATCTAACATTGAACTTTATATACACTTCGTTAGTTCATGACGTCGTTTGACGTAGGCCTACATGTGTATTTAAACTTAGGCTTCCATGTGTGCCCGAGATAAGCCATCTGCTAAACCATTCTGTTTCCCAGGAACATAGTTTATATTTACATCATATCTTTGAATGGCCAGAGCCCAACGAGTTAATCGGGGATTCGTGTTGGCCATTGTTTGAAGCCATCTCAAACAATTGTGATCTGTGTATATGTCTACTTGAGCCCCGTATGTGTATTGCTGAAAGTGATTCAAAGCCCACACTACGCATAAAGTCTCTCTCTCGACTGTGCTCATTTTCATTTCTCTGTCAAGTAACTTTCTGCTGGCGTAGCTTATAGGTCTTTCAGTTCCTTGTTCGTCCTTCTGTAATAACGCTGCTCCCAATCCTGTTCCAGATGCGTCGCACCTCAAGATGAACGGCTTTGTTATGTCAGGAGGAATTATGAATCGTTCCGATGTGAGACCTTGCTTGAGCCCGTTGAAAGCCTGGTTTTCTTTTTCAGTCCACTTTACGCGATCCGGCTTGTCTTTTCTTGTTAGTTCAGTTAACGGTGCTACTATTTCTGCAAAGTTCGGTAGATGGCGTCTGTAGAAGTTAGCTAAGCCGAGAATTGCTCGGACTTGGCGTTTCGTCTTAGGGATCGGATAGTCCTTAATAGCACTTATCTTTTCTGGATCTGGTTTTATCAGCCCATTTTCCAGAACGTGCCCAAGCACCTTTATAGATCTCTGTCCAAATTGGCATTTGTCTAGTTTAGCTGTTAGATTCGCTTTTCTGAGTCTTGCTAAAATGTCCCTCAAATGTTGAATATGCTTTTCCCATGTTCTTGAGAACACGAGTATATCATCCACATGAGCTGCCGAATATTCTTCAGCCCCTTTCAATACTTGGTCTGCTAGCCTTTGAAAGCACTTACTTGCATTCCGAGCCCCATTCGGTAAAACTGTGTATTGAAACAGCCCATGCGGTGTTCGAAAGGCGGTGTACGGTCGGCTGCCTTTCTCTAGCTCAACCTGATAAAAGGCTTGTTGCAGATCCAAACCTGTCACAAACATTGATCCTGCTGCCCTCTCTAGTATGTTTCTCATGTCGCTTGCTGGATATTCGTCTGGCACTGTTATACTATTAATCGCTCTCAGATCTGCACATATCCTAATCGACTTGTCTTTCTTTGTGACACATACGATGGGACTTGCATAGGCCGAAGTTGATTCTTCAATCAGACCGTTTTCTAGCATTGTTCTGATCTGTTCATGCACTTTGTCTTTTAAGCATTCCGGTATTCTATACATCTTGGGTGCTATCGGTTTGTCCTTCGTTAGAGTGATTTTGTGCTTTACGAGCGCTGTTCTGCCTAGCTGTCCAGAAAATCTGTCAGAGAATTCGCTTATCACTTCTTGCAATTGACTCTTTTGCTCTGCAGTTAAATGCTCATTTACTCCACAGGTATCGCCACTGTCGTCAACGACTGGCAGCGTTTCATATTCTTCCTGTGGTGGATCAGCTGTTAGAACTACATTCACGCTGGGTGTAAGACATAATTCTGACCTGTTGAACCATTTGCGTAGAAGATTAATGTGATACACCTTTTTTCCTTTGTCCGTGTCAATTTCATAATTGACGTTTGACAGTTTCCTCAGAATTTTGAACGGACCCTCCCACCTTGCCAGTAATTTGTTTTCTGTCGCATGTCTTAGCAACAAAACTTCTTCATCTGGTTCCAGATTTCGATCTTTAGAATGTTTGTCATAATAATACTTGGCGGATTGACGAGCCTGTTTTGTATGTTCTGTTGCAATTTCTGCACATCTTTGCATGTGAGTTTTCGTCATTGTCAAGTACTCGACAACACTTCTCTTCGGCGTTGGGGTTTCAAGTTGTCCTGTCCAAGCATCTCTTAGTATTTGTAACGGACCTATGACGTCATGAGAGTACAGAAGTTCGAAAGGTGCAAATCCGGTTACTGTTGACGGAATTTGTCTGCAACTGAAGGCTAAGAACGGTAATGCTAATTCCCATGACCTTGGTTCTTCACTCGTCACTTTCTTAAGCATGTCTCTTAAAACCCTGATCATGCGTTCTGCACTTCCAGCTGTTTCATGATGTTCAACTGTGGAGAATATGGGACTTATGCCTAACATCTTCTCCATTCCCTGGACTAGCTGATTTTTGAAGTGGGTGCCGTTGTCTGAAATTATATATTTCGGTATCCCAACTCGTGAGAAGACTTCTATCAGCGCTTTACATACTTTGTCTGCTTTCATGGATCCCAAGGGTATGAATTCTGGCCAATGAGTCATTTGGTCGACTAAAATCAGCACATACTTCTTACCACTACTGGAAGCAGGTGATATTGGCCCGCAGAGGTCGATTACTACAGTCTGAAATGGAACTTCTACAATAGGAGTTTCTTGTAGTGGAACCCTGTGATTCTTGGGCACATTCGCAGTCTTCTGACAGATTGGACATGACCTCACGTATGCGGCAACTTCTTCGTCCATTCCAGGCCATGTATACTCCTTTCTTAGGCATGCTTTCGTAGCCTTTACGCCTCTATGCCCCGCCCACTTTGAGTCATGGCCCAGCTCTAACAGCCTCTGCCTATATTTGATTGGTACAACTAGTCGAAGATTCTTTTCTAAATCTAGTGCATTTTTCTCAAACAGTGTTTCTTTTCTTTTATAGAGTATGTCTTTGCTGATAACATATGGCTCATTTTCTGTTTTAGCGCGATTCCACAAATCTTTCAGCATTGGGTCTGATGCCTGTTCTTGTTTGAATTCAACAGCATCTATGCCAAGATGATTGTTACTCTCCTCTGTCAGGTTATTTGTGACTTCTTCTTCCTCTGCTTCCCTTGCCTCTGTCGGCTTGACCTTTGATCCTTTCTCCTCTAATGGAATCCGATCTCGTTTCACATCTGGTATGCCATAGTCTGTGGCCCTGGTTGCTATCATCGTCCGTGGTGCCTGATTTCCCATGTCGGCCTTGCTGGCTGATTCCTTTTGGCTAGAATCCTCGCTTTCAATGCACATCTTTACTTTACCTTCCTTCATTGTACCAGCAGCAATATCTGTTAAATCTTTATTTTCCACAAAAATATCATGGCCAAGTATCATATCGACCTTTAATCCTTCTACTACCCCAGCTTTGATTACAACCTGTCTGTCAGTTCCAAACAGTGGGGATGATATTTTAACTTCTGTCATTGCTACTGGTTGAATTTTCCCAAAAGCACACTGAACATTGATTGGCCTTTGTTTAGCAAATGGCTTACCTCTTACAAAATCGGCATTTACAAGAGAAATCATCGAACCCGTATCCCTAAGCGCTTTTAAACACACTCCATTCAACATCAGTGGCACTATGAAGTTATTTTGATAGTCAGTTACACTGTTTAGATGTGATAAATCATGCACAAAGTTAACCCTTGCACTATCTTTGCCTGGGCACTGACGCCACCTGTGAGAATGCTGCCCACAAATGAAACATCCATCTTGTGATTTATTGTTTGTTTGCCATTGGTTTGACTTATGCGTATTGCTGTAACCATTGTTTGTTTTGTTTTTCACTTCACCTTGCCTTAACGCTTCGCCCTCTGCCTTACCCTTTGTCCCTAGCGTGTTTTGCATGTTTACACTTTTCTCTATGGTAATTGGCTTAGGCTTGATCCATGTCTTGCGCTCAAAAGCACTTCCCCGTTTTGCTTCTTGCATACATTCAAAATGGAGGTCTGCGTATTTGGCCACTTCTTCTGCACTTGTAGGCCTTCGAGCCTCAACGAAGAATTTGATTTCTGTTTGAAAAGATTCTTTAAGCCTCTCTGCTAACATGTCGTCTTTTAAACTCTCAAAGTTTTCTATTTCTTTTGCCTCCAGGTAATATTCCTGCATATCCCTCAATCTACACAGAAATTGAGCGTAGGTTTCTTTTCCTATGCGATGCATAGTCCTTAGTTTATCCAGATAGTACTTGGGGTTCATTTGACATGCAGCCAATATTTCAGCTTTAATCTTTTTGAAGTCGCGACAGATGGTATAAGATAGGCGGTTGTAATGCTGCCTTAGAGTCGAGTTTAGTAAAGATGGAAGCAGTTTTGGCCATTCAGAGGGATCTATTTCGTGTAATCTAGCTACTTTCTCGAAAGAATGAAAAAATGAAATCGGGTCCTCATTTTCGTGCATGCTCGGCAAGACACTAATTGCTTTAGATCTGTTTAAGCCTAATTCTGCTCTATTGTGGACAATATCGTCTTCACTTGAGTCTCTTCGAAGTAGACCCATCTGTGCCTTTTCTCTGAGCAATGTCAATTCCATTTCCATTCTGTCTCTCTCTGCTTTCGCTTTCCGTTCTGCAGCCTGACCTTCTGCCATAAATCTTCTTTCCTCAGCCCGGATCAGTTCAAGCCTTATTCGGCTATCGCTGAACCCGATATGTTCGCCTTCTCTATCTTCTGCAACCACCTCCCCTTCATCTACACAGGCCGACGTCGCTTCATTTTCTTCATCTCTCACGTTTCTCCTTTCATATCTATCTTCTGCAACCACCTCCCCTTCATCTACAAAGTCTGACGTCTCTTCATTTTCTTCACCTCTCCCACGTCTCCTCTCAAACTCTTTTAATCTTCGAATCATTTCTCGTTTTTCAAGACCAACTGGTTGAATGTCTCTTAATATGCATTCTTGCTCCAAATCCTTTTTCTTCAACAATTCAAAATCTGTAAGAAGGCTGCCTGTAGCCATTTCTTAAGAATAGCTGTTACAATAGAGTTCTATGTACTGTGATACTCTATTTTACATGTAATACAAGCACTTCACAAATAATGCTTAGGATTCTGCCGCTATGGTGTTTTACAATACACTCAGAGCCGATTTTCCTAGCTTACAAGTTTCAGTAAAGTTTAACATCAACAACAGAAGCTTCTCACCGGATTATTGCACCTCGTGCAGGTTTCTTTATTGCTGCGGGTCAATTCGGTTGAGCGTTCGCCTCTCTGCTGTAGCAGGTCTGCGTTGAATCTGTCTTGTACCGCGTGCAGGTTTCCTCCTTGCCTCGGTCGCGATCCTCTGCAGCAGCTGCCCCGTTGAGCGTCGTCTAGTAGGCTCGTCTTCTGACTGTTCTCGTCTGTCGTCGACACCTTCCTCCCGTTGCTCCCGTCCTCCCTCGGTTGACCTCCGTTGAACTCTGCGTCACGTCCTCCCTCGGTTGTTTCCGTTGACCTCCGTTGAACTCCGCGTCACTGGTTCTGTTGAACTGGATTTCGCTGGCGACCATGTAATGTTTGAAAGATTGTTGCTCACTAACTGGTTATTTGAGCACCAATCTGAACAATATTCTTGGTGGTAGCGGTGTGGTTTCTTCTAGTCTCTTCGGGGTGATACGCGGTGATCGTTAAAGTTCAAACCAGTAACGTTTTTCTTCAGTATATTAGTTTCAACTTTCAACGTTTAATTTACAATGTATTAATGTATTTACAGAAATCAACTTATTTGACTACACATTTCGCTTATCTTCACACTCTCGGACTGTCGACTTAACTCTTGCTCATAGATCAGTCGTCGTTCCAGTCCCTTCCTCGAGAGCGGATTCCTCTGGCAGTCGATGACGTCCCTTGTCTCAAAACTGACGCCTCCCGAGAGTGAATCCCGACTCCCGATTTCGCCCCTTTTTATCCCCGTCCTTCATCCTCCTGTCCCAGCCCCTTTCTACCATTTCTCTCCTTATTTGGTTATTTCACTTCCGGCCTTTCCATCTATCTCCTTATTTGGTTATTTCACTTCCGGCCTTTCCATCTATCTCCGCTCAGCATTTCGCTCTTGCCTTTTTTGTTCATTTAACTTCCGGCCTTTCCACCTATCCAGGCTCAGCATTTGGCTCTTGCCTTTTTTGTTCATTTCACATCCGGCCTCTCCACCAATCCCGCTGTAGAGGTCAGACTGTGCTGATGATTCATCTGGCTGTGCCTCTCCAGCCTCCAGGTCTTCAGTCACCTGCGTCTATGTATATATTTATATATATGCCTATATATATTCATTTAGGTTGATAGTTATGTTAAATATAATGTTCATTCCTATGTCTATAGTGTTCATATGCTAATTCATTTTTAGTTTGACAACGCAACAAATTACAAAGCGTTCATTCGAGTTTAAAACTCTTCAGTCTCTCATATCCCAGTCTCCCTCTTCCATTACATTGGTGATTGTCCACGTAACCCTGGGCTTTCTTCTCTATATCATCGAAACTCCCTCGCATTTCCTCCACAAAAGTTATCAGTGACTCGTACAGTTTCAGAGCAGTGCACGAGTAGGTCAATTTCGACTTTCTGAAGACTTGCACTTGTGGCATTAAATCTATCCAATATGGTGTGCCACATAACAGTTATATATTTAGACAGTCATAGCTATGATTGCTATGCATAGTGCATTGCAATTTGCACTGTTTCTTTCCTTAATCCTTAATTCTTTATTTTTTTACTTTTACAATTTGGGGGCCCTGTGCTGCAGCACAATCAGCACTGTGGTTAATCCGGCCCTGCCACTCTCACCAGCTTACAGGCCTACAAAATCCTGGTCACCCTTGCGGCGACCAGCTGCTCAGCTAATCAATTAATGAGTAGCATCCGCATTATGAAAACCCGACTGAGATCAACCATGGTTGATGACTGGTTTTGCACCTCTGACAGTATTAGCCTGTGAACGAGACGCTACTCTATCACTACGACTGGACGAAATTGTTGATCGCTTGGCTATGCAGTAGGCTACTTATGTTAGTACTGTCTGGCCGCTCTGGCAATATGCCTCTGTGTACAAGCCTTCATATTTTATAAAGCATAATGTTGCTTTCAAGATTAGTTAACTAAAAGTTTAAGAATCTAATATTAAATGTGTTTCCAATTTCGATAATCGAGGTTTTCTCGTGTCGACAGTCGACCAAACATCTGCGGCCGTCGTCGTGGGGGGGGATCTGATTACAAGAAGGGGAATGCTTCATAGGCGTAAGGGGATGGACGCCCCTGTCAATGGGTATAGGCCTACATAGATATCCCAGTTCGTATAGGCTACTGCACACTTCGATACAGTGTCATTTTGTTGACGCAGGTAAGCAGATGATAACAGCGCTAACTGAACGATTTACTCCCAAAATTGTTATATCGAATTAGAAAACAAGTGGGTAACCGGCCGTTATACGTATCAACGCGCAAACACGCAAAGGCACAGATAGGCCTATCATAAACCGCCATTAGCAGTGACGTAACTAGAAATTTTCGTTTGGGGGGGCTTTAAGCCTTAAACATAGCCCGAGCCTATAGTGGAGCCGGGGGCTTCACTCATTTTTAGGGGGGCTTCAGCTTCGTTTGGGGGGCTTAAGCCCCCCAAGCCCAACGCTAGTTACGTCCCTGGCCATTAGCCCAATTGTGCACAACTTAGCCCAAAAGACGGCGTTGCCATCTTTTACAAAAGTGACTAAATTAGTTCAGGCAACTCGCCTATTTCACCTAATTTAATTATTTACAAATAATTTATATTCACAAGAGTTAGTTATTTTTTTATATATTTTCCCGCCTTCAACATAGAAAGTTTGCTGCTTGTAGGCCTACGTAGGCCTATAGGCTAAGTTGAACAATGCATCAGTTTTCCGTCTTATTAAACCTAAAACCTTTATCATCAAATAATAGCC
Source organism: Aporrectodea caliginosa (assembly GCA_020284085.1). Lineage (NCBI taxonomy): Eukaryota > Metazoa > Annelida > Clitellata > Crassiclitellata > Lumbricidae > Aporrectodea > Aporrectodea caliginosa. The sequence continues at coordinate 18,546 of JACEVL010000751.1, forward strand.
AATAATATCCTGGACCAGACTTTAAACGGAACAGCCAATGCCTACACGTTTTTGTTTTTTGCTTCTCTGCATTGCGTTCTGACAATGTGTTATGAATAAACGAAGATTCTATTAAAGTTTATTGCCTCCACTAATGATCAATTGCCACTTGCCGTCAACGACCTCATAATTTATCATTGCTATCTATACAATACAATAGGCTACAACTGATCTTTGATATCGCCCTTCTTACTAAGCTCAGAAGTGCACACGCCTCGGCGGCGCAGAAGCATTATATTGCAGAGCAATTGTGTGCGAAGGACCTGCTCAAGGTCCCTATAGGCGGCGGCTTGAGGTGGATTCGAACCTGCAACCTTCCGGCTGCAAGGCACCGAACATACCCTACACCGCCGCGCCCCACACTATAGTCTAAATATAGATATCGATGCTTTATATAATATATATGGGCTAATATGCCGTTAGGCTATATCAAGGAATCTATTATAATTACTAGCATTTTTTTACCCGGCGTTCGCCCGGGTTTTCCCCAGGCGTAATTTTTAACGGCTGCAAATAAAGGCTACTTACTTACTATATTTGATGATGGGCTTCATTATTTAAAAAATGTCCATGTATCTGAATGGAAACGATATTTTAGAGGTGAACATAGTTGCTTTGCCCGTGTAGGCTACTGCGGGGGTTATCTCTACCTTATATAGGCAATATTAATAGACGAAGTTCTGCCCATTGCCTTCTAGATACTACGTCTGCCGTTAGCCCGCGTGAAGTAAGATTGCATATTTAGCCCCCGTGACGTGGACAAATGGCCACAGTATTTATAAGATAGCCTCGTCGAAACAGTTGGAAATTTAAAACGTCCATAGGGCCTATATCGGTGTTTAAATAAAATTGCGAGCTGAAAATAGTCGCGTTGATCTAGACGTGGCGTAATAATGTTTTGTAAAATTTTGTAAATCGCTAAAGCGTTCCGTTTCGGAGCCTTTAGACAACAGACAAACAAAGTAACATACAAAAACAAACGGAAGGAAAACGTAAACAGACTTAAACTTATAATATAGATAAGAGGTCGTAGGTCATAGATAGAATACCATATTAATGGGTACGTGGGTTGTCTTGACAATGTGTATAAGTTGAATAACCGGTCACCGAAACATCAGTCGACCGACTTACGCGTTGTCACATGCAGTTTGCCACAGCTAGGGTTTTCTCACTAGCCTAGATCTGGGGTTTTTGGGCTCCTTTTGGGATTCTGGAGATTTTTTGGCAAAATATGCATAAATCTAGGTATATTTCTGACCATTGGCATTTTGCATGCATAATGCACATTATTTATATTGTGATTAAATGTAAAAATTTGTGCGCTATATAATTTTTAGTCCACAACATATAATTCTTGTTTCAATACAGGGTGTGTTACTATCGCTAGAGGTGCTGGCATAGACCAAAATGGGCGCAGAAGTCAAATAGAGCGAACTGCCATGATTGGTCTCTACACACACCCACGTGCACAGACAAACAAACACCCCCCCACACATATCCATTGCTTTATAACATGTATATGTATGTTTTCGTAATTTGCATAATTTAGTCTGTTTTTAACAGAAATATTATTCAGGGGCCTACAGCTTTCAACAGAAATATTAGGCCTATTTACTTTTACTTTTAAAGTATTTTTTTTAGTTTCATTGCAAGAAACCTGAAGTGACTAAAATGAAATGTTAATAGAAAAACAAAAACTTCGTTTCTATTTTGTTTAAAAGACAAAGTTTTATATTATTTTCGAGATAAAACATTTTGGTCTTTATTGGTAGGGTAGGCCTAGTCCCTAAATCACGAATTCACGGAAATCACGGAAACCGTGAATTTCGTCGTTTGCCGTGAATTTTGCCGTTTGCCGTGAATTTTGCCTTTTCCCGTGATTTTCCGTGATTTTTCACATTTTCAGCACTTTTTTCTACAAAAACACGTCAAAAATGGCGCCGACGACCCAAAAAAAAAAAAAAGGTCATCGGAAAATTTTTTCACGGTGCCGTGAATTTTTTTGCATGGTGCCGTGAATTTTTGGATTTTTGCAAAAGTATGCCGTGATTTTTTCACTTTTTTACCGTGAATTAGGGACTACCCTAATTGGTTAAGTCGATATTTGAGGGCGCTATATTTACGCTTGGAACAGGGCGCAGTTATAGCTGGCTACGACCCTGCAAATAGCATAAGTTACTTACTTTCTCATTTTCCAGATTTCATGCTTAATATTACATCTTACGTAGTGGCGCCGTTGATGTGGGATCATGTGGCTGCCTGTACGAGTTTGTTTTTCGTTTACATGTTAACCTGTTTCATTGAGTCTCTGTCACTATTTCTAGCTTTTAAACCGGCTAAATGAAGATCTTAACTTCAAGGATTATTTCAAGTTTACAGGAGAGTGGACTTTTCGGTAATTGATGGATTAATTGATTTTTTTAAAGAAACATTCGCAATATTTCAACGCCGTCATCGTGGCCTCAGCACGTGTCTGTTTTCGCTTATGTTTGACCAGTTTTAATGAGCCACATTCACTATTTCTAACTATCAAACTGGCTAATGAACGTCTTAACATTGTGAATTATATAGAAATTCATAAGAAAGCGGATTTTTTGAGGAAACTGGCAAATGAATTACTTTTTGAGAAGAATTGGATCTATCTTTGCACCCGGCAATTCGGCATAGAGATAGATGACGTCACCGAAGCAGCCATCTTATCACAGCAAGGACACATGACGTCAGCATATGACGTCAGTTCAAGTATGCCTGTAAGATACACTCGAAGCGAGATTTTTTAGCTCACTGCGGTTTGTCAGTCTGTTTTATTAAACGAAGATATATTATATTCGGCGGAAACGGCCTATGTTGTCATAAGCTGCCGTTAAACTGTGGACACACACACACACGCGTAGGGACCCTGGGCAAGTCCTTCACTCGCAATTGCTCATGCGCTTCGGCGTGAAACTCCGATTCAGCGTTCGCGCAGTAGTCGGGAGCGCCTCTGAATGGGAAATCTGGTAGGGGCGCTATAACAAGTGTTCAAATACAATACAACACACACACACACACACACACACACACACACACATTGGAGTTCTATATAGTCTGGGGGTTTCTGGGGATTTTTCAAAAGGAAATCTAGGGTTATTTCAAAAACCTGAGTGGCAACACTGGTCATATGGACGGCAATGGGCATAGCAGCTGTAAGACGTCGTTAATAGTTGGAATTATGATCGTATTGTCATAATTATGTGGGTGACAATTATGTGGTGGTAATTACGACTCCGGCGTCATGGCGAAAGTAGCCTAATCGAGTTCATTTAGGCTACCAATATACCCCTAGAACTACAAGGCTCTGTGTCCACTTTTTGCGAAACGGAGAAAAACGATTTTTAAGATTTGCTGACGAAATTTTTTTGCTCTGTTTTATTGATGGCAATTAAATTAAACGTTTTGGAAAACAATGTTTTTCCTTAGTATATATATATGTATGATTAGCCTATATGTGTATTTCGATCATAATGCAATTATGTAAACAGATTATGAGTAATTTGGCTATAATTATGGCAGGGGTGACTATTTTTGGGGGTGCGGGCGGAATCCCCGTAACCCGAATCCCCGAAAGGCATTTCAGCCGAATCCCCGAAATTGATTTGCTAAGTCCAACTCGAAAGAATATTATTGAGAAATAAACATTTGAATCTATAGACAGTATATCAATATAGGCCTACATCAAGGCAACGCTAAGTCTATGTCATGTTTACAATTTAACTCTGAATTGCTCGGCCGCTTTCTAGAAACTGTTTTCGGGAAATCGGGCTTTTGTCTGTTTTCAGCGTTTTCGGGGTTTCGGGGATTCGGGCTGACCCCATTTTTGGACATAGAGCTGTATAACATAATTGATTGCAGACAAAGTGAGTGCTGTAGCCTGTTATAGGTTACAAGTCCAGTCACGTGTTAAAGATCTCTCACTGGTATTGGCTATGGACATAACACCGTATAATTCTTTTTTCAAACCTCACTCGATCACGGTTATATCTCCAATTCACGTGATACAAAATATATGATTCTATTGGATGACAACTTGTTCCTCTATAGCTTTGAGACACTGTCCAAATCAGGTTCAAATTTGTGGACATAGAGCTTTATAGCACTGAAGCTAGAGCTTAAGAAAGCGTCTCCAGTTAAGCTAGACTATTCAGGACATTAGCCTCTGTCATGGGGCCGTCCATAAATGACGTCACGCACCTAGGGGAGGGAGGGGGTCGGAAATTTGTGACGATGTGTGACATGGGGTGGGGTTGGAGAAATGTGACGTCACATCAGGTCTGTGTAATTAAATTTAACAAATAGCAACAATTTAATTTTAATAATAACAGCACTAATTTTGAGTACTAAATTTTCATTACTTTTTTGATTATTTTAATGTTTACGGGCACCATTATTAAATTTTTTCTAATTATTTCAATATTTGGTCACCGTTAGATTTTAAAATATGCATGCTTTCCCTATTTGTTCCACGAAGGAGCATTTTGCTTCGCCATGGAAATTTGGTTTTAAGGGGTCAGAGCTTTGTGACGTCATTTTTCAAGGGGTGTCACTTTTTGTGACGAAGTGTGACGAAGGGGGAGGGGGGTTCAAAATCGGCCAAAATTGCGTGACGTCATTTATGGACGGCCCCCCATTCCGGTAACGGATACAGCGTTAGGTTGATTTTTAAAAAAGTGGACATCAGGCGTTATAATTCTAGGGTTACGAATTGGAACCGACCCCACCACTTAGCTTTCTGTGCGAAGTTTTTCAAGTTTTAAAACAGATGAAAATTACTGAAATTGGGTCATGTATAAATATAGGATAAATCTTCTGCGGCGGAAAATTCCGCCGCAGAAGTACCATTTTCGACACAATTCTGCGGCGGAAGCGCTTTGCGCATGCGCAACCTTCGGCGCATGCGCGTTGTTCAAAATGCGGTACTTCCTATAAATTGGCGTCGTGAGGGTCGGTTAGGGTCAGGTTTGGCCTCGGGAGTGTCGGTTAGGGTCAGGTTAAGCGCTGTGACGGTCGGTTAGGGTCAGTGTTAGGGTTAGAGTTGTTTTTAGATAAAATGTCCAAAAAAATTCCGCCGCAGAAGTAAATTTTCGCGGGTTGCGTGGCGGCATTTTCCGCCGCAGAAGCACCACGCATAAATATATGATTACATTAATTTTGCAATAGGCCTATATTAATTTGCATTTCCTTTCAGATGCTTGTGTCTTTCCGCACAATTCGTGTGTTCAGTGCTAGCTGCGTCACTGCAGTCTCTCGTGCCATGCAGCGTCCACCGTCAACTGCGGCCGTGACGAACGAGGGAGCGCCTGCAGCTCTTCCTGCCCTTCCTTTAGTCAGTTATGTAGCAGTTCCATATAAAGATACTTTTTCGAATGTGGGATTTGTGGACGTTGGGTCTGCAGATGGCCCTGTTGTTGTGGCACTTCATGGAGCTACGGGTGGACTACAAGACTTTGCCGAGCTGTACGGTCCACTGACGGATAAAGGGATCCGGGTTGTGGTTCCAGAATTTCCAGGTAAACAGCTGAATTTATATGATTACACACAGAATTATTGAATACTTTTATTATTGTTATTAATCATAGAATTTCCAGGTATACCGCTAAACATACATGATTGCACACAGAATTATTGAACATTTAAAAAATTATTTTTATTAATCAGATATTTATATCATGTTAATTTATGAATTCACTGAAAAGTGCAGGTATCTGGTAAGAGACAGGTCTTCCGTTTTTTTGCAAAATGAGATATGTGAAAGGTTAGAGTTCAGCAAAACCGTTAGTGGCAAATTCCGAAGATGGTAACCTGTGTGAAAAATGTTTTTTCCTTACTTACTTCTGAAACATTGGTTTTTTTCTTACTTACTTTTTGAATAGTAATCCTACTCTAGTGTTAATCTGGAACGTCGTGTTTTACTTAAAGTAAACTGACAATTTGTTAAGTAGAATTGATTTGCTGCGTAAATATTTCTGGTAACTTTTTGGAATACTTGTGGTTAGTGTGTCGTTAGTCGTGACATATGAAAATAACTGAAACTGTAATTGAAAAATAAAAAACTGTAACTTAAACTGAAAAACCTGAGTGCAGTTAAATGTTACTGAAACTGTAACTGAATAGCCATAACTGAAATAACACTGCTATAGACACACTAACCAGACTCAGTATTGCCTAACTGCAGTTCATCAATCCATTCTGTCTTTGTAGGTTATGGACAAACAACAGTTGAAAATGCTGCAGCATACGATGAGTCAACCGAGGCAAGGGCTACGCTTGTGCATAACTTCTTGACGACTGTTGGAATTAGCAGGTGATCATGCACGATAGTACTCTAGTGGGTTAGGATTCTGTTCTGTAAGTCAAAAGGTGAGGGGTTCAAATCTCTTCTAGTAGAGAAAGATGTTTTATTCTCCACTCAAGCCTCCAATAATCTCGGCTACAAAATTGTACACTGATCATACACTGTCGGTGGAAAGATCACAGTGCTGAGAAAAGACTGGCCACCCACCGGCGTATGTGACCTCTCACAAAGAAATTACTGTGTGTATTGGTCGTGTGTAATGGTCGTTTTATAATTCAACTTAATAATTGTAATTGTAATTGTGTTTGAATATTTGTATAGCGCCACTCAGAGATTCAGAGGCGCTCCCGACCCAGGGCTCTAACAAATAAGATAGTGTTCAGGTGTTTCCGAAACAGAGGAAGAGAAAGGCTGAGGAGCTCAAGACGCGATTCATGCGGAAGATGGTTCCAACTGGAGGGGCCGACATAAGCAGAGCTTCTGGATTGAGCAGTTGCACCTCGCATGGACAACGAGGACAACTAGAAGGCCTCTGGCGGCCGAGCGCAGAGCAGAGCGACCAGGGAGTGTAGAAACCGATGTGCATAAGGCATGAAGGAGCTACCCCGAGTAGAGAGTTGCGCATAAGTGTGAGAATTTTGAACTGAATGCGCTGGGGCACAGGAAGCCAGTGTAGAGTTTCCTGAATGAAGGAAGATATGTGAGAATACTTCGGGAGACCACAAATTAGGCGGGTGGAGGCGTTAAGAATTGACTGAAGCTTGGAGAGGTTTAGTGAGGAGAAGATGCAGTTAGATATCTAGATCTAGATAATAGATTTATGCTATACTGGTGTTTACAGAATTGCCTATCCGCCATAGGGTGCCTCTCTGTCTTACGGACTGATCATTTAGATATTGACCTGATTATGGCTTGGGTTTGGTGTGCCATCGGTTGATGCCTTGTGCATAAGACACCGGTGCAATAGAAATGACTAATTACAATTACAATTTTGCATTAATAAGCATTTTTTTTAAATGTGTTCACACATAATTATGTACTTATTTTAAGTAATATATACTGTGCATAATGTTCGTATTGATATTAGTAACTCACCATCTGAGATTTGGTATGACTGTAGTTGACAGGCATTTGGTTCCTGTGTATAGAAGTCTAACGTATTTTTAGTCTGATGAATTAATTATTTGACTTGTAATATATGTTACCTTTGTTGCTGTCTGTTTATCTACACAGCGTGACGGCTATTTGCGGTCACAGTATGGGAGTAGCAACAGCTTTCCATCTTGCTGCCAACCATGACTATTTCAAGTCAGTTGTCTATCTCAGTGGTGTGGGATTCAGGCCACATTGGTTAGTTGACATCCTTATTTCAGATAATAGATCAGATAAATGGGCTTTTTGAGTGTTTGGTAGTTGGAAATTGTGAAGGTCAAATGGGTGCATGGACGGATGAGTTGATGGATGAAAGGATTGGTTGGTGTCATTTGGATAGGTGACTGCATGGTTATCTATCGGGGCGGATAGATAGATGGAAAGATGAATGTATGCATGGATTGGTAGGTGGGTAGATTGGTGATGGATGGAATAGATAGATGATGGATGGGTATGGATGAGTGGGTAGGTGGGTGGACGGTTGGATATATGAATAGAAGGCATTCATTTGTAAATTGATGAGTGTGTTTTGTGAAGCTTGTGTTGTAAATGTAGTTTTGAGAGTGCAATTCTGATAGGATGATAATTCATAATTGTATGTTACTGAGCATGGAAAACGTTATGTTTGATCCTAGGAGTATTTCGCCATACTGGATTACGTGTTTGTATGCAAGATTGCTGGATAACAAGGTGACGGAGCCCCTTATGAAGAACTTGCTGTCGTTTGCTTACAAAATAATGGGCAAGTAAATTACTGGGTTCTGTTATTATTTATTATAATTATTACTTAAACAATATGATATCCTGGTTCCTCTTCTGCTTATCAATCTCACCGCTCTTAATCAAAACACCACCTAATATCTATCTGCCTGAATCTTACATGTCAACCTGGAACTGATCCTGCCTATCGATTTTGTTTTGACTGAGCATCTGTGATTGAGCTGGTTCCTGCGACTTAAGCTTTATGGGGCTTTGAGGAACCTAGGGATTATGGTTATATTTATATAATAATTTTCTCTGAGCAAATAATATCTTAACTAATTTTCTATAGCATTTATTATCCTGTTGCACAAGGCATCCATCATTGATCTCTTGCAAGTGGAACTTCATTCCGTATCACAAATCCTTTGGCTATAATAATCAGTCGACAAGACTTTAGGGACTGATTGACCGGCCGCAGGTGTAATACAGATATCTGGCAAACGTGGAGGCAGTTGCTCATGTCTTAAGTATCTATCAGCAGTCTAAATCTAATGCAATGACTTCTATACCACAAGTATCTTATTGCACAGGGCACCAATAGATAGTTGCTTCAAGTGAATTTGCTTCCACCCCGGCCCTGTAAATTGCCATTGTGATTATAGTAGTATGTTGAGGTGAAATTCAAGTGTGTTAGCCACTCATCTTTTGTTTTCACATATTTCAGGATTTAACGCAGATGCTATACAATGTGGAATGAAAGCTGGATTAGTGTCTGCATCACGAATAGGATTCAACGAGGTAGGTCTTCTACTTAATTGATTAAATTGTGCACGCTTTCCACTGTGATAACAACAACTTGAAACTTATGAAATACAAAACCTGGTAGCCAACCTCTCTATTCATTATTAAACGTTCATAAATAAGCTAATAAGCTAGTGCCCTGCGCTTAGCTTTGGGTAGCTCCCGTAGACATTTGAAGTTTACAGTTATGATTCATCATGATTATAGTAGCATGTTGTAAGACTTGCTTCTACCCCTGTCCAGGTCGCTTATGGTATCGGGATATGAGACCTGATTTTAAGTAATCGTAATCGTAATCGTAATCGTAATCTCCAAACTTCTAAAGCGCCACTCGAAAGCCAAGCGCAGGGCACCAGCTTATTCACGAGCGCTGCGTCTAATCAGAGGGGTTGTCCAAAAGAGTAGTCCGAGGGAGGTCCGAGTCCGGTTTCCAGGGATCAGAGAGGGCACAGCAGATGTTAAGGCGGGTGTCTTTTAGGTCGAGGATTGGAAGGTACAGGATCAGATGAGTCAGGATAAGAGTTCTTGAAAAGCAGAGACTTTAGTTTCGAGTGGAAAGCCTTGGGGGTGATGGATAGAGGAGCCTGAGGCAGATGATGGTGGATGATTGGCGATGATGGTGGAGGAACCGAAAAAGTGCGGAATTCAGGAGGTAGATCGTTCCAGAGACGCGGCGCAGTGTTGGATATTGCTCGGTTGGAGAAACATGGAGTAACATGTATGTATGTACCTGGGCGCTTACGATAGCATCTTTTAAGTCTATTACAAAAGAGTTGCCTGCGTGAATCTGTATGATGTTAAGTTGTTAACTGTTATTAAGAGTAGAAATGTTATTATAAGCAGAAATGTCAGTAGCCAGCAAACTAATGCACAGAATGCTAGAGGAGTCACGAATGGCATGCCAACACACAAACACGTGGTGTGCAACAAATGAATTCCCGTCCTTAGTTGAACGATGAGGCCCTGGCCAACACAAACACACACACAGACACAAACACACACACACACATGTGGAGTGCAACCAATGAATTCCCATCCCTAGTTGACAGATGACAACTCTTATTTTCATTTAAGGCGTCTCAAGGTCATTTGTCGTTCTGTCTCCTCCTCCACCTTTGTCACTTTAGTACATGATTTTATATGTTCTTGAATCGACTAAGTACTGCAATTCCCTTCTCATTGGTCTTCCCCAGGTTAATCTCTCCTCTTCAGTCGGTTCTCAGCACAGCCTTCCTCGGTACTCACATCTCTACCTTTATGTTTGAAGAACAACATTGGCTCCATCTCCCTGCTTTTTGCATTCAATTCAAAATCCTCATTCTGATCTTCAAAGCTCAGAGAGGTCTTTCCCCGAAATATGTAGTTTTTTTTAATACTTCGGCCTCATTCAGCTTCCTCCCACCGTCCACACCATTCCTCAAAGAGACGTGACCTTCTGGTTCCCCGTACTAGAGCAGCTATGGCTCAGTCCCAACCTTTTGCTTCAATTGGCACCTCTCGAATGTGCTTTCTTCATCTGCTCACTCAACATTTTTTCTGGCAGTCTTTCTTCCTGCATCGCTTTTCTTAAAACCTGCTTCTTCTAGTGGGGCCTTGGACACTGGGAGCGTATCTGAACGGTTCAACCACTAGAGGCTCTTTACAAATGCTTGAGTACAATAAAAATACATCGTTCAGTCTCTGGACCAAGCTGCATCGAGTGTGAAGTGACGACGGGCAGTAAGTAGCCCACCAGTCCCAGGGCAGAGTCGTTAATGTAATTAGCACATGACTGTCAAGTGATTAAGTTATTCTTTCTTTATGGTTTAGTTATGTATATGCAAAGTCCAGGTCATTGAGAATCTGAAGAAACACTGGTTTTACTTGTAAGCACTTATTTTAGGTCATTTTTAATTTTTAGGTCGTAGTTTTGTGTTTAAATGGGAGCTGGTTGAATGGTAACATGCTGGCACGAAGATCAGAAGGACGCGGGTTCGATACTCACTAGCCCCATAAGGTTGACTCAGCCTACCGCTCCCTATGGCAACTGTAAAATGAGCAGTAGGACAGGCTGTTATACAGTTAAATTCGACTCCTGTTAAACTTGTTATCATCTGTTACTACTAGATCACGTAATCTTACTGCATACTTGTCAGTTTGAATTAATAAACGAATATTATTATTATTATTTCTTTTGCAAAACGCAGTGGAGATTATTACGTTACAGTTTAACGAGACATTTTCATATTGTATGAAACGGTTTGATTCAATAGTAGGCTTGTTTTGTTGTTGGATTAGGTTGAGGCGAATGCAGGTCTTGTGAGAGACAAAGGGCTTCCAGTCTTCTTATCATTCACCCAGAATGACCGTTTGGTTGAATGGGATGTTCCAATGGAAGTTGTCAAGCATTTTGGAACATCGGAGGAAAGCATATCCTGGCTGGATGCCAAAGAGCAACTGGTGAAAGGTGCAAGCGTTGACGATGGTTTGTATCTATATCTCTTTCAGCGGATGTTTTCATTCATTTCGCTCTGCTTAAGTATTATCAGGTATCCATTATTGTTTACAGTGATTATCATGTTCTACGTTGATTGGCAGTGTTCTTAGTTGTAGCTTATTATTCAGCTGCCTGAATCCTCATTTAGCCTCACTCTCAATACTATAATCCAATCCAATTTGCCCCATTAGAACCATACCTATAATAGTGCTGAACAGTGCATTATCTAGGCCTAAAGCTATAATAGTACTATAGTCTCTAATACTATAACTGCATAATCATGCATTGATGTTACTTGTTGCGTCTTGACAGCAAGTTTTGAAATAAACGAAAGTACAATACAAATACAATAAAAAAATCATTATTAACAAACATGATCATCATCCTCATTTTTGTCTGTGGACTGTTAGACGATAGGTGACTACGGTAAATTTAATCGTTTTACTACACAATTCTCTGTTATGTGCTGCCAGACTACATGTAGTATCATAATATGGTGGACATTTCTTTGGGGCCTGCTATGTGTTCAAGCAATTCTCCCATAGGGTCTGCCTTTTGTTAAGGCTTTTTGTAATTCCCATTATCATGCTTTTGATCTTTCTGTGATTATTAACAGAAAAGGCACAAGTACCTTGGTTTCAAATACAAGTATGAGTTCAAATGCTTTTTGTCTAGTACAGGTACTTGCTTTAGTTGTAATATAAGTACACAACTACACATGGTTACTGTGTTGAACAAACAAAGTCGAATAATTTTGTCGTAACACACATGCATTCATTTGGAAATGGTCAAGATTGAGAAATAATAGGTATACGCTTTAATGCTACACTACCATTGCTAAGCACTTGTGTGACAGGTGTGCTGGATACAGTTCTAGAAGCTGGTATATACAGTTTGTTTATAACATTTTTAGTGCATTTTAATTTAGATTTAAATTGGGTAACAGATGAACATTGACGGATTGTAACTGGGAGACTGTTCCATTCTTTGGGTCCGGAGACAGCAAAAGCACGATTTCCAAACTTCCTCTTGGTGCGAAGAACGGTAAAGTCTCCTCGCGTGGCCGATCTGAGTCCTTTAGGATTTGAAGCACAGCATGGCACGACCATGGATGTCATATATGAGGGGAGGTTCCAGAATAGATATGATACACGAGGAGGGAGATTTTGAAAGTGATACATGCGCGAATGGGAAGCCAGTGTAGATAGTCAAATGCTAATCGATTAGAATTAGAATTAGCTTTTTATTGAGTCGATTAGAATCCATTCGATTAGTCACCGTGCCAGTACCCTCAACTTGGCAGAAGCGCCTTCTCACTAGTTCTCAGTTGTTGACCCCTCCATCTGGAGCATAGGCGCAACCACCCTATGGGACCCGTGGGACGCGTCCCCCCAACTTTCGAACAGGTTGGGACGGCCGTGGACGCGTCCCCCAACTTTCGAACAGGTTGGGACGGTCCTCCAACTTTTGAAAATTGTGAGGCAAACAATGAGCCCAAAATGCACTCCATTTGGTATCAAATGCTCAAAATTGCGTCGGCTTCTGGGCTCCGCCCCAGACCCCGATGGGGGAGACTTACGACGCTTCCCATACCGCCTAGTCGTTAGGAACTTCTTGCCTTCTGCAATCTCTCCCCTCTGTACCATTAATGCCAGTATACTACAAGGCTCTGTCCTTGGACCTACTGATTTTGTCGTAGCCATTTCTAGCCTTAAACCTAAATACAGTAGAAACCGTCTCCCTAAATATGCCGACGATAGCTACTTGCAAGCTGGTCCTTGCTTCCTGCATTGACAGCACTCTTTCTGAACTTGACCATATCTCTAAGTGGGCAATGGGCATCCATTAGCAATCTTAAATTAAACCATGCTAAGACCAGTGAAATGTTTGTCAAACGACCGAGGTCCAAACCTATTGCCCTCCCTCCTCTCATCCCTGGCATCGAGCGGGTCCAGGAGATGGTTATTTTGGGTGTCACTATCTCTGATCGGATTGGCTTTGGGGCACAAATGGACAAAATATGCTGCAACGCCCGAAAATCCATGTTCGGCTACGTGTTTTGGTCGCCCACGATCACCACGGTCAACGTCTCTTTGACATTGTTAGAGCTACTATCCTCGCACGGCTACTTTATGCCTTCCCTGTTTGGTGGGGATTTGCCACTGTAGGGGAACATAAACGCCTTAACGGTATTCTGAGAAAAATGACCCGTCCAGGCTTCCTCCCTGCCGATATTCCTAGTTTTGACAAACACTGTTTTAGAGCTTATTCTACTCTTTTCCGTTCAATTCTCTTAAACCCTTGTCACTTCCAGTTTATTCATATAATAAAGTCATATTTTTCACAGATCTAGATGGATTAGGTACTTTTATATCGAAATCATCGGTGAAAAATTTGAGGTAAATAAAAGCCCAAAATGTACTACATTTGGCATCAAATGCTCAAAATTGCGTCAGACCCCGATGGGGAGCTTACGACGCTCCGCCATACCCCCTAGTCGTTAGGGGCTTCTTGCCTTCGGCAATCGCAGCTTCGCGCCTTCGGCGCTCGCAATTCCCCACTCACACATTCTAGTAGGTCCCCAACTTCTGGACCGTGGTTGCGCCCCTGATCTGGAGCGGACTCCATTGGGAGATTGGCCTACGGTTGGCTGCTGTCAAGGAGTGATACGCCTCTCTTTCACAAGCTGCTCAAGCATAGTTTATAATGGCCGTGGTTTGACTGGGAGCGCCTCCGAGTAGGTTTCTGGAGAGACGCTATATAAATTATTCTCCAAACGAACGAACGAATGGATGTTTGCCTGCTAGGGGCACATCGTGGGCTCAACAAATGTGGATTTCAGATAAGGTCTAACCTAACAAAAAGATCGGCAGAAAACGTTCAGCAAAAGTTGGGTATGTACAGATTCAGAAGTTGCCTAACATGTAATTTAAACAGATAATTATAATAACGATCACGAAACATTAAAAATTGCTTTCTTTTCTTTATTAAATTTTCTGTTTAGAACACACTAATAAACTCAATAAACAGTTATAAATAAAATAATTTAAGACGACGAAGTAACATAAATAACATTTAGCCTAAAAGTGAAATTAAAATCCGTATACATGTACACAATACATAAAATATTGACCTGTTAAAGGCCTATAATAAGTTACAGTTGTAGCCTATATAGTTCTTTAGCCCTAGATCTGCCAACTCATCTAATAATTACATAACAATTACCGTCAATAAATTATTAAAGTCACAGTTCAAGAACCACAATACATAGCCTACAGCTGAACACTACAGCAAATAAATAATAAGTTAGGCCTACTATGCAACTCATATAGGCCTAAACACTTTTAAATAATACTATCTCAATGCCCTCGAAACGATATAACTCACAAAAACAACAATGTCGGCATCGCACTAAAATATTCGAGTATGTAAAACGTTTTAAAAACTGACTTGTATAAGATTGACATTTTCACACAACAAAATATCTACGAAAGGTAAAGCACCAGATTCGCTTATAACGTTGCTCACTTACTCGATCACCGGTAAATCGAAGCAAACGAATCGTAATCGTAAACTCGGAACTTCTACAGCGTTCACAAAAGCGAAGTCGCGGGAACCAGCTTATTCACAGGCGCTCAATCAAAACAAAATCGATAGGCGGGGTCAAACTCCAGAGAGTCAGGCAGGCAGGCAGACAGGCAGGCGGCTAAGGTGGATGGTGTTTGGTGTTGAGACGGCGAGGTAGGCAGGGAGAAGTGTTGGATTCAGGATAGGATTTGTCAAAAGCAGTGTTTTCAGTGTCGAGTGAAAGACCTTTGGAGAGATAGCGAGAGGTGGAGTTTTGGTGACTTCGTAGGATGGGTCAGAAAAGAAAACACACTTACTCACTTACTATAAAAACGGAAGTCGCCATTTTACCTCGGTAGCCATGTTCGAGTAAACTGGCTTGCGATATTCGTTAATCGTAACTCAATAATGTTCGTCTTTCGCATAGAGACTTTAGAAAAAACTGCGTTTTCTCGCGCATGCGCAGCCTACGCCTACCTCTCGCCAAACCCACTTTAGTCGAGAGTCGCAGTTACCCTTTTTGTGGATGTCATAGCGTAGTACGGGTATGTTGTGTGTCACACGTTCGCATGCAGCACCTTCGACTTCTATGCATTCCACGCATCTGCATTTGACATCGATTAAGTCTTGTGGATATCTGAACTTATCGTGATTGACGATCGTGTACCATGGACACAGAGATCTGTCCGAAAGCGGGTCGTTCACGCCGGTCTGAGCTTCCGCGGGACAGTCCTGCGGCAAGTCATAGTCCACGGGGTACTCCTCCTCCGTTTGGCTGATATAAGTATCATTTTCATTAGTGTGCGTAGCGTCAACGGCGTGCAGATGGAGTTGTTTTAAATACCGTTCCCTCATTCTCGAAAGACACTTCTCCGCTATTGGTGGAATCGATCTGACTTCTCTGCGACTTCCGATAGCCAAACTGTCGACGAGTTGGCTGCAGACCATGACAAATGAGACCTGTAGAACAGAATAAGACCAAACATGACAACAAACGCGAATATTTCTAAAATAACAATAGGTAGGCTGCTCTCGATCCTCTACCTTACCGTCGCCCTAGCCATAAACAATTATTGGGCTAGGCTACACAAGATTTCGAGTGAAAGTACCGTTACAGTTACAGGTAATAGGCTAGGTAAGGTAAGTAAGCTTTTATTGCCTATATCGTTCAATCCAACTATGTAATTCAGTTTCTGCTTGAAGGAGCTCAAGCTTGGTACAGGTAGTATTTTCTTTGGTATATATCCGGTTCCAGTGATCCACAATTCTTTGGTTTAAAAATTATTTATAATAGGCCTATCTAATCGCACCCGCTTATGATACAGCTTCAGACTGCGTCCTATCAGATTTCCAGTAGAAAGCGATAACGGAACGACTGAAGTAAGTAAGCAAGCAGTGTCTATCGATGCCACACGATCGTAATAGAAAGACCTAGGCCCTACATTTGCATTTTTACATTTACTTTTCCACTTCTTTTGCACTTCACATCGTATGGGCCTACAGCGTATGAGATAGAAGCAACTTTAGTGTAGGCTTAATGGTATGTATAAAATGTAGACAAAATTGTGTAGCCTACCGTTATTTGAGACAGATACATTTCGATTGGACTAGTCTTAGATAAAGCACAGAAGTTGATGACTAGATCTCTCTCGAAGCTTCCAATATGAAACTGTTTTCCTTACCTTCATAACTAAGGCTCTTTATAGGAAATCTGTTGACGATTCTTTTTCCAGTCAAGTTGAAAATTTTGCCTTTCTGACTGAAAAGTTTGTAAATTTTCTGACGTATTCCCAGGCCTCGATTTAGAATTGCTGGGCAAAAGTAGGCTACATCAATCCAAGAAACGTCATTGCAGGCAATCGTGGGGCGGGTGACAATAACCCAAGCTGATCAAACCGCAAATTTTCGTGTCTACTAGGTAGTAGCCGGGAAACACTGATGACCCATTAGGTGAGTTACCTGAGATTAAAGATAGGCGTGTGATATGACGATCAGTCCATCCATGTTCACAAAGCAAGAGTTGTTCGTCCCAATGGTATTCATTTCCTGTATCTTTCTCTCTCTCCCCCTGTGCGTGTATGTGTGTACTTTTCCGCCTCCCTGCATCTCTATGTCTTCCGTATGCATAGATGCGTAAACTCGTACTTCAGTGTGAACTCTTGACCTCACGTACAAGCAAACAAGGCGTTGATTGGACCACAGATATGCCAATCACACTTCACGCGGTTGTTTATATTAATATATTCTGTTAATCCCTACACTAAAACGATAGCGGCTACAACCATGAGACAGACACACAGACAGACAGACAGACAGATAGACAGACAGACAGGCAGAGAATGACAGATATATCGACAGGCTTGGTAGCTAGAGTGTACGGCACTGACTAACTGGGACATTAGGCCTACCAGTTGAAACGTGAAGGACTATGCACCTGTCCTAGACATTGCCACCTGCCACTTGTTTGATCGCCAAAGCTAAGAGCAGTGTTTTGCTGTCCTACAGCGTTTATTATCGAATGCTTCCTGGATTTAAATGGAGTTTTTCATCGACTAATAACCAGCTACATTATCGCCCTCTTAGGTCGTTAGGACGTCAACATGACTAAGATGACTAACTCGTTCGGTCTAAGTATAGACCAACACTTGCGAATATCGAATTCAATCGAGAACCGTCACGTATTGTATTGTATTGTTTCTAAAGATTTATATAGCGCCTCTCTCAGAATAACTATTCAGAAGCGCTCTCAGCACGAAAACCCCGGGGAAAAGAAACGTCTTTAAAGAACGAGAGACCAAAGAGGAAAAACTAGTCATTAGTTTAGCCCTTAAAGAGGGGAAAGGTCATTCCAAGTAGAGCTAGGGACCAACCACAGCAAATGCCCGGTGTTGAGCCAAGGCAGTCCTAGTCCTAGGAACAAAAGATTTAGCCAATCAGCAGAGCGCAAAGGAACGAGATGAGGTCACTCTCTCCAATACTATATATATATATATATATATATATATATATATATATTATATATATATATATATATATATATATATATATGGCGCGTTTAGCTAGCGAGTTGCGCCGTGGTTGGTTCCCACCCTCGTCAGAAAGTTTCCTTGCACAACGTGGACCTATAATTGGCCACCAGTTCTTCACTTCTTGTCTTTCATGGCTTAGGCTAGGCCTATAGGATTGTCGGATTTAGTGTAAGATGGTGTATTTACCAACTACGATCACTCAAAAAACTTGGTAACAGGGCATTTGCGCTAGCCGGCCCGGCTGAATGGAACAAACTCCCTGTCTTTATCCGCAAATCCCCAACTTTATCGATTTTCAAAACTAACCTTAAAACACATCTGTTTAAGATTTACTATGATTGATTTTTCTGTTACGCGCCTTTGTGCAAGATTCCAATTTTGTTTAGGCGCGCTATAAATAACAGTCTAATAATAATAATAATAATAATAATAACTAAGTAGCCGTATGCATAAGTAAGTGTATCGTCCATGTTAATATAGACCTATACTGTTTACACTTGGATTATATAGCATATAAGAGTGCGTGGTTCTACTACGTGTGGTTGGCCCCACTGGTTATTTACTGTCTGCCAGCAATAGGCATATAGGCCTACCTTTGTATTTTGACGGTGGTGTCCCGTCACCACCACTTTCAAAATTGGTGGTGATGGTAACCACCACTCTTTGACTCTGTGCTGAAAGTTTTGCGCCGGTAAGACGTGGTTAGAAAGAAGTTCAAGTGACGACTGTTGCTAAGCTCTCTAGCGTGGTTGCGGTGTCGCGAACATATTAGCAGTTGTGAAACAGAATGTATGCAGGTGTATACAGGTCCATACACAAGTACACATGCGTTATCTGTGAGTTAAGTTAAAGTGGCCGACAAAGCAGACTAAATTTGTATATAGGGAAGAGAGGGAGGACGGAGAGGGGGAGGATAAGGGAACGGAAGAAGGAAGAGGAGGAAGGAGAGGATTGGTCACCACCACTTTGTTGGAAAGAGTTAATTGAGCCCTTGCTGTCAGTCCTGTGCTAAATGTAAATTGTTAATGTAGCTTACACCTCTTTATATAATTATAATTGTAAGCGAATATTTATAGAGCGCCACTCAGCAATTATTCAGAGGCGCTCCCTCCCGGCCCATGCAAGGCCGTGCTATCACTGACAAATAAAATGGACTTCAGGCGTTTCCGAAACAGATGACGAGAAAGTCTTATATATAAATCTGGCAATATAACAGCTACTTTTGCCCTCTCTGACCCTCTCACAACCGGACAAGGACTTCTAAGTCTTCCTTCTGACTACCCCTGGGATAAAACGTCTCACACGACGCAGAATCGCTCGTGAATGAGCTACTGCCCTGTGCCTGGCTTTCAATTGGCGGTTTAGAAGTTTGGAGTTCACGATTTCGTGTGGGGCCTATATAAATCATGGGAAATGTTATAATTATAGCGACCGGGTTTCTCTAGCGTGTGACCGTATTTGTTTTCTTAATACCTTTATCTCAGTCTGTCTTTACAGTTCGCTTTCCTTCCTTGTTCGATTTCATTCGCTAATCGCACGCAACATCTATCGGGATCATCGAGCCCCGTGATTGATTCCCTCTTCACAAGCAGGAAATTTGTTGTCGGGTTCAAATCTAAGTCAGTGTGGCAGGCAGTTGGTTATTAGTAGTAGGCCTTTCCAATTCGTCATTTTTCCAACACTATAGTTTAACTGCTATGAGATATTTATAATTATTCGATTTAAGTGTAATGTGGGATTGCTACCTGTAGGCGTCTACGCTTGTTGCGGAGTATAAGCCGCGCCTTATATATGCGGTGATTCACGACTTAACGCGCAATCATTCAAATGAATCTTTGCATTTTACATAATAGGCCTACTGGTCTAGTTGAATTCGTTCCAACTGGGCGCCGAGATGTTTCATTGACGGTATGTAAATTATGTAAAATGCAATTACCATGGTAACACGAAGATCATGGGAACGCGGGTTCAATACCATAAGGTTAACTCAGTCTTCAAACTCCCTGGGGGCGACTGTAAAATGAGCACCAGTACAGATTGGCGCCTTGCAGGATGCCATACAGCTAAATTTATATACTCCTGTAAAACTTGTTATCATCTGTTACTAGGTCTATACTGTAATAGTGATTTTCAAGCGGTATACGCGAAGGGCCCACCACTAGGCTAGTGGTAGCCTACTCCAGGTGTCGCAAAGTGGTAGGCCTATAGAAGAAACAATCAAAATTTTAAAAAATTCTTTCTATGAGTTTATGCCCATCTTTCTTTGATTAGCTATTCTATGATATTTTAATGTTGAAACGTCGCAGCCTCGTCATTTAGGCCTATTCGTTCGCAACAAATAAATGTGTAGACTAGCCTACTACATAAGCCTACAATACAGACTCTATTAATATTTATTTATTAAAATTTTAGAACCAACGATGGATAAACGGTTGAAACAATAACCACTTAAAAGAAATCCAGAACTTCTCAACGCATCCGTTTACGCAAATTCCCCCTAATAATTAATTGCAAGAGGACTTCGCGCTCGCCTGTTGTTTGTGATATGACCTTTGCTGGTGGTTGCCTATGCCAACATTAGATTTTTACCTCTTGGTACAATAAAATTAAAGTTTGAAAACCGCTGTATACTATATTGTGTAATCTTACCGCGTAGGCTGCTGGAGGAAGGGAACAACTATCACTGATTCACACAATGCCCATTGCGTTTCAGTTGTCCCTTGGGTGAACCACACACGTAGGACAATCATGATCATGATCATGATGATGATGATGATCATTATTGTAATGTTTGAAAGATTGTTGCTCACTAACTGGTTATTTGAGCACCAATCTGAACAATATTCTTGGTGGTAGCGGTGTGGTTTCTTCTAGTCTCTTCGGGGTGATACGCGGTGATCGTTAAAGTTCAAACCAGTAACGTACACTCTACACGTTTTCTTCAGTATATTATTTCAACTTTCAACGTTTAATTTACAATCTATTTACAGAAATCAACTTATTTTGACTACACATTTCGCTTATCTTTACACTCTCGGACTGTCGACTTAACTCTTTGCTCATAGATGTCGTTCCAGTCCCTTCCTCGAGAGCGGATTCCTCTGGCAGTCGATGACGTCCCTTGTCTCGAAACTGACGCCTCCCGAGAGTGAATCCCGACTCCTGATTTCGCCCCTTTTTATTCCCGTCCTTCATCCTCCTGTCCCAGCCCCTTTCTACCATTTCTCTCCTTATTTGGTTATTTCACTTCCGGCCTTTCCATCTATCTCCTTATTTGGTTATTTCACTTCCGGCCTTTCCATCTATCTCCGCTCAGCATTTCGCTCTTGCCTTTTTTGTTTTTCTAACATCCGGCCTCTCCACCAATCCCGCTGTAGAGGTCAGACTGTGCTGATGATTCATCTGGCTGTGCCTCTCCAGCCTCCAGGTCTTCAGTCACCTGCGTCTATGTATATATTTATATATATGCCTATATATTCATTTAGGTTGATAGTTATGTTAAATATAATGTTCATTCCTATGTCTATAGTGTTCATATGCTAATTCATTTTTAGTTTGACAACGCAACAAATTACAAAGTGTTCATTCGAGTTCAAAACTCTTCAGTCTCTCATATCCCAGTCTCCCTCTTCCATTACATCATCCACCTTCGAATGCTTCTGGCTCCAGGTAGTGCATTCAGATGGAATGAAGTGTATGGCCGAGGCTCGATGGACTGTGGATATGTTACAGTAGCACAGGTGATCGTTCGCCACCAGGCTTGCGTTGTCATCGTCGTATACACAGACTTCTAGCACATTAAACAGAAACAAACTCGGATAATATCAAAACATGAATTCTAGTTATCTAACATTATACTTTAATACAGTTCACTATACACATCGTTAGTTCAGGCCTTCGTTTGACGTAGGCCTACATGTGTATTAAACTTAGGCTTCCATATGTGCCCGAGATAAGCCATCTGCTAAACCATTCTGTTTCCCAGGAACATAGTTTATATTTACATCATATCTTTGAATTGCCAGAGCCCACCGTGTTAATCGGGGATTCGTGTTGGCCATTGTTTGAAGCCATCTCAGACAATTGTGGTCTGTGTATATGTCTACTTGAGCCCCGTATGTGTATTGCTGAAAGTGATTCAAAGCCCACACTACGCATAAAGTCTCTCTCTCGACTGTGCTCATTTTCATTTCTCTGTCAAGTAACTTTCTGCTGGCGTAGCTTATAGGTCTTTCAGTTCCTTGTTCGTCCTTCTGTAATAACGCTGCTCCCAATCCTGTTCCAGATGCGTCGCACCTCAAGATGAACGGCTTTGTTATGTCAGGAGGAATTATGAATCGTTCCGATGTGAGACCTTGCTTGAGCCCGTTGAAAGCCTGGTTTTCTTTTTCAGTCCACTTTACGCGATCCGGCTTGTCTTTTCTTGTTAGTTCAGTTAACGGTGCTACTATTTCTGCAAAGTTCGGTAGATGGCGTCTGTAGAAGTTAGCTAAGCCGAGAATTGCTCGGACTTGGCGTTTCGTCTTAGGGATCGGATAGTCCTTAATAGCACTTATCTTTTCTGGATCTGGTTTTATCAGCCCATTTTCCAGAACGTGCCCAAGCACCTTTATAGATCTCTGTCCAAATTGGCATTTGTCTAGTTTAGCTGTTAGATTCGCTTTTCTGAGTCTTGCTAAAATGTCCCTCAAATGTTGAATATGCTTTTCCCATGTTCGTGAGAACACGAGTATATCATCCACATGAGCTGCCGAATATTCTTCAGCCCCTTTCAATACTTGGTCTGCTAGCCTTTGAAAGCACTTACTTGCATTCCGAGCCCCATTCGGTAAAACTGTGTATTGAAACAGCCCATGCGGTGTTCGAAAGGCGGTGTACGGTCGGCTGCCTTTCTCTAGCTCAACCTGATAAAAGGCTTGTTGCAGATCCAAACCTGTCACAAACATTGATCCTGCTGCCCTCTCTAGTATGTTTCTCATGTCGCTTGCTGGATATTCGTCTGGCACTGTTATACTATTAATCGCTCTCAGATCTGCACATATCCTAATCGACTTGTCTTTCTTTGTGACACATACGATGGGACTTGCATAGGCCGAAGTTGATTCTTCAATCAGACCGTTTTCTAGCATTGTTCTGATCTGTTCATGCACTTTGTCTTTTAAGCATTCCGGTATTCTATACATCTTGGGTGCTATCGGTTTGTCCTTCGTTAGAGTGATTTTGTGCTTTACGAGCGCTGTTCTGCCTAGCTGTCCAGAAAATCTGTCAGAGAATTCGCTTATCACTTCTTGCAATTGACTCTTTTGCTCTGCAGTTAAATGCTCATTTACTCCACAGGTATCGCCACTGTCGTCAACGACTGGCAGCGTTTCATATTCTTCCTGTGGTGGATCAGCTGTTAGAACTACATTCACGCTGGGTGTAAGACATAATTCTGACCTGTTGAACCATTTGCGTAGAAGATTAATGTGATACACCTTTTTTCCTTTGTCCGTGTCAATTTCATAATTGACGTTTGACAGTTTCCTCAGAATTTTGAACGGACCCTCCCACCTTGCCAGTAATTTGTTTTCTGTCGCATGTCTTAGCAACAAAACTTCTTCATCTGGTTCCAGATTTCGATCTGAAGAATGTTTGTCATAATAATACTTGGCGGATTGACGAGCCTGTTTTGTATGTTCTGTTGCAATTTCTGCACATCTTTGCATGTGAGTTTTCGTCATTGTCAAGTACTCGACAACACTTCTCTTCGGCGTTGGGGTTTCCAGTTGTCCTGTCCAAGCATCTCTTAGTATTTGTAACGGACCTATGACGTCATGAGAGTACAGAAGTTCGAAAGGTGCAAATCCGGTTACTGTTGACGGAATTTGTCTGCAACTGAAGGCTAAGAACGGTAATGCTAATTCCCATGACCTTGGTTCTTCACTCGTCACTTTCTTAAGCATGTCTCTTAAAACCCTGATCATGCGTTCTGCACTTCCAGCTGTTACATGATGTTCAACTGTGGAGAATATGGGACTTATGCCTAACATCTTCTCCATTCCCTGGACTAGCTGATTTTTGAAGTTGGTGCCGTTGTCTGAAATTATATATTTCGGTATCCCAACTCGTGAGAAGACTTCTATCAGCGCTTTACATACTTTGTCTGCTTTCATGGATCCCAAGGGTATGAATTCTGGCCAATGAGTCATTTGGTCGACTAAAATCAGCACATACTTCTTACCACTACTGGAAGCAGGTGATATTGGCCCGCAGAGGTCGATTACTAGCCTACAGTCTGAAATGGAACTTCTACAATAGGAGTTTCTTGTAGTGGAACCCTGTGATTCTTGGGCACATTCGCAGTCTTCTGACAGATTGGACATGACCTCACGTATGCGGCAACTTCTTCGTCCATTCCAGGCCATGTATACTCCTTTCTTAGGCATGCTTTCGTAGCCTTTACGCCTCTATGCCCCGCCCACTTTGAGTCATGGCCCAGCTCTAACAGCCTCTGCCTATATTTGATTGGTACAACTAGTCGAAGATTCTTTGCTAAATCTAGTGCATTTTTCTCAAACAGTGTTTCTTTTCTTTTATAGAGTATGTCTTTGCTGATAACATATGGCTCATTTTCTGTTTTAGCGCGATTCCACAAATCTTTCAGCATTGGGTCTGATGCCTGTTCTTGTTTGAATTCAACAGCATCTATGCCAAGATGATTGTTACTCTCCACTGTCAGGTTATTTGTGACTTCTTCTTCCTCTGCTTCCCTTGCCTCTGTCGGCTTGACCTTTGATCCTTTCTCCTCTAATGGAATCCGATCTCGTTTCACATCTGGTATGCCATAGTCTGTGGCCCTGGTTGCTATCATCGTCCGTGGTGCCTGATTTCCCATGTCGGCCTTGCTGGCTGATTCCTTTTGGCTAGAATCCTCGCTTTCAATGCACATCTTTACTTTACCTTCCTTCATAGTACCAGCAGCAATATCTGTTAAATCTTTATTTTCCACAAAAATATCATGGCCAAGTATCATATCGACCTTTAATCCTTCTACTACCCCAGCTTTGATTACAACCTGTCTGTCAGTTCCAAACAGTGGGGATGATATTTTAACTTCTGTCATTGCTACTGGTTGAATTTTCCCAAAAGCACTGATCGAACCCCAATTGTCCATAAAAAGTAAAAAGATCGAGCCGACGCTGTTATCCGACCACAACAACTATCTAAAGACTACTGTAATTCCAACACTGACACTCACACTGACACTCACGACCATAAAAACTGACCCTAACCGACCCTCACCGGCCTCATTCGGGCACGCATCCATAATCCGTCCTACCCAACTTAAGCGGCAAGTCTTCGCCTATGCACGAAATTGCAGACTTCTTTGACTTTGGGTCCATACTCCATAGTCGTCTAAATCATAGAAGCCTTTGAGCAAATGCTCCATCGAACTATAGGCTATGGCCTAGCCGCCTATGGTTGGTTGAGAAATTTTAAGTGTTAATTGCTAAAGTTATTGTGGGATCGAATTATTATTACCATATTATTTTCACATTTCTATGCATGACTTAAGTACATGGTATGCATATTAACGAGAAGAAAAATTTGTTAGGGGACCTAAATCAAGTGTCCAAAACAGGCTCCAATTGGCAGTAAATACTCTACAAAGCGTTGTCGAAAGTGTCAGGGCCCAAAGACTTCGGGGGACAGATGCCCCTTTTTGGGCCCTGCCACTTTCGGGGTCAACTCGGCGCCTATGTACATCGAAATTGTTATGGATATTGACAATATCATTGATCGGTATGCGCGAAGCAGAAAGCGTTTAATGGAATTTGTTGTCTAAATTACTGTTCAACAGTAGCCTATATGAGAATTGTACGTTGTTTTGATATTCAAAGGGTAGTTCAGTACTTCAGTTTGGTCTGAAACTAATGATTTGTTATTTTGACCAGTGCAGTATAAGTGTGTTGATGGACTAATTGTCAGACATATTGATTAAAGGTTTTTTATGTGAAATAATGTGGCTTGTTTTCAATGCACGTAATTTACTTTTGAACCGTATTATGTTCAATTTTTCATACATTTATATGATTGAATAATCCCCGAAATATATTGCCAAAAACAGGCCTCCTTTGATCTCAAATGCTGCAAAATGCGTTTGCGTCTGGGGCTCGCCCCAGAGACCCGGCTGGGAGCTTACGACGCTCCCCAAGATCCCTAATCGTAAGGGGCTTCGCGCCTTCGGCGTCTGTCAGTCTCCAAACAGTGGGGATGATATTTTAACTTCTGTCATTGCTACTGGTTGAATTTTCCCAAAAGCACACTGAACATTGATTGGCCTTTGTTTAGCAAATGGCTTACCTCTTACAAAATCGGCATTTACAAGAGAAATCATCGAACCCGTATCCTCTAAGCGCTTTTAGACACACTCCATTCAACATCAGTGGCACTATGAAGTTATTTTGATAGTCAGTTACGCTGTTTAGATGTGATAAATCATGCACAAAGTTAACCCTTGCACTATCTTTGCCTGGGCACTGACGCCACCTGTGAGAATGCTTTTTCTTCAACAATTCAAAATCTGTAAGAAGGCTTCCTGTAGCCATTTCTTAAGAATAGCTGTTTCAATAGAGTTCTATTTACTATAACACTCTATATTACATGTAAAACAAGAACGTCACAAAAATGCTTAGGATTCTGCCGCTATGGTGTTTTACAATACACTCAAAGCCGATTTTCCTAGCTTACAAGTTTCAGTCAAGTTTAACATCAACAACAGAAGCTTCTCACCGGATTATTACACCTCGTGCAGGTTTCTTTCTTGCTGCGGGTCAATTCGGTTGAGCGTTCGCCTCTCTACAGGTCTGCGTTGAATCTGTCTCGTACCGCGTGCAGGTTTCCTCCTTGCCTCGGTCGCGATCCTCTGCAGCAGCTGCCCCGTTGAGCGTCGTCTCGTTGGCTCGTCTTCGGACTGTTCTCGTCTGTCGTCGACACCTTCCTCCGTTGCTCCCGTCCTCCTTCGGTTGATTCCGTTGACCTCCGTTGAACTGTGCGTCACTGGTTCTGTTGAACTGGATTTCGCAAGCGACCATGTAATGTTTGAAAGATTGTTGCTCACTAACTGGTTATTTGAGCACCAATCTGAACAATATTCTTGGTGGTAGCGGTGTGGTTTCTTCTAGTCTCTTCGGGGTGATACGCGGTGATCGTTAAAGTTCAAACCAGTAACGTACACTCTACACGTTTTCTTCAGTATATTATTTCAACTTTCAACGTTTAATTTACAATCTATTTACAGAAATCAACTTATTTTGACTACACATTTCGCTTATCTTTACACTCTCGGACTGTCGACTTAACTCTTTGCTCATAGATGTCGTTCCAGTCCCTTCCTCGAGAGCGGATTCCTCTGGCAGTCGATGACGTCCCTTGTCTCGAAACTGACGCCTCCCGAGAGTGAATCCCGACTCCTGATTTCGCCCCTTTTTATTCCCGTCCTTCATCCTCCTGTCCCAGCCCCTTTCTACCATTTCTCTCCTTATTTGGTTATTTCACTTCCGGCCTTTCCATCTATCTCCTTATTTGGTTATTTCACTTCCGGCCTTTCCATCTATCTCCGCTCAGCATTTCGCTCTTGCCTTTTTTGTTCATTTAACATCCGGCCTCTCCACCAATCCCGCTGTAGAGGTCAGACTGTGCTGATGATTCATCTGGCTGTGCCTCTCCAGCCTCCAGGTCTTCAGTCACCTGCGTCTATGTATATATTTATATATATGCCTATATATTCATTTAGGTTGATAGTTATGTTAAATATAATGTTCATTCCTATGTCTATAGTGTTCATATGCTAATTCATTTTTAGTTTGACAACGCAACAAATTACAAAGTGTTCATTCGAGTTCAAAACTCTTCAGTCTCTCATATCCCAGTCTCCCTCTTCCATTACATCATCCACCTTCGAATGCTTCTGGCTCCAGGTAGTGCATTCAGATGGAATGAAGTGTATGGCCGAGGCTCGATGGACTGTGGATATGTTACAGTAGCACAGGTGATCGTTCGCCACCAGGCTTGCGTTGTCATCGTCGTATACACAGACTTCTAGCACATTAAACAGAAACAAACTCGGATAATATCAAAACATGAATTCTAGTTATCTAACATTATACTTTAATACAGTTCACTATACACATCGTTAGTTCAGGCCTTCGTTTGACGTAGGCCTACATGTGTATTAAACTTAGGCTTCCATATGTGCCCGAGATAAGCCATCTGCTAAACCATTCTGTTTCCCAGGAACATAGTTTATATTTACATCATATCTTTGAATTGCCAGAGCCCACCGTGTTAATCGGGGATTCGTGTTGGCCATTGTTTGAAGCCATCTCAGACAATTGTGGTCTGTGTATATGTCTACTTGAGCCCCGTATGTGTATTGCTGAAAGTGATTCAAAGCCCACACTACGCATAAAGTCTCTCTCTCGACTGTGCTCATTTTCATTTCTCTGTCAAGTAACTTTCTGCTGGCGTAGCTTATAGGTCTTTCAGTTCCTTGTTCGTCCTTCTGTAATAACGCTGCTCCCAATCCTGTTCCAGATGCGTCGCACCTCAAGATGAACGGCTTTGTTATGTCAGGAGGAATTATGAATCGTTCCGATGTGAGACCTTGCTTGAGCCCGTTGAAAGCCTGGTTTTCTTTTTCAGTCCACTTTACGCGATCCGGCTTGTCTTTTCTTGTTAGTTCAGTTAACGGTGCTACTATTTCTGCAAAGTTCGGTAGATGGCGTCTGTAGAAGTTAGCTAAGCCGAGAATTGCTCGGACTTGGCGTTTCGTCTTAGGGATCGGATAGTCCTTAATAGCACTTATCTTTTCTGGATCTGGTTTTATCAGCCCATTTTCCAGAACGTGCCCAAGCACCTTTATAGATCTCTGTCCAAATTGGCATTTGTCTAGTTTAGCTGTTAGATTCGCTTTTCTGAGTCTTGCTAAAATGTCCCTCAAATGTTGAATATGCTTTTCCCATGTTCGTGAGAACACGAGTATATCATCCACATGAGCTGCCGAATATTCTTCAGCCCCTTTCAATACTTGGTCTGCTAGCCTTTGAAAGCACTTACTTGCATTCCGAGCCCCATTCGGTAAAACTGTGTATTGAAACAGCCCATGCGGTGTTCGAAAGGCGGTGTACGGTCGGCTGCCTTTCTCTAGCTCAACCTGATAAAAGGCTTGTTGCAGATCCAAACCTGTCACAAACATTGATCCTGCTGCCCTCTCTAGTATGTTTCTCATGTCGCTTGCTGGATATTCGTCTGGCACTGTTATACTATTAATCGCTCTCAGATCTGCACATATCCTAATCGACTTGTCTTTCTTTGTGACACATACGATGGGACTTGCATAGGCCGAAGTTGATTCTTCAATCAGACCGTTTTCTAGCATTGTTCTGATCTGTTCATGCACTTTGTCTTTTAAGCATTCCGGTATTCTATACATCTTGGGTGCTATCGGTTTGTCCTTCGTTAGAGTGATTTTGTGCTTTACGAGCGCTGTTCTGCCTAGCTGTCCAGAAAATCTGTCAGAGAATTCGCTTATCACTTCTTGCAATTGACTCTTTTGCTCTGCAGTTAAATGCTCATTTACTCCACAGGTATCGCCACTGTCGTCAACGACTGGCAGCGTTTCATATTCTTCCTGTGGTGGATCAGCTGTTAGAACTACATTCACGCTGGGTGTAAGACATAATTCTGACCTGTTGAACCATTTGCGTAGAAGATTAATGTGATACACCTTTTTTCCTTTGTCCGTGTCAATTTCATAATTGACGTTTGACAGTTTCCTCAGAATTTTGAACGGACCCTCCCACCTTGCCAGTAATTTGTTTTCTGTCGCATGTCTTAGCAACAAAACTTCTTCATCTGGTTCCAGATTTCGATCTGAAGAATGTTTGTCATAATAATACTTGGCGGATTGACGAGCCTGTTTTGTATGTTCTGTTGCAATTTCTGCACATCTTTGCATGTGAGTTTTCGTCATTGTCAAGTACTCGACAACACTTCTCTTCGGCGTTGGGGTTTCAAGTTGTCCTGTCCAAGCATCTCTTAGTATTTGTAACGGACCTATGACGTCATGAGAGTACAGAAGTTCGAAAGGTGCAAATCCGGTTACTGTTGACGGAATTTGTCTGCAACTGAAGGCTAAGAACGGTAATGCTAATTCCCATGACCTTGGTTCTTCACTCGTCACTTTCTTAAGCATGTCTCTTAAAACCCTGATCATGCGTTCTGCACTTCCAGCTGTTTCATGATGTTCAACTGTGGAGAATATGGGACTTATGCCTAACATCTTCTCCATTCCCTGGACTAGCTGATTTTTGAAGTGGGTGCCGTTGTCTGAAATTATATATTTCGGTATCCCAACTCGTGAGAAGACTTCTATCAGCGCTTTACATACTTTGTCTGCTTTCATGGATCCCAAGGGTATGAATTCTGGCCAATGAGTCATTTGGTCGACTAAAATCAGCACATACTTCTTACCACTACTGGAAGCAGGTGATATTGGCCCGCAGAGGTCGATTACTACAGTCTGAAATGGAACTTCTACAATAGGAGTTTCTTGTAGTGGAACCCTGTGATTCTTGGGCACATTCGCAGTCTTCTGACAGATTGGACATGACCTCACGTATGCGGCAACTTCTTCGTCCATTCCAGGCCATGTATACTCCTTTCTTAGGCATGCTTTCGTAGCCTTTACGCCTCTATGCCCCGCCCACTTTGAGTCATGGCCCAGCTCTAACAGCCTCTGCCTATATTTGATTGGTACAACTAGTCGAAGATTCTTTGCTAAATCTAGTGCATTTTTCTCAAACAGTGTTTCTTTTCTTTTATAGAGTATGTCTTTGCTGATAACATATGGCTCATTTTCTGTTTTAGCGCGATTCCACAAATCTTTCAGCATTGGGTCTGATGCCTGTTCTTGTTTGAATTCAACAGCATCTATGCCAAGATGATTGTTACTCTCCTCTGTCAGGTTATTTGTGACTTCTTCTTCCTCTGCTTCCCTTGCCTCTGTCGGCTTGACCTTTGATCCTTTCTCCTCTAATGGAATCCGATCTCGTTTCACATCTGGTATGCCATAGTCTGTGGCCCTGGTTGCTATCATTGTCCGTGGTGCCTGATTTCCCATGTCGGCCTTGCTGGCTGATTCCTTTTGGCTAGAATCCTCGCTTTCAATGCACATCTTTACTTTACCTTCCTTCATAGTACCAGCAGCAATATCTGTTAAATCTTTATTTTCCACAAAAATATCATGGCCAAGTATCATATCGACCTTTAATCCTTCTACTACCCCAGCTTTGATTACAACCTGTCTGTCAGTTCCAAACAGTGGGGATGATATTTTAACTTCTGTCATTGCTACTGGTTGAATTTTCCCAAAAGCACACGGGGGCGATCGCCCCCCCAATTGTCCATAAAAAGTAAAAAGATCGAGCCGACGCTGTTATCCGACCACAACAACTATCTAAAGACTACTGTAATTCCAACACTGACACTCACACTGACACTCACGACCATAAAAACTGACCCTAACCGACCCTCACCGGCCTCATTCGGGCACGCATCCATAATCCGTCCTACCCAACTTAAGCGGCAAGTCTTCGCCTATGCACGAAATTGCAGACTTCTTTGACTTTGGGTCCATACTCCATAGTCGTCTAAATCATAGAAGCCTTTGAGCAAATGCTCCATCGAACTATAGGCTATGGCCTAGCCGCCTATGGTTGGTTGAGAAATTTTAAGTGTTAATTGCTAAAGTTATTGTGGGATCGAATTATTATTACCATATTATTTTCACATTTCTATGCATGACTTAAGTACATGGTATGCATATTAACGAGAAGAAAAATTTGTTAGGGGACCTAAATCAAGTGTCCAAAACAGGCTCCAATTGGCAGTAAATACTCTACAAAGCGTTGTCGAAAGTGTCAGGGCCCAAAGACTTCGGGGGACAGATGCCCCTTTTTGGGCCCTGCCACTTTCGGGGTCAACTCGGCGCCTATGTACGTCGAAATTGTTATGGATATTGACAATATCATTGATCGGTATGCGCGAAGCAGAAAGCGTTTAATGGAATTTGTTGTCTAAATTACTGTTCAACAGTAGCCTATATGAGAATTGTACGTTGTTTTGATATTCAAAGGGTAGTTCAGTACTTCAGTTTGGTCTGAAACTAATGATTTGTTATTTTGACCAGTGCAGTATAAGTGTGTTGATGGACTAATTGTCAGACATATTGATTAAAGGTTTTTTATGTGAAATAATGTGGCTTGTTTTCAATGCACGTAATTTACTTTTGAACCGTATTATGTTCAATTTTTCATACATTTATATGATTGAATAATCCCCGAAATATATTGCCAAAAACAGGCCTCCTTTGATCTCAAATGCTGCAAAATGCGTTTGCGTCTGGGTGAAACCCCGCTGGGGAGCTTACGACGCTCCCCCAAACCCCCTAATCGTAAGGGGCTTCGCGCCTTCGGCGCGAGCAACTCTCCAGTGGGGATGATATTTTAACTTCTGTCATTGCTACTGGTTGAATTTTCCCAAAAGCACACTGAACATTGATTGGCCTTTGTTTAGCAAATGGCTTACCTCTTACAAAATCGGCATTTACAAGAGAAATCATCGAACCCGTATCCCTAAGCGCTTTTAGACACACTCCATTCAACATCAGTGGCACTATGAAGTTATTTTGATAGTCAGTTACGCTGTTTAGATGTGATAAATCATGCACAAAGTTAACCCTTGCACTATCTTTGCCTGGGCACTGACGCCACCTGTGAGAATGCTGCCCACAAATGAAACATCCATCTTGTGATTTATTGTTTGTTTGCCATTGGTTTGACTTATGCGTATTGCTGTAACCATTGTTTGTTTTGTTTTTCACTTCACCTTGCCTTAACGCTTCGCCCTCTGCCTTACCCTTTGTCCCTAGCGTGTTTTGCATGTTTACACTTTTCTCTATGGTAATTGGCTTAGGCTTGATCCATGTCTTGCGCTCAAAAGCACTTCCCCGTTTTGCTTCTTGCATACATTCAAAATGGAGGTCTGCGTATTTGGCCACTTCTTCTGCACTTGTAGGCCTTCGAGCCTCAACGAAGAATTTGATTTCTGTTTGAAAAGATTCTTTAAGCCTCTCTGCTAACATGTCGTCTTTTAAACTCTCAAAGTTTTCTATTTCTTTTGCCTCCAGGTAATATTCCTGCATATCCCTCAATCTACACAGAAATTGAGCGTAGGTTTCTTTTCCTATGCGATGCATAGTCCTTAGTTTATCCAGATAGTACTTGGGGTTCATTTGACATGCAGCCAATATTTCAGCTTTAATCTTTTTGAAGTCGCGACAGATGGTATAAGATAGGCGGTTGTAGTGTTGCCTGAGAGTCGAGTTTAGTAGAGAAGGAAGCAGTTTAGGCCATTCAGAGGGATCTATTTCGTGTAATCTAGCTACTTTCTCGAAAGAATGAAAAAATGAAATCGGGTCTTCATGTTCGTGCATGCTCGGCAAGACATTAATTGCTTTAGATCTATTTAGGCCTACTTCTGCTCTACTCTGGACAATATCGTCTTCACTTGAGTCTCTTCGAAGTAGACCCATCTGTGCCTTTTCTCTGAGCAATGCCAATTCCATTTCCATTCTGTCTCTCTCTGCTTTCGCTTTCCGTTCTGCAGCCTGACCTTCTGCCATAAATCTTCTTTCCTCAGCCCGGATCAGTTCAAGCCTTATTCGGCTATCGCTGTACCCGACATGTTCGCCTTCTCTATCTTCTGCAACCACCTCCCCCTCATCTACAAAGGCTGACGTCGCTTCATCTTCTTCATCTCTCCCACGTCTCCTCTCATCTCCATCTTCTGCAACCACCTCCCCTTCATCTACAAAGTCTGACGTCTTTTCATTTTCTTCACCTCTCCCACGTCTCCTCTCAAACTCTTTTAATCTTCGAACCATTTCCCTTTTTTCAAGACCAACTGGTTGAATGTCTCTTACTATACATTCTTGCTCCAAATCCTTTTTCTTCAACAATTCAAAATCTGTAAGAAGGCTTCCTGTAGCCATTTCTTAAGAATAGCTGTTTCAATAGAGTTCTATTTACTATAACACTCTATATTACATGTAAAACAAGAACGTCACAAAAATGCTTAGGATTCTGCCGCTATGGTGTTTTACAATACACTCAAAGCCGATTTTCCTAGCTTACAAGTTTCAGTCAAGTTTAACATCAACAACAGAAGCTTCTCACCGGATTATTACACCTCGTGCAGGTTTCTTTCTTGCTGCGGGTCAATTCGGTTGAGCGTTCGCCTCTCTACAGGTCTGCGTTGAATCTGTCTCGTACCGCGTGCAGGTTTCCTCCTTGCCTCGGTCGCGATCCTCTGCAGCAGCTGCCCCGTTGAGCGTCGTCTCGTTGGCTCGTCTTCGGACTGTTCTCGTCTGTCGTCGACACCTTCCTCCGTTGCTCCCGTCCTCCTTCGGTTGATTCCGTTGACCTCCGTTGAACTGTGCGTCACTGGTTCTGTTGAACTGGATTTCGCAAGCGACCATGTAATGTTTGAAAGATTGTTGCTCACTAACTGGTTATTTGAGCACCAATCTGAACAATATTCTTGGTGGTAGCGGTGTGGTTTCTTCTAGTCTCTTCGGGGTGATACGCGGTGATCGTTAAAGTTCAAACCAGTAACGTACACTCTACACGTTTTCTTCAGTATATTATTTCAACTTTCAACGTTTAATTTACAATCTATTTACAGAAATCAACTTATTTTGACTACACATTTCGCTTATCTTTACACTCTCGGACTGTCGACTTAACTCTTTGCTCATAGATGTCGTTCCAGTCCCTTCCTCGAGAGCGGATTCCTCTGGCAGTCGATGACGTCCCTTGTCTCGAAACTGACGCCTCCCGAGAGTGAATCCCGACTCCTGATTTCGCCCCTTTTTATTCCCGTCCTTCATCCTCCTGTCCCAGCCCCTTTCTACCATTTCTCTCCTTATTTGGTTATTTCACTTCCGGCCTTTCCATCTATCTCCTTATTTGGTTATTTCACTTCCGGCCTTTCCATCTATCTCCGCTCAGCATTTCGCTCTTGCCTTTTTTGTTCATTTAACATCCGGCCTCTCCACCAATCCCGCTGTAGAGGTCAGACTGTGCTGATGATTCATCTGGCTGTGCCTCTCCAGCCTCCAGGTCTTCAGTCACCTGCGTCTATGTATATATTTATATATATGCCTATATATTCATTTAGGTTGATAGTTATGTTAAATATAATGTTCATTCCTATGTCTATAGTGTTCATATGCTAATTCATTTTTAGTTTGACAACGCAACAAATTACAAAGTGTTCATTCGAGTTCAAAACTCTTCAGTCTCTCATATCCCAGTCTCCCTCTTCCATTACAATTATCATCATCTGTTCCCGATGCTAGCCATTTGGCGACGATGGGTACAAATAAATGATCGCCACTGTAATCGTCATTGTCAAGGCCATTGTTTCCCTAAGTGTTAGTCCAAGTCATGTTATGTCCTCAATTATTATTATCTATCCAGCGTATTCTCGGTCTGCCTTTGTTTCTCTTTCCTTCGAATCCTGCATGTAGTGCATTGTGTGGAATTCGGTCAACTGGCATTCGCTCTAGGCTACATGTCCAAACCATCGGAGTCAATTAGGACTAATTAAGGAGAGTAATTCTCCTGTGCTTGGATTAGTGAACCCAATGCATAGCATCAATTAACAGCCGGGTAAACGTGTAGGCCTAGTTTAGCGTCGTAAATAATTCGCCCATTGTAGATTTATTATTTTTCATCAGTCCAGCGTCTACTTTGGCGAGAATCCTTTTCATCAATCCATTTTCCATTTCAGCAAGAAATCTTGTAATCATTCCAGCTTCCATTTAAGCAGGAATTATTTTTCATCAATACAACTTTTATTTAATTAAGAATTATTTCTCATCAATCCAGCTTCTATTTAAGAGAGATTCTTTTCATCAGTCCCACTTCTATTGAATCAAAAATTATTTTCGTTAATCCAACTTGTGTTCGACCAACGCTAAAACCCATGCAATGGCCAATAATTATTTACGACGCTAAACTACACGTTCGCCATGTGTAGTAGGCCTATCGTGACATGATGCCAGGCTACATCTCAGACTTCTGCATTAGGGTTGCAGACAACCGGCTACAGTCATCCTCAAAAAATCTGTTACATGTCCCGCGATCTTTACGAGGTTTGGCGAATGTTCCTTCTTTGTTTCAGGACCAACTGCATGGAACAGTCTTCCCGACTATGTGAAGAACACGCCATCTCTGGAGACATTTAAATCCCCGCTCAAGACTTATCTTTTTAAACAATCGTATGACTGCCATTATCTTTTGAACTCATGTACAGAGCCTTTTCCTTCAGCCTCGGCTGAGCTACGGCTCAATGGATATCGTCTTATTATTATCTGTCATTTTACAATAAATTTGTTCAGTGCTTTTTTTCTAGAAAAAAAGGTTCCGGAACTCAACAAATTCAGAACAATTTTAGGGGTATATTTTATGCCAATATTTGTACTTCATATTATATCAATATCAATAAACACTGAAAGCACTGAAATTAAATAAAAGGATCTAACTAAATTTAAATAATTTTTAATTACAAATTTTAATTAACTAAATTATTTTTAATTGCTGAAAAGGTCCCGGAACGCCGTTCCGGACCGCTCCGGCTGAAAAAGCACTGAATTTGTTCCAATATCTGTAGCCTTACCTGTGCGTGTATGGTTCACCCAGTGCATCGCCCAACCAGCCGCATTCATTGAGCCCAAAGTGGACCGCATCGTGCTGCTGGAAATGTGTCAACATCCATGTTCTTAGCGCGCATAGTGCGATAGCAGCGCCACCTACGGAAATTAAATGAGTCCAATTTATTACGACCTTCATAACGTATAGGTCTTTTAGCAGCGCCACCTACCGAAACGAAATGAATCTATAGCGTACCAAAAAAGGTGACGTCATGATTTCACGACTTCATGACATTTTCTGTTATATTACAATATAAATTATTATTGTTGTTGCTGTCGTCGTCGTTGTTGTTATTGTTATTATTATTAGGCCTATTGTTATTATTATTATTTAATATTATCGTTATCATGCCTATTATTGTTACTAAGCCTATACTGTTAGGCCTATTATTATTATTATTATTATTATTATTATTATTATTATTATTATTATTATTATTATTATTATTATTATTATTAGTATTAGTAGTAGTAGTAGTAGTATTTGTAGTAGTAGTAGTAGTAGTAGTAGTAGTAGTTGGCCCTATTATTATTATTATTATTATTATTATTATTATTATTATTATTATTATTATTATTATTATTATTATTATTATTATTATTATTATTATT
The DNA here is from genome assembly GCA_020284085.1 of Aporrectodea caliginosa. Taxonomy (NCBI): domain Eukaryota; kingdom Metazoa; phylum Annelida; class Clitellata; order Crassiclitellata; family Lumbricidae; genus Aporrectodea; species Aporrectodea caliginosa. The sequence goes on from JACEVL010000751.1 coordinate 56,075, forward strand.
ATTATTATTTATTGTTATTAGCAGCAGTAACAGTAACAGTAGCGGTAGCAGAAGTAGTAGCATGCAGTAGCAGTAGGCTAGTAGACTAGTAGGCCTAGTAGACAAACTGCCTACGCGCGTGCAAAGTTTCAAAGAAATGCGAACCTCAGGCGCAGTTGTAATCGGTTGGACTTGGATGTCCAGATGTTCGAAAGTCAATGGGAAATAAATAGGAAGAGGAGTGCGAGCATAGGACAACCATGATTATTGTATTGTATTAATTGTATTCAAACATTTGTAAAACACGTACTACCTCATATATCATGGTGAATCTTTCAGAGGTGTTCCTTGCAGTGCGCAAGGCCACGGGAAAAGAAATAGGTTTGAAAAACGCAAAGGAGGAGGAGGGGTTTCCATAAAGACTTTGAGAGCAAGTAGATAATATAGACACTGCAACTAAGGACAACAGAAATTTCATCCAGAGGGTTTGCATACAAACGCACTATACTACTACTATAAGCTGTTCAATATCAAATTATTTTATTATTTTGTACATTGCCAGTTTGGTTGCATACTTACGAACGGGTCGAGGTCTGTTACCAAAGACTGCTACCTTGTTGTAAATACCTACTTAATGTCAAATTGTAAAACTGCAACTGTTATTGTTTAACTAATCGCCATACAATACTGAAACTGATAATTAGGGGGCCCTACTTAGTGGGACCAAGGTCCCTTCTGGTCCCCCCATTGTAACCACTCGAAATACTTACTTATATGTAATATCATCTGTGTAATACTGGTTTGGCTACAATAAAATGATGGTTATGGTTATGGTTATGGTCAAACAAACTCACGTGTACTGTTGTTATCTGTAGGCCTAGTGTACCCTGTTGCGGTCTGTCAACCGGTTTAAACGGAATAAACGAAAATTATTATTAGGGTTCATAGCCTGATTGCTGAACTAGGGTTTAGAATTAGAAGTCAGCATGGCTACGACCTGTAATAGCAATAAATATCTGATTCATCCTACTAACTCATCAAAACCTGACCTCTTGCTATCTCTGCACAGGTCTTTCACTGCAAACTGAAAACACTGCTCCTTCACAAATGCTATAGGAGCATTCACTGGATCACGTGACAATGTTTACGTAAGTCAAAACAGATTTCAAAATGCTAAGCTTCGACTTGTGTGAAAGATTGTAGGAACAGACATAGAAACGATGGCGAAATTAATTTTATCGGTTTCCTCTTGGACGAAAGCGAGAGCGAAAAGCTGAGTAAAATGGGTTACAGCAGTAAATCGCAAAGGAATGGCGACCTGCGTGGCGCCTTCATTCGGTCGCCATTCCTTGCGATTTACTGCTGTAACCCATTTACTCAGCTTCTCCTCTCGCTTTCGTCCAAGAGGAAACCGATAAAAATTAATTTCTTCATCGTTTCTATGTCTGTTCGTACAATCTTTCACACAAGTCGAAGTCATTTTGAAATCTGTTTTGACTTACGTAAACATTGTCACGTGATCCAGTGAATGCTCCTATCCTGATTCCTCCACTTCCTCTTACATCCCTCGCAGTTTCAACTCTATAGGCACCATTCACCTTAGCCGTCTGACTAGCTGTTTGCCTGCCAGACCCCGTTGGATCTTGACCTGGAACAGATTTCACCCCACCTATCGATTATGTTTTGAACAAGCGCCTGGGGCCGTCCATAAATGACGTCACGCACTTAGGGGGGGGAGGGGTCGGAAATTTGTGACGATGTGTGACATGGGGGTCTGAGTAGTGTGACGTCACACCAGGTCTATGTTATTAAATTTAACAATTAACAACAATTTAATTTTAATAATAACAGCACTAATTTTGATGATTAAATTTTCATTATTTTTTTAATTATTTTAATGTATACGGGCACAATATTTATTAATAATTTTCTAATTATTTCAATATTTAGTCACTGTTAGATTTTAAAATATTCATGCTTTCGCTATTTGTTCCTTGAA
>JACEVL010000752.1:0-74656 GCA_020284085.1 Aporrectodea caliginosa
AACTCATCGTAGAGTTGAGCTTCCTCTTCTGGCGCTTCCAAATTCACATCAACTTCCTGCATCTTCTGAAATCTTTGTAATATTTTATCACAATACCATAACATTTTTATTTCTTTAATTGGATGATTTTTCAAAAAAAAATTATGCTTGAGCCCAAGAAACAATTACCTGGAAGGTCGCCGTTTGAGTTATAGGGCCTTCCAGGAGGGGTTGGACTAAGGGCTCATAGGCCAAATAGAGTCTTATAGGCCCTGCCCTATTGGGAAATTGCGGGGGAGGTCACCGTTTTGGGTTATAGGGCCTTCCAGGAGGGGTTGGACTAAGGGTTTATAGGGTAAAATGGTGTCTTATTGACGTTGTTCGGACTAAGGGTTTATAGGGTAAATAGAGTCTTATAGGCCCTGCCCCCAAATTGGTAAAATGCATTCTACTATTATTATTATTATTATTTTATTATTATTATTATTATTATTATTATTATTATTATTATTATTATTATGTCGCTAGACACTGAATAATGCAAGTTTCCTGTTAGGCACCTCTTAAACGCTTATCACCGCTGCTATATATAAGTAAATGTATTTAATTGTTAACAATATGTGAGTTTGTCTTTCTGTTTTCAACTTACGGTACATGAAGATTGAGAACTATTGTACGACCAATTGGCTGTATTTTACTGATTTCGGGTTCCGGATATTTGGAATGTTTTTTCCGATTCTGAATTCGATCCGATAAATCGGCAATATTTATTTTCAGTTGGTTCTATAGTATTATTTTTACAATTCTTCGTGTCCGCCATTCCTGTTGATGGATCGCTAATGTTTTTATAATTTTACACGGATTTTGAATGATAAAGATTAAAGATTACCGTAGCCGGTCAACGAAACTGGTTACTATTTTTAATTAATAAAAGAGAAATTGTTTTTGGTCAAAATATTACTTCTTTTGGTATTTGTATCGGTTGTCCATAAATGCGCCGATTCCGATTAATCGGTCTAGGAGAAAATCAGGCAAAACCGATTTGTGGATGAAGATTCGGTCAAACCCTAGTGGGAACTGTACAAAATTTTTCTCGTTTCGACGTCAACGGACATTAATGCCATAAGACGTCCTTTACCTCTTAGTATTAATCTATTACTTATATTAATTAAACCTTTTATTCTCATCGCCAGATCCCCTCCCCATACTCTCGTAACAAAAAGTGGATATCAACTTCCCCACAGAGGCCGCAAGATAGCTAGCGCTAAAAACTAATCCTACATAAGTTAATATTTACTTACTAAACGCTTGTTGCATGTATCATTGAGTTTGCCTGACCCTCATCACCTTAACCGCCTATTGACTCTGTTTTGACTCAGCGCCTGTGACTACGTTCGTTCCCTCTACTTTACTTTCTCGGGCGCTGTAAAAATCTCGAGATTTCCATTACGATACATTCATACATGCATCATTCAGGTAATGCAAGGTCAACGTTACAGATCCTGAAAACCGCCAGATTTCGCTAAAGAATGGATAAAGCGATTGTGTAGTAAGACACCTTTGAAACGCTCTCTGCCTTCTGAATAAATAGAAATGAAGTTTCGTGTAATTATTGTAAGGTGAACTCGACATGAAAGGCTCTTCTAGCCAACCGTAACGGTTGAGCAGTCTTTGCTACTATTAGTAAACTTAAAATAACTAAAGCGTCACTTGGAAGCTAAGCGCAGGGCACCAGCTTATTCATGAGCGCTGCGTCGTTTCAGAGGAGTTGTTCAAAGAAATCTCTTTTCTCATATCTCTGCGACTGTGATGGAGAATGGTAATCTTACCTGCCTATTGATTCTGTGTTGACTGAAAATGCGCTATAGTAAATGTCATCCGGCAGCCCTCAGTAACTTCAGGGCGTGATAGTCTAGTGGTTAGCGTGCTGTACTGTCAAACGAGAGGTCGGTTCAAATCCCAGGCGAGGCAGAAATACGAATAATGAGAATCAGAAATCAAAGTTGAATTACAAAGGTGGCTGATTCGTACTTTGTAACGAGCCAATTCCTGGCTTCTCTGGGTATACGGACATTTGAACGGCGGTCAATTGAACGGACGACACTTGAACGGCGACACTTTAACGGGAGACAGTTGAACGGGCCGACATTTGAACGACGGTCAATTGAACGGCGACTTTATATTAAGTAAGTAAGTAAGTAAGTAAGTATATTCTTTAATAAAACCAATTGCATATCCGCACTCTGGTGTACATACATCGTAACAACAATCAACAGGATTAGCGGGACGACTCATGGACAATTCCCAAGGTGCGGCGTTGTATACTCTGTATACTCTGCATTGTATACTCCTTGTATACTACTTAAGGGCGTAGGCGCATACTGAATGTTGAGTGGGAGTTGTTTTAGTGAGGCGGAATTTTAGCGGGACGTTGGACTAGATGTGTGGAAATAATTTCGAATTTTAGACCATGGCGTTAGTGTAATGGATACGATACATCATAATTTGGAGTACTTGAAAAAAACAATACATGAATGGAAGGGTATCTTGGCAATGTCAAATGTACAAACGATTCAAATGCAAGGCACGATTTGCGACATCAGACGACCAGGTAGTCTGCGAACCACAAATTGAACAGTGAACACACACATTCTGGAAACGATGCAGCATCGCTGGCACGGAAGGCCATAGGGAGAAATGAAGGAATGTATCAGCAATTTCAGGTCAACGCCATGTTCTTCACAAGCTGTTGTGAAGGAACGTTTAACTTTTATTCACTTTCTGGATAAATTGTTCACCGTCATCTGTTAGGCTACGCGTTCAACTGTCCGACCGTTCAATAGTCGCACCGGTCATGTATACACCGTTCTACAGTCGCCGTTCAAATGTCGCCCGTTCTTTTGACGCCCGTTCATATGTTGCCCAACCCTTCTCTGTGAACTACGTAATATTTCGTGATGTAATTAACTTATTTAGCGTAGGTTTTTAAACCGCAGCGAATTTAAACTGTGGCGCATGAAATCCAAGTCGCAATCAGGACAGACCCTGAGAGAGGCAGACTATTGTGGACAAAGCAATTTGATATTAAGCTATATTAAACCACACGAACTGTGAGAAATGTTCAATATAATTTAAACCGACATCGAAGAACTTTGTTGCCATAAGAAGTCGTTAAACTCTGGATCCTATCCTAATTTTAAAAGTCTTAAGTTGAGAACGAGACGACATAAGCGACTGAGTAGAGCGAACAGATACAGAGAAGGAATTCCATAATCTACACCAAGCAACCAATGCAACGACGACTTTTGTGATAGATGTTTATTATAGCCACATCGCTACCGCTGCTTTATCATCACCTACGGGACAGAGAGACAGCCTGGCGACTCTTGTCAAACCTCTGTCCGGTTTAAGGGGTCACTTCTCGTCACATAACAGCTTCCAGACGTCAAGAGACCATTCCCTCACTCGCCGCCAGGTGGAGACAATGCCTGATCAGTTTCTGTCGAATGAATTTTCTGATTTTGACCTTGGATTGATGGGACATGGTGGAAGATTGGTTGAGTGGTTGCCTTATAACGCGTAGAGTACGGGTTCAATTGAGTGTTATCTAAGATTTGTGGAACACTGTAGGCAATTGGTTAGAACACTTCCACTGTAACGTGAAGAGTACGTGTTCGAGTCTCGTCCTCTGCGATCAATCAATCAATCAATCATAGAATTTATATAGGGCCTCTTCAAGGGCTCTACTCAGAGGCGCTCCTAAGCCAGGCCTGATCATACAGAAAAGTCTTAAATTGAGCGGAGAAGGAAGAGAGAGTGAAGATAGTGCATAAGTAGCGAGGAGCTGCGATAGTTACTGTGTAGGGAATTTGAGCAAATCTTTAACTCAAAGTTGTTCAGCGCCATAAGATGATGGTTCGTCATTAAAGAGTGGCGCCAAATAAATGCACAAATATATTAAGATTATTCGTCGCGCGCCAATCGTAAGATGTCGCTAAATAATGGATAATGTCGTGCTCCCTTAAACACCTTTAACGCGCATTCTTCGTAAGCTATAAATTCAGCCAATGCGTTTATTCAGTAGAATGATTAAAAACCCCATCCTATTATTATAGTAAGGTCAACTTTAACGGTCCTTGTTTGCCAGAAATAGCGATAAAGAACGGAAACTGCTTATCAAGGGAGCAAGTATCCAGTTGTACAAAAACTCCGGAATGGGTTGAGCTGCTAGTTGATCAGCTAGGTGTTTGTGCCTAACCGTGTCGAAAGCCTTACTAAAATCAAGAGACAGGAGTCTAACATAGGGCTCAGATTCGAGCATCGATTGAAGTTCATGGGTTATGGATATCAGTGCAGCAGATGTGGATCCGGAAGGGCGGAAAGCGAATTGGTCCGTAAAAATCCTGTTAGAGCATGGTTGAGTGATAAAGGGTAAAAGTACCTACGTACAACCATTTTCTCCAAGATGCGTGAGAGGATGGAAGTGATAGAGATGGGTCTAAAATCAGCTTCTTTAAGAGGACGGAAAATCTTGGGTATGGGGGTGATCATACTGAGGCGCCACTGTAAAGGGACATAAGAATTGGTAAGAGAGCACACAAACAGATCCGTAACAGGCTGAACTAAAAGATGCGCCATGGTTGATATCAGCCAGGAGGGTATGCCATCAGGGCCGGTGGAGTTGCCTTTGACTGATGCAAGAGCTCTATAAACATCAAACAGATGTCTTGCCAGAAGGAATTTTGGCGCCTAAAGGCGGGAAACTTATGGTAAAATCGAAATTGTCTGACTTTAAATACGCAAATAAATCCGAAATGGGGAAAATTATTACAAAAGAAAACGTGGAAACCAATGTGGAAATCAAGATTCGGTCAAACACTAGTGAGAACTGTATAAAATTTTCTCCTTTCGACGTCCACGGACTTTGATGCCATAAGACATCTTTTACCTCTTGAAATTAATTTATTACTAAAATTAATTAAACCTTGTTAATCTCATAGCCAGATCCTCTCCTTTGCTCTCGTGACTCAATGTGGATGTCAGCGGTCCTATGCAGAGGCCACACAATAATCCTAAAATCTATTTACTACTAAATGAGGAGGGGATAGTATTAAGATTAGCACTCTTGTCTGAAGATTTCACGGATCCGATTCCCGTAATGTCCCTGGGTTTAGCTCAAAAATGCCGTCATTCCCTAAGTGGTAGCAAAAGTACAATGAGCTTGCGCCTTGCATGGCTGCAACTTTATTGATTAATGTCTTCTGAAATTTGTGTTCTTGTGAATTGATAAATTGTCATAACATGTACATGTTGTTGGGAGACCTTCCCAACCGAGACACTGTTGACGGTACTTTGTCCTAGATTGAAGAGACATTCTGGATAAAGCTAAATATATTTAGTATTGAACTGAACTATATATTGAAAGTAGGCGTGATGTTAGGCTTACTAGAAATATACGAATATCGTTACTGTAACAGAGACAGAAAATAGGATAGTTGATGAACTATATCAGGTATAGTTAAGAAGGAGTGTTCTCTCCTATTTAAACCAATGTAAAAGATTCGTCGTCGAAGCTTGGCAGTTTTCGTTAGGCCTGTTGCCGTGTGATGTCGAATTCTCAGTAGAACTGACCAAGACTTCCTTGTACTAGATAAGTCTAGTTAACTAGTTAAACTGTTGGTTTCGTGTCCGCTGTGGCCAACCAAGTTGTTTGTTTGCTGTGCAACGTTCTCGAGAGCTGGAGACGTGTGGAGCTGATGTTCTTCGATAAGGTTGTATGTGTGTTACTATTACGGATTTGGTTTTATAATATACATTCTATTTTACCTTAGACACGAGTTTTTCTTCATTCGTAGAGTAGCACCTTACAATGTACATCGCAGTGCGTTTGTCAGGCGCTTCATTAAAGAATAAATATATGATATTATTATGAGTTAATGCTTACTTACTAATCGCTTGTCGCATGTCACAATAAGTTTGACTCAGCCTAATCACTTTAGCTGCCTGACGAGTCTGTTTTGACTGAGCGCCTGTGACTTAGTTCGTTCTCTGTCCTAAACTTTCTAGAGCGCTGTATAAATCTCCTGATACATACATTCAGTTCAAAGATTTAATTTGACAGCAGTAATCAGTGACTTCAGCTCGTCATTGTCTAGTGGTCAGCGTGATGAACTGTAAAACGAGAGGTCGAGGGTTCAAATCCAAACCAGGGTGGAAATTTGTTTTGAAATATGGGTTTCTGGCGCCTCCTAACCAACTCAGCCAAAAATGAGTACAATGGCCGTACGCTGTTGGTGGAATGAACAGACGGCGAGGGAGAAGACTGGCCAGCCGCTCTCAGATTCTGAAGTTAAAAAAATTTAAAGCCGCTAGCCCTTCACCCATGGCTGAATCTCAGGTCAAGAATAAGGAGCTGCTCTTCTTGTTTTTCTTCTTCCTTCTTGAAAATTGAACCTGATGCATTCGGACGAGCACATCACACAACAATTGAAACCATTGCGCGGATTCAGACCCTTTTGATAAGTCGGCAGGTTCAGCTTAGCATCAATATAAAATTATGATTAGCGTCGCTCTCCTTATCCAGCCTTTGGACTGGCACTACTACATGGTAAGCAGTTTACCGTTGTGTAGGTACGTCTTATGGCCGCCAAGGACCGTTAACTTTGACCTTAGCCATTATGGCGAATCAACAGAACACCGCTGTCGCACTTCGCATATTTATAGCACCTGAAAGAAGCCTTTTAAAGGTGTCTTATACGATCACTGTGTCATTAATTCTTTAGCGACATCTCGTGAACGGCGAGGGCCGTTAACGTCGATATTACAACAATAATGTGTTTGAAACGTTTTAATAAACTGGCGATTAGTTAATTAGTAGCTGCTTAACGATACTGTTTCAAACATAGATGATTATCGTTGCCCTCCTCCCTTCTCCAGGGATGGGACTGGCAATACCAGAATTCTGGTGATGGCGGAGGTTTAAGCCTGTGATTTAATGCATTGTTTGCTGCCTAACAACGTTGTATCATAACAAGGATGATTAGCGTCGCCCTCCTCATTTTTCAGGCTTGCAACTGGCACTGCCAGAATGCGAGTAACACCCACATGTAAAAAGTAAGTAAGTATCTTCTTTATTAAAGCATCGATGTCTTCAGTTTATCGGCTAAAGTACATTGGAAGAGGTGAGCATCTGGAAAGGTCCCGCAGAAAACACATACACTTCCAAATTCAATGGTCCTCCCATGAGATGGTTGCTGTGTAGAAACTTTGAACAAACCCTTAACTCACAATAATATTCGTTGTCGCAATTGTATTAGGCGTCGTTGGCTTTTGTATGAAGATTGGAAATTTGAGGGAATAAACTCAATAAAGAGTAAAATACTTTAAAATCCATTGCATTCGATTTATGCGGTCAATTGAAAACGTATTAAAGGTGTCTAACGAGAGCTTTTGATTAGCAGGAGTTTAACGCCATCTAGCGACCTGCTCAGCCGTTAAAGTCGACCTACCTTTCATGTTCAGTGTCTTTGTGGGATTCGGAATAGGCGCTGCAAAAATGGCGGATAGATTAACTGCCTATTTCTTATTAAAAAACAATGGAGGTATAGACATACTTAAACCTAAATATTATACCTACCTACCTACCTACTTACCAACATACATACGTACATACACATAATACGCATAAATAAATACATGGACGCATGCCCACACATACATCCAGAACATCAGTCCACTAAGACATTATAGGCAGACTATCGCAGATAGCTAATTCGATTGTTAGCTTATTAAGACACGCAAACTGTGGATTTGGATCCACAGTTTAACGGCAGCTTATGACAACATAGGTCGTTGCCGCCGACAAAGATTATTTTTTGGCATGTTACAGCTCAAACTGTGGATTGGATTGGATCCACAGTTTAACGGCAGCTTATGACAACATTGGCCGTTGCCGCCGAAAAAGATTTTTTTGGCATATTACAGCTCTATTTGGATTGGATCCTCAGTTTAACGGCAGCTTATGACAACATAGGCCGTTGCCGCCGACAAAGATTATTTTTGGCATATTACAGCTCAAACTTAAATTAAGGGCAGCTCTATTTAAAACTGTCTGCCAAATTTATAGCACCTGAAGGAAGCGTTTTAAAGGTGTCTTCTGCGATCACTTTGTAATTAATTGTTTAGCGACATTTCGTGAACGCCGAGGGTCTTCAAAGTCGACATTGACATAATGTGTGAAACGTTTTAATAAACTGGTGATTAGTTAATTAGTAGCTGTTTAACAATAGTTAATAGTCTGTGTTACTACACAGTGTCGTTAAACATATATGCCTAACTACCTAGACACCTTTAACATGAATTCCTCCAATCCTATAAAATTGGCACAAGCGTGTATTCGCTAGAAAAAAGTCGTCAACGGCCTTTGATGTCATAAGACGACGTTAAACTGTGGTTATAATAATAATAATTCGCTAGAATGAAAAAGTGGCATACGAAACGGATGGCAATTCGATGTAACCGCCCTTTGAGGCCACGAAATGTTGATAAACGTTAACGTTACTTACAGATAAAATGTCGGCGTTTAATAAATGCGTAACAGTAATATTAATAATAAATAATAGGATAGAGTTTGAATGTACCGATGGATGAGAGTGGCATGGGATAGATTTAAACAGGAATTCTGAGGGGTGATAGACGGAAGAGCAATTAAGAAGCGAAATAGTAAAATTACTACTTAATTAATCATCCAGTCTCATCTATAGTCACTATGGATTAATCTGATCATTATCTCCTCTTGTCTAATTCGATCTCTTCTTAAGATCAAGATAGGACGGGAAGCCACGACTTGCCGTCGGCTCCTGCGACCTTCATCTCCTGAGGCGTCTTCTGGAAGCGCTTGGCTCGTCTCTCGGCGTTACGGATGGCAGACTCTCGCTGCTTCTTGACGGTTCGGACGTTGCTGGACATCTGGTCAGCCGTCGCCTTGTCCAGACAGCTGACCACGGTCATTTGAAGTTTGTGGATTGCAGCTACGTCTAGCGGCGTGTTGAAGTTATTGTCGAGTGACCAGATGTTGACACTCTATCAACCACTAACACTAACCAAAACTCCAATGACTTACTTCTTCTCCACAAGTATCTTCAACGCCTCCACGTGACCCAATGCAGCTGCCCACATGGCCGGGGTCATGCCCTGGTCGTCCGATCGGTCATAGTCCTTCCAACTAGCCTCCTTCAGGGGTCTCTTATCTCCCTTTCGAACAGCATCTTGGAATCTCTCCGCTGATGACATTACAGCCCTTCGAAAGGAAGCTGTAAAGTAAGTCCCGTTTACACAGTAATAAAACAAGGTTAATTAATATTTTTATAATTATAGACATCTCTACCATGCTTTCAACCAGTTACAAAATTTCAGCGACCACGGTTTATTGCCATGTCAATCTGATCAAATCGACGTATTATGATATAGGAACAGTTCAAATTAATTGCACACCTCTTTTAAGTATGATATTCGCCATATAAGAATAGGCCGCAATACTTCGTCAATCAACGTACATGGTTAAACTCAGGGATCCTAATCGTAATCTCCAAACCTTTAAAGCGCCACACGAAAGCCAAGCGCAGGACAACAGCTTATTTACGAGGGCTGCGGATTTAGTGTTTGCTGCACTCGATTGCAAATGATCGCATGTAATGGTGTTTACAATAATTAAAAGCAGAAGAACGGTTCTGCGTTGGCTGTACTATGCTATGCGAAGGGTGAGAAGTGTTCAAAATTATTTATATCGACGTTTATTAACGACCTTTGCTGCGATTAAATGTTGTTCAACTCTGGATCCATAATCACTACACTCTTTACGAATTCGAAATGCTTATAAGGTGAAGTCGACTTGAAAAAGCTGTAGTGCCAAAACGTAATATGCAGTTAAACACCTTTTACTACGAATCGCTTATCTCAATGTCACTGACTGAACCTGATCAGTTTGCCTGCCTATTGATTATGTCTTGACTGAGCGCTTATGACTTAGCTCGTGAGAGGGACGTTATAGCGGTTTGTTCTATGGTTTGAAGGATTTTCAGGCACTCCTGGCTATCTGTCCGCTGAAGTTTTGAGTCGATTCTGACCTCTTATACCTGTCGATATTCTTTTGTCTGAGCTCCTATGTATAACATCGTTCTCACCACTCTGCTATTTCGGGTGCTGTATAATAAATCTTGAGATCGCGTTTATTCTGCTAAGGTAAATTTGACGTCAACGGCCTCAAAAGATGTCGCTAAACAATGGATAATTTGGTTGCCTCGTTAACACCTTTAAATCGCGTACAACCCATGCTATATATACGTCATAAGCATTTTATTTGTTGTATTGGACGTTTTTTCAGTTAACACTGAAACTTTATAAAAGTAACTAATTTCGACGGCAACGACCGTTTATGCCATAATGATGTCGTTTTACTCCTAATGCTAATTAATTAGTTAAATTAGTTAAATCCTGTTAATTTAATCGCCAGATCCCTTCCTGTGCTCTCGTAACAGAAGATACTTCTCGACGGCCCCACAGAGGCCAAAGATAGAGCTAAAAACTAATACAACATGAGCTGATGTTTACATGTACTTACTAAACGCTTGTAGCATGTCTCATTGAGTTTGACTGATCACCTTAACTGCCTATTGACTCTGTTTTGACTGAGCGCCTGTGACTAAGTTCGTTACATCTACTTGACTTCCTCCGGCGCTGTATAAATCTCGAGGTAACGATTACAACACAGGCTTCCATACACTAATCTTGTAAGGCAAGATCAACGTAACCGGTAGTGAGAAAAGCGTCGGATTTCGTTATACAATGGATTATATTATCACTGCGTTATAAGATCCTCTTTCTAGTCTCAAAGGCGCAGCTGAGTAGTGCCCCAAAAGTATCTTTCTGACTATATGCGAAAGCCGTTATCTGCGACCTCATCTCGTTCCCTGATTGGCTAGATCTTTTTGTTTCTAGGACTAGGACTGCCTTGGCTCAACGCCGGGCATTTGCTGTGGTTGGTCCCTCTACTTGGAATGACCTTCCCTTCACTAAGGGCTAAACTAATGACTAGTTTTTCTACCTTGATCTCTCGTTCTTTAAAGACGCTTCTTTTCCCTCGAGGTTTCGTGCTGAGAGCGCCTCTGAATAGTTATTCTGAAAGAGGCGCTATATAAATCTTTGGATACGATACAATACGATATGCGATTGTGTCGTAAAACACCTTTAAAACGTTCTGCAACATCTTTATAAATTCAGAAACTTCGCTTTCGTAAACGTATTTTGTGCGGCAGTAAAGTTGATCATTGTAAGGTGAACTCGACTTGAAAGGCTCTTCAAACCAAACGTAACAGTCAAGCATAGTTTACTTCTATAACAATCGCAAAAATTACTAAATCACCACTCAGAAGCTAAGGGCAGGGCACCAGGTTATTTACGAGCGCTGAGTCGTTTCAGAGGAGTTGTTCAAAGAAATCTGTTGTCTCGTATCTCTTCGACTGGTCATCTTAACCAGCCAATCGATTCAGTGTTGACTGAAAATGCGCTATATTTCATTAGGCAGCCATCAGTAACTTCAGCGCGTGATAGTCTAGTGGTCAGTGATGGATTGAATACTGAGAGGTCGGGGGTTCAAATACCCAGAACGAGCAGAAATTTGGTTGGAGATTTGGGCTCCTTGTATCTCCTAGCCAACTATATTATAATGGATGTATACGATGATAGTAGGTGGGAAAATCACACAGCGAGGGAGAGGACTGTTCATTTTTATAAATATCCGGAATGAATGTTCAACCGCCCTCATATGCTGAGGTTAAGAAATCTGAAGCCGTTAAAACTTCAACTATAGCTGACTCACAGGTTAGGCTTATGGAACTATTCTTATTGTTTTTGTTCTACCCTCTCGGGATTTGAACCTGATGATTTCGGATGAGAGGATCACACAACCATAGAAACCATTGTGCAGATTGAAACACGTCTTATATGTCAGCAATTTCGGTTTAACGACGCTGTGTCATAACAAAGCAGATAATCGCCTCCCCTTATTCTAGTCTTCAGACTGGCACTTCTCCATGGTGAGTGAGTTTTGCGTTGTGTGGAGACGTCCTGTAACCGGCAAGGTCCGTTAACATCGACAGATAAATAGTGTCGCCCTGTTAGGTTACGACTCTAAGTAAAGCTCGTAAGGTTATGTTATTAAACACTTTTATTATTTATTAACTTAGTATGTTCTTTAAGTGCAAACGTCCGAGTAACTAGCAGCATGTCCGAGTGTCGATATCGATGTGTCATGGCCGATCTCTCGTCCGGAGGAGGAGTGACGTCATAACATAGATCAGGTATAGTATATAGATTCTAACATGACAATTCATAGTCTATGATAAAGTACAGTCCATGACACCTTCTTCTTAATTGGTAAAGTCACTAAACCAAACAGGTGGTTTGACATAACGTCCTGAACGAGTTGTTCGTAAGCAACTCTTAACGGGTGAAGATGAGATGACTGGCATTGAATCCTTTGGAGGCATGACCACTGGAGTAGAGTCCTTTGGAGGCATGACCACTGGAGTAGAGTCCTTTGGAGGCATGCCAACTGGAGTAGAGTCCTTTGAAGGCATGACGACTGGAGTTCTGTTGTCAGTTCTGTAGTCTGAATGAGTTTCATCATCGACCAAGGGCTGACAGTCTGGAGATGGTTCATCTGTGTGAACCAAGTGACGACGATTCCGACGAAGGGTTGATCCATCTTCGGTCTTTATGATGTAGCTGCGAGGAGTTACGTGTTTATCCAAAACCACGCCAGAGTTCCAGATACCATTTCGATTCACACGAATGGTATCTCCATTGTGCAAAGGTACAAGTGGTTTCGCATGTCTATCATAAAATTTCTTTTGATTTGATTGACGCTTCTTTAGTTCTGGTGCGGCATTCCTTGTCATCGGCTGTAGACGAGAGGGCATAACTGGAAGCTTTGACCGTAAAAGGCGACTCATGAGCAGTTCAGCAGGACTATGTTGCAAACCAGAGACTGGTGCATTTCTGAACTGCAACAGTGCTATGTATGGATGGGAACCATCTTTCTCTGCCTTCTTCAAAAGTGTCTTCACCGTCTGTATGGCCCTTTCTGCCATCCCATTTGACTGAGCATAACGTGGGCTTGAAGTCGTTATTCTGAAGTTCCACGATGCTGCAAAGTTTTGCATTGCTGCACTTGCAAAGGGCATGTTATCTGCCACCATCTCGCACGGTATTCCATGGCGAGCAAACACTGATTTCAAGTGTGGTATCAGTGAATTAGCTGTTTTTCCTTGAAGCAGGCAAATTTCTGGGTATTTTGAGAAATAATCGACCACCAGCAAGTAATCGTTTCCGAAAAGCTGGAAGATATCTGCAGCAACTTTTTCCCAAGGTCGGTCAGGTACTGGATGAGGAATTAATGGTTCTTGCTGTTGCTGTCTGCAGAATGAATTGCAGGTGGTACATTTACCAACAAATTGTTCGATGTCTTTTGACAGTCCTGGCCAAAAGAAACATGAACGTGCAAGACCCTTGCATTTTTCTATGCCAAGGTGTCCTTCGTACAGCAAAGTCAGCATTTCAAGACGCATTGTCTGTGGCACTATCAGCTTTCCATGCACAAACAATAGTCCATCGAGTTCATAAATGTCTGCAGCCAGTTTCTGGTATTGTTTCAACTCGACTGGTAGATCTACTTTAGCTTCAGGGAACCCTTCCTGAACCAGATTTCGAAGACGGGCTAAAACGACATCATTCGAAGTCTCCTTGCGAAATTCTTCCAGACGTTGTGGGCTGGCTGGAAAATTGCTGATCAATGCATGTACAAGAACCTCAAGATCTTCTGTCAGTTCATCTGGAATTTCCTTGTGACCTGTAATATATGCTCGGGACAAGGCATCTGCAATGAGCATTTTGCTTCCAGGTAAATATTCAATTGTGATCTGAAATTTCAACAGTCTGAGTAACATTCTTTGAAGCCTAGGTGATGTGTCACATATTGGCTTTCTGAAAATTGCTTCAAGTGGCTTGTGATCTGACTGGACAACTGTCTTTCTGCCATAAACGTAATGTGAAAATTTATCACACGCAAGCACGATAGCGAGCAGTTCCTTCTCTATTTGTGCATAATTTTTCTCTGCAACTGTTAGAGATCTGGATGCATAGGCTATTGGCTGTCCATCTTGCAGTAGACACGACCCAAGGCCTGAGGAAGATGCATCAGTTTGTATCATTAAGACTTTGTTTGGATCATAATACTTCAATGTTGCTGCTTCGCTAATCAATTTCTTGATGACTTGTCGATGACTTGTCATGTTGGTCTGACCAATGCCATGCTATGTCTTTCTTTAGTATCTGCCGTAGTATGTCTGTGTGGGAGGAGAAGTTCGGTATAAACTTTGACAAGTACGTTACCATTCCCAAGAATCTTTGCAACTCTTTCTGGTTGGTTGGAGATGGCATGTTGAGTATTGCCTGAACTTTAACCTCATCTGGACGTACACCAGTACTAGACAAAATGTGACCAAAATACTTGACTTGCTCAACCTTGTACTGTATTTTCTTTCGGTTGAACTTCACTCCATTTTGCTGTGCTCGATCCAAAACTTGTTTTAGGATTCGATCGTGTTCAGAGTCATCAGCTGCAGCTATGATGAGGTCATCAAACACAATGCTCACGCCTGGAATGTCACCAAATAGTTCATTACTTCTCTTCTGGAAGATTTCAGGTGCGGATGAGATTCCAAAAGGTATGCGTTTCATTGAATAACGACCAAATGGAGTGTTAAAAGTGCACAAACGGCTACTCGATTCGTCAAGTTTGATCTGCCAAAATCCATCCTTCATGTCAATAACAGTGAAGACAGACTTTCCAGACAGTTTAGCTATAACATCCTCACAAGTTGGGATGCGATAGTGTTCTCGTTTAATGGCTCTGTTAAGGTCTCTTGGATCCAAACATAAGCGAAGGGAGCCATCTTTTTTCTCAACTACGAGCAAGCTATTGACAAAATCAGTAGGTTGATCTTGCTTCTCGATTACGTCCAAACTTTCCAGTTCACAAAGTGTTTTCTTTAATCTTTCTTCGAGTGCAAGAGGAATTCGTCTCGGGGAATGAACAACCGGCGGAATATTCTTATCAATTATGATGTGGTATGTACCTGGCATCTCTCCTAGTCCAGTGAACACATCTTTATAGCTGTCCAGTATGTTCGAAGCATTCTGTGGCTCTGACACAGAATCAATTCTTTGCACAATGCTCAGTGCTACGCAGCTGTGCAGACCAAGGAGAGTTGGAGCATCTTGTTCAATAACGAAAAAATCAGCTTCCACAGTTCTACTACTGGTCTTTGCAGTAACAGAGACTAGTCCCACTGGAGTGATCTTGCTGTCACCATAAGCAGTGAGTGTAGTGTTACATGGTTTTATTTTTGGACGTTTAGTTAGACTGTTCAGCGTAGACAGTGCCATTACATTTGCTTCAGCACCGGTGTCCAGTTTACATTGAACCATATCACCGTTTATGTCCATTTCTTTCCACCATCCATCAGTTCTTTGCCCCACTGACAGTACTCCCACGAAGAAGTTCTGAACATCATCAACTGAATAAACCACTCTTTGTGTAGGGATTTGTTTCGGTTTATGTTTGATTTCTTTTTCCTTGCTTCTCGATCTATGAGGATTTTTGAACTAACTAGGTTCTTTCTGACCCAGTTCTTTGGAACGACACACTTTCTGGAAGTGGTTTGGTTTACCACATCTCATGCACTCTTTTCCAAATGCAGGACATGCTCTGGGTTTATGTGTACCTCCATATTTGAGCAGGCATTATCATTGGAGCGGACATTATTTATCCTAGCACTAAAACTCGTCTCACCTTGGATAGACTGCAGTTGTGTCTTTGTCGACTCTGCTGCTCGACAGATTAGAAGTGCCTTCTGCAGGTCAAGATCTGGCTCGCGAAGTAAACGTTCCTGAAGACGAGCATCCGGGCATCCCAAAACCACACGGTCACGAATCAGGCTTTCGGTCTGAGCGCCGAAATCACAGGACTTGACTCTTTGACGTAGTGAAGTTACGAATGCATCAATCGACTCACCCGGTGCCTGAGTCGATTTCCAGAAGTTGTAGCGTTCAAAAACGACGTTTCTGCGAGGCGAACAATATGCTTCAAACTTGGAGAGCGCAGGCTCGAGTTTTTCAGATTCGGCCTCCGTGAAAGCGAATGTATTATACACTGCTATTGCGTCATCTCCAACTATATGAAGAAAGATAGCCAACTGAACATCGTCTGGCTTTTGGTCTGACCCCGACGCCTTCATGAATTTCTTGAATTTCTGTTTCCATATTTTCCACGACTCCTCCAAGTTGAGACTGTCCATATTGAGCGGATTAGGCTGCTTGAAAACTTCCATTGTTCCGTAGCACGTGTCGATGTTTTACCACGTTAACGTTCAATGTCAACTTTTGTTCACGACGCCATGTTATGTTACGGTTACGACTCTAAGTGAAGCTCGTAAGGTTTACTATTAAACTTTATTTATTATCAACTTGGTATGTTCTTTAAGTGCAAATGTCCGAGTAACTAGCAGCATGTCCGAGTGTCGATATCGATGTTTCATGGCCGATCTCTAGTCCGGAGGAGGAGTGACGTCATAACATAGATCATGTATAGTATATAGATTCTAACATGACAATTCATAGTCTATGATAAAGTACAGTCCATGACAAATATAGCATGTTTTCACGCAATAAACATCCTGGAATCAGCTGGCTGTGTAATGTGCATAGCCGATGGTCTAATTGTAAGTAGTCAGAATCGCTGAGTGAGTTAAATAAGTTTACATTAAAACTATTGTTACTTTTCTCTCTTTCGGGGAGGAACTAGGACGCGATGGGGCCACTCCAGCCAAGTCAGACTCGAACTCCACGAACCGGTCAGGGAGTTGTTCACCAGGAGGGAGGGAATGCGATTCAAGGTGTTCATTTCCTAAGCGGGTTAACAGATGTGCCACCTCTAATTCATCCACCTCAAGCTCAGATACCAGGATGGGTTCAGTGGGGTCCGTGGTCCTCGGGTGGAGGACAACCTTCAATTCTGTAGAAAGTTCTGGGTGCGGAGCAGGACCTCCCCTATTTGTGGATTCATTTAAGGTGTTTGTGTTTTTAGGGTACCCGTCTACCCGACCTTCACGATCTTCAACCCGTGTGACTGAATCACTGCCTTCAGCCTCCTCCTCCTCCTGGAGCTTATCACCTCCTACCATTACCTCTGGGAACATGGACTTGAAATGTGACAGAAAAGTCTCCCTCATTTGTGGATTTGAACGAATTAACTGGACGCAAAGATCTAATTCAGTTTTCATATTTCGTGTTATTAAAAGATTCAAACAATGATTACAGAAATACAATTATGCAAAATAAACTAAAGGGTCGATTCTGGACAGCAAGCGTTCCTTACTTTCTTACTCCTTCAAAAATAAAGGCGATTAATGAGTTAACAAAGAATTAGGCAATCAATGCTTACAAAACCCTATCTATGTCAAGTTAATACCTAGTGACCTAGTTACATAGCAATTAACCCCGTTAGGCTAAAATTAGCTATTCTTAAGGCCAATTCCTCTCTACTTAACGCTAGTTGGAATTTCTCAGGGTAGGAGCCAACCGACGGGAGCGCAAACTATCCCTAGTACTCCAATTCCCTCGTCCAACCCTAAGTAAAGGTCTACCTGGGGATTATACACTATCAACCCCACATAAATAGACAGCGATGGCGCTGGCCGTAACTACGCGCTACTCCAGGAACCCAGAAATCCTATCTCATTTCCTCTATCTAGTTCCTTCTAATTCACCCTTAGGACTCCACTAAATTTACCCGGGGTATATTACCACTTTAAATACACCTCTTGTGGCCGTACTGCGGGGAAATACTTATCCTGGAGGCTTAACAAGAAAAGTTGGCATAGTTTTAGCAATATTTAGACACCTCTTTTAAGATATCAGATTTCTTATATAAAAGTAATAAATCTAACGTTTAACTCAGTGAGACGTGAAGTCAACATATCATTGAACGGAATATTTAGCGTTCACGTTAAATTGCATGAAACTGCGTTAAAATCGAGAAATACAAAAAAACAATTTGTACGACTTTGTTGGAAACTTATACAGAGTTGGAACTACTGAAAAGATTACAAAAAGATCTTTTGTGGTTTTTATAATTGACGGTTTGGAGAACGTTACTTTCGCGCCATTGTGGCGGGAAACTATCAAAGTGTATAGAAGGAAAGTGTGCCAACTCTAGGCTTTAACCCCTTCACTGGGGAAGCCGTATATATACGTCATAGCGTAGCCTTTCGGCTGCCGGGGAAGCCGTATATATATACGTCAAGCTATGTATTGGATTTTCGCTAGCTGGGGAAGCCGTATAAATACGTCGTATGAGGCTAAATCGTTCTAGATTAGCTTGGCTATAAGTCTAAAATTATTCTAGGTTAGGTAGTCTATGGGTAGGACAAGGGTTATCCATTAGTAAAAGCGTTTTGTTGACAACAATCTCGTGTCATTTTCGCGTGTATTTAGTAAATAAACCATGTCGTCAAGAGGGCGTAAGCGAACATCAGCTGAGGTTTTGACGGAGATTTTCGCGGATTATAATTCTTTACAGTCTCCAGAATTAGAAGTAGATGAATCGGAATTTGAACTCTATAGTTTAGATAGTAATTACCACACGAACAGTAGCAGCGACAGCGGAGGTACAGACTCAGAAAATGAAACAGAAAGTACGAATGTTGCTGGTACTGCTGACTCGTCTCTCTCGTCAAAGAAGCCAGATTATAACAGAGAACCCTTCGAATATAGTAAATGTTTGTCCTGAACAGTGACAATAAGTCTCATTATGAACATGTTCATTTATTTACTGTGTAATTAGTAGTAAAGTTACCGAGCCAGGAAAGAAACTTATACGAAGGAAACCAGATACTATTATCCCTCTTGTGATGTTGCACACGTTCATCCTTGTATGAACGCATAGTTCATCCTTGTATCACACAAATATATTTTTTTCGCTCTCTCCGCTCTACTGAGCGGGGCGTGCTCATGGTCCCTTTTGCCCGCACAGCTACTAAGCAGAATCGGGCCTTCTCAGTGGTTGGCCCCTCCCTCTGGAACGGGCTTCCTTTGATGCTGCGCTTGCATCCCAGAATCCACTCTGAATCTTTCTATACTTGCCTCAAAACTGTCCTTTTCAGCCGTGCTGTGGTCGGGAGCGCTGCTGAGTAGTAACCTTGAAGGGGCGCTATATAAAACTTTTTAATGAATGAATGAATGAATGAATGAATATAGTAAATGTTTGTCCTGAACAGTTACAAGTCTTATTATGAACAATTTCATTTATTTACTATGTAATTAGTAGTTACCAAGACAGGAAAGAAACTTATACAGAGGAAATCATATACTATTATCCCTAGTGTGATGTTGCACTATGCGTTCATCCTTGTTTCGCACTAAAATATAGTAAATGTTTGTCCTGAACAGTTACAAGTCTTATTATGAACAATTTCATTTATTTACTGTGTAATTAGTAGTTACCAAGACAGGAAAGAAACTTATACAGAGGAAACCATATACTATTATCCCTCGTGTGATGTTGCACTATGCGTTCATCCTTGTTTCGCACTAAAATATAGTAAATGTTTGTCCTGAACAGTTACAAGTCTTATTATGAACAATTTCATTTATTTACTGTGTAATTAGTAGTTACCAAGACAGGAAAGAAACTTATACAGAGGAAATCATATACTATTATCCCTAGTGTGATGTTGCACTATGCGTTCATCCTTGTTTCGCACTAAAATATAGTAAATGTTTGTCCTGAACAGTTACAAGTCTTATTATGAACAATTTCATTTATTTACTGTGTAATTAGTAGTTACCAAGACAGGAAAGAAACTTATACAGAGGAAACCAGATAATATTATCCCTCGTGTGATGTTGCACTATGAGTTCATCCTTGTTTCGCACTAAAATATAGTAAATGTTTGTTCTGAACAGTTACAATAAGTCTTATTATGAACAATTTCATTTATTCACTCTGGGATTAGTAGTAAAAACTTTAAAAATAGTCATCAGAATGAAGAACATTGAGTTTCAAATAAGTATACAGAGCATCATACAAAATTGTCTTTTTTTAGCTAAATTAATTCCCCAGGAGCTGGTTGTTAACCGCATAGGTTATTCCCAGTTAAGGACAAGCAGAAAATAAGTTAAAGCAATCTGTATTTCAGGCGCACACTATCTAAGTGAACCTGTATCGAAAGAGAATACGTGCAGCAGGAAGCAGCCAATTATCTTTTCTCATTTTCAATCATTACTGAGAATTACTGAGAGGAAATCTAAGCAGGAATCTAAAGATAAGAATGATAA
Organism: Aporrectodea caliginosa; assembly: GCA_020284085.1. Taxonomy (NCBI): domain Eukaryota; kingdom Metazoa; phylum Annelida; class Clitellata; order Crassiclitellata; family Lumbricidae; genus Aporrectodea; species Aporrectodea caliginosa. Next base: position 20,434 of record JACEVL010000752.1, read on the forward strand.
AGGAACTAGTATGGAGCGTGGTGCTGTATGGATCGGAGACATGGACAATGAGAAAAGCGGATATAAGAAGACTGGAAGCTTTCGAAATGTGGACATGGAGAAGAATGGAAAAAATCAGCTGGACAGAACATATAACAAATGAAGAAGTGTTGGGGGTAATTGGAGAAGAAGAGTCCTTATACGCACAATAAGAGAGAGGCAAAGGAAATAATAATAATAATAATAATAATAATAATATTTATTCTTTAATTAAGCGCCTGACAAACGCACTGCGCTGTACATTTACATGTTATGCAATTGAAACAATCTTAACTACTAACAGAACAGCCTGCAATACAACGGCGCTAATAGCAGCCTACAAAGCATATCCGCCCTACGGGGCTCGAACTCGGTACCTCTCGGTCTCTGTGCCAGATGTTATCGAAAGCGCCACCCCCAATGGATCGGGCACACGCTGAGAGGAGACTCACTACTAAGAACGGTCATCGAAGGAAAAATGAAGGGGAGGAAGACAAGAGGAAGACCAAGATAGATGATGCTGGATTGGATGATGACAAACGGTTACAGGAAACTGAAAGAAGAGACCCAACAACGAGAGGAGTGGCGACGTCGGACATTTGAACCTGCCTAAGAGACAGAGAACCACAAGAAAAAAGAAGAAAATCATTACAACATCATAACAGCGCAAAATTAGTCTAACAGAGCGCACACAATTGCCTGGTATTCTTTAACCAGGGACCCCCACACACGCAGATTTGGTTCTCTTCGAAAATATCACTTCAACACTCTCCGTCGGCAACTTTTCGAGCCTAATGGATGTAGGCAAATATAACACACAAGAGTATTTGCCTCAGAAAATGCATAAAGGTAACAGTTGAACGGTTCGCGATTGGTTAGAGCGATCGCCTTAAACACCTTCAAAAACGTGTTCACCAATGCTATATAAGCTTCGGGCACGATAGGCGATTAATGCGAAACGCGGGGTACGCCACTAATGCATTTTATAATAGTGTAATCGTAATCTCAAATTTCTAAAGCGCGTGAAGGAATGAATGAACGAATGAATGAACGAATGAAAGATTGAATTAATGAAAGATTGAATTAGTGAATTAATGAATGATTGAATGAATGAACAAATGAATGACCGAATGAATGAACGAATGAAAGAACGAATGAATGAACGAACGAATGAATGAGCGAATGAACGAATGAATATACGAATGAATATACGAATGAATGAATGAATGAATGAATGAATGAATGAATGAATGAATGAATGATTGAATGAATGAATGAATGAATGAATGAATTGAATGAATGAATTGAATGAATTGAATGAATTGAATGAATTGAATGAAATGAATGAATTGAATGAATGAATGAATGGAGTTAAAGGAAAGTGTAGAAACGATGACCTACTGACCTTAGTTGTTCTACTTCCGTGGCATAACCTTCGAGAACCTTCTTCACGTCTTCATCCGTCAAAGACTCTATCAACAGGAAAACAAAACACACTGCTATATTCTTCAATGAAAAACTGTCTGTGAACCATCATTAGTCACCCTATCTCTGTCTCCCTCCCTCTCCGTCTGTCCGTCCCCCTCCCTGTCCGCCCGTCCATCAGTCTCTGTCTCTGTCTCAAACTGTCTGTCTATGTCTCGGTCTCTCCGTCTCTCTCATTCATTCTATCTGACTGCCTGCCTGTCTGTCTGTCTCTCCTACTAAATGTCGCCTCGAACAACCTGCCAGACATGAAACAAGCAGAGAAGAAATGAATATAATGGAAGAAAGTCTTATAAAATGAAGAGAAATAAAATTATTAACGTTCCTAGCGGCCGCAAGATGTCATTAAAACACGTTAATGCTGCGAAATACCTTATGCTCACTTAAGACACCTTTAAATCGTTTGTTGCATAATATATATGACTAATTTTCGTTTAAGCTTTGGTTGCTGAAAGTCCATCTTACAGTATATTATCTTATTCAAGTAACACTAAGGGCCACTATGACTGTTGATAAGCACGCGGCGGGCCGCAAGTGTTTGTTCTCACAGCCTTGATTTTTTTTTAAAGAAATTATAAAAGCAGCGACGACTACACTAGATCACTAGAGCTTACAACACTAAATATTTTATGTTTTAAACATCAATATCATGCAGTATTGTAGTAGTGGACACAGTATAGGGCTAAGTAGGCGTTAAAAAAAACATTATTTTCAAAGGGGTCTAGCGGGCCACCAATCAACAGCCCGCGGGCCGCATGTGGCCCGCGGGCCGCGGGTTGGCCATCCCTGTGCTAAACGATGAATATTAGTGACATTGTAAAGTACTGTTTAGATGCCTTTAACTCAATCAATTTTGTTTCAACTGTATTGTACATAATTTTGAATTGTCGTCAACGGCCTTTGATGTCATACGATGACGTTAAACCATGGAATAAAAAAAGCTTTGGTTGGACCACAAGCATAACGTAACATAAAAATGAGTATGCCAGTTACTTAGTCAGTGACGGTGTTGTTACTCTATTACTGTTACTGCTACCTTTTATGTATATTCGTGTCTATTATTAATTCAACTGACACACCACAATTAATAGTATGAACTGATGCTTACAAGTTATGTCAGAAGTCGGATTTAACTGCATGGCAGCCGTGCAAGGTGCCCATCTGTTCTACTGCTCATTTTACCAACGCCACCTAGCGAATGGAAGGCTTAGTGCGCCTTCGGAAAGGGGCGGGAAGCGATCCCGCGTCCGTGCTGATCTTCTGCTCTTCGTGTGCAAGTGTTACCATTCACCTAAACCCCTCTCCCACTGCTACCGCTGCTGCTGCTACCACTACCACTACCACAACCACTAATAATAATAATAATAATAATAATAATAATAATAATAATAATAATAATGATAATAATAATAATAATAATAATAATAATAATAATAATAATAATAATAATAATAATACTAATAATACTACTACTAATAATAATAATAATAATAATAATAATAATAATAATAATAATAATAATAATAATAATAATAATAATAATAATAATAATAATAATAATAATAATAATAATATCTTTTCTTTATTGAAGCGCCTGAAAAACGCACTGCGCTGTACATTTACAGGTCTACGTTCAAAACCGCGATCATAAAACCGCGATCGTCAAAACCGCGATCACAATATAGCGATGCACAAAACAGCGACTGCATAAAATAGCGATCATCAAAACAGCGATTAACTTCGAAGATTGACTTATTTAATGTAGGCCTACGTTGATTGGTCCTGATTGCGAACCTAATTAGCGTTTATTATTTTACTAAATCATTTGAAGTTGTTGGAGTGAGAGCGGAAATGACAGAGTTGATTGGTCCTGATTGCGAACCTAATTAGCGTTTATTATTTTACTAAATCATTTGAAGTTGTTGGAGTGAGAGCGGAAATGACAGAGTTGATTGGTCCTGATTGCGAACTTAATTAGCGTTTATTATTTTACTAAATCATTTGAAGTTGTTGGAGTGACAGCGGAAATGACAGAGTTGATTGGTCCTGATTGCGAATTTGATTGAACTTAAAATGTTGTAGTTAAGTAGGCCTACATCGTAGGACAAATACCAAATCCATCTCGAAGAATCTACAGAGAAACTGCAGACAAAATAAAAAGCATCGTCGGCGATTATACTAATCGACCTATATTGGACTACTTTCGTGGAATTGGACAAAATTTAAGTCTTCAAATCTTACATTACACATTTGTTATAATATCGTTCATACTTCGTGATAGGCCTACATTTAAAACTTTCTATAATAATCGGTGAAATCGCTGTTTTGATGATCGCTATTTTATGCAGTCGCTGTTTTGTGCATCGCTATTTTGTGATCGCGGTTTTGACGATCGCTGTTTTGTGATCGCGGTTTTGAACGTAAACCCATTTACATGTTATGCAATTGAAACAATCTTAACTACTAACAGAACGGACAGCCTGCAATACACGGCGCTAATAGCAGCCTACAACGCATATCCGCCCTACGGGACTCGACTCGGTACCTCTCGCTCTCTACGCCAGTTGTTTTCCAATGCGCTATCGGGCCCCCAAAGTAGTTCTCGGTCTTCCACGTGTTGTGACCTGCATTACTTCTTTCACCAGGCAGTCTCCCGTTTTCCTCATAATGTGACCAAAATATCTCAACTTTCTTATTTTGATGGTGCTTAATAGTTTAAAATTTAAAAAAAATAAAAAATAAATAAAATTCATAAATTCCTTTCTTAGACACCTTTAAAACGGTTTCACCAATGCTATATAAGGCTTGGACACGACGGGCATTTAATGGAACGTGTTTTTTTTTATCTCGCTGCATGCAATTTTTAAGAAATTAGTCATGAGAAAATTTTCTAAAATAATCCTATGTAAAAATATAAACATTGTAAACATTTCATATAAATATTACTTGTATATACACATTCCATATTCCATACACAACATATTAATTCGATCACTCGTAGTTGCTACTATCAGCTTCGTCAACTCCGAGTTGTCTCACGATCCCTTTCTCATAATGCTACTGTGACCCTTGTGCATGCCTTTGTCACTAGTAGACTTGATCAATGCAGTTCGGTACTTGTAGGTCTACCATTGGGGCTAATTGGGCGCCTTTATCGAGTTCTGCGTTCCGCTGCTCGCCTCATTGGCCATCTGCCTAAATATGCTCCTGTCTCTGTCTATATGCGTGATGTTCTTCACTGGCTCCCTGTTTCTCAGCGCATCTCCTATCGAGTTGCTGCACTTGTATGGAGGTGCCTTCTCGGCTGTGCTCCATCCTACTTGTCAGATCTTAGTCGACCTGTCTCTGACCTCGCAGCTCGTAGATCTCTGCGTTCTTCAGAAAGGGGAGCTTTTGGTCCCGCGAGCTCACACTTCCATTAGACAGCGTCGAGCCTTTTCGATTGTGGGTCCCTCCATCTGGAATGGCCTCCCACTAGCCTTGCGATTGATGCCTCGGCTAGATTCGCCTGCCTTTTATAAGTATCTCAAATCACACTTTTTAGCCGTGGCTGGGCTGGGAGCGCCTCTGAGTAGGTTTCTTGAAGAGGCGCTATATAAATTCTCGGAATGAATGAATGAATGAATTCCGTTCTTTGACTCATAACAGGCAATGTATGAATGCGCCTCATCAATGATATGTATATAAATGGGTTTAAATCGAGTTTTTCAATAGGAAATATGCACTTAAAAATGTTTTAACTGTTTCTGCGACATTACATAAAGTTGATTTTAACATAATATACCAATCTGTGCATTATTTAGTACTATTATCACATGTTATCACATGTTGAGCGCCTGTGAATAAGCTGGTTCCCGCGACTTCGCTTTTGTGGGCGCTGTAGAAGTTCCGAGTTTACGATTACGATTACGATGTTATAATGTAAACATGTCTAAAACTTAAACTGGATTGAATGAATATGTCTAGTAAATTACTTGCATATAATTTTTCTGATATAAAAATCTCTAAGAAATATGAGGCAGATGTATATATGTTACAGTTCTTAAACATTTTTATAATTAATTTTCATGTTAATCTTTAAAATGAAAAATTGAGGTTGCTGAGGTCCTGTGAAGCCTCAAAATAATATTAGCAATGGAGCTTGTACGGTCACCCTGAATAAATGGCCACTAAAACCCTTAATGGCGGCCGAAAAGAGCCTTAATAGCCACCGAAAAAAGCCGTAAATGGCCAAATTATAGACATACCTTACTGTTTAAGAAGAAGAAACTGGATTTAATTAAGAGGATCTAACAAGTGTCAGTGCCTTAGCTAACTGCCGTATTACAGAATTTCTTTCGTCGTTAAACAAATGAAACCAATTACGTTTTCATGATCTGCTTGGACACCTTCAAATCGTGTCTATCTTACTCTATTAAGCTCCAAATTTTCGGTCTTATAACTACTTCGTACGTCTTTCAATAGCATTTATTTACAGCATCATTTTGCCTCTGATCAGTAGAACCAAAATCGGAAACATCACGACTGCCATTAACTTCTTGATTTCTATTACTTTCAGTGCATTAACTTGCAGACTAAAATTTCTACTTGTTTTTTGGTTGTGCAATATTCATTCATTAATTCATATCGAACATTTGTATAGCGCCCCCAAAGAAAACTACTCAGAGGCGCTCCCGACTCCAGCACAGCCGAAAAGAGCAGTTTAAGGTGAGAAAAGAACATAGGAGAGAAGGTCGTAGGAAAGAGGCGAAACTCCAGAGGGAGGTCATTCCAGGTCGAGGGACCCACCACCAAGAAAGCGCGGTTCTGCATAGTGGAGGTACGGGCAAAATATGATATAGTAATAACCTTATAATGTATTTACATTACTTTAAATAGGAAGAAACTGAATTGAAATTAGTCAAATCAAAGAGACGCCGACGCCTTAGCTTTTCACTGATTTTGTCTTTACTAAAAACCATGAACCATGAAGACTCTTAAATATACACAGGCAAACCACTGACGACCTGAAACGAATGATCTGCGAACACATCTATTTTTAATAACACAGTGTCGTTAAACAGCAATTAACCTACCAAAAGCCGATCGGCCTTTGTTGCCCTAAACTTTGGCAACCACACGATGTCGTTTTACACAGAATAACAGCAACATTTAAATGTTCTGCTTAGACACCTCTAAATCGCGTCTTCCAGACGCTATAAAAGAGGAAATTTCTCTCAATCGCTACTGTCTCCAGGTGATGGTGATAAAAAGATGTTAAACTGTTGATAAATTGTAATAACAATTGTAAATGTAATCAAACATTTATAAAGCACCACTCAGATATTCAGAGGAGCTCCCGTCCCACGTCAGTCTTAAGGTTTCTGGTAGGATTGGTTTCGGAGATCGCTTCGATGAAGATCTATTTGCCCGGAACCAAGTAAATCAAGCAGTAGACGTTGTTTTACTTAGAATGGGAACGAACCAAGCATTATCATTTCATTCCAACGTGGAATTAGGCGCTGCGTTCCGATCAAAACAATGGATTTTTTACGAGTAGAGGAGATTGTCGTTTCCGTCCTTTATACCGAAAAGATGTTGTTTAAAAGAGAAAATACTTGGAAAGATCATGTCTTTTAGACACCTTTTAATCGTTTCTTGCGGAAGCAATATATAACTCACTTTAGTGCACTGGTATAATCGGCCACTCAACCGGAGTCAACCCGCGAATCAATTAGCAACTGACTTAAGTGTATTCTTTATAATAACAATATTATTATTAATAATAATAAAGTGAAGGTAATATAAGGTAAAGTTGGCTAAAACAAGGTAGTCAGACCACGATAGTAGCACATGGGTTCTGTTCAGTTACCTCAAACTTGCATCCGTCGAACAGCACACCAATAGTACAACCAAGAGGATTGCACACACAGGCAAAAAGCTGTTAAGGAGAAAATAAAAAAATGGAGAGTGGAAAATAATAAGATTGTACTCACATCTTGCAAAGAGTTGACTGGACGCGTTGTTAGTCCAACGACGTAGATGCCACCACGCGCATCCTCGTGAATCTTAATGTGTGATTTACGCATCTACAAAAGAAGAAGAAAAACACATCTTTTAAGCTACACGTACATGAAGAAAAGAAGCAGTCCCTTATACACCTCTTTTAAGTTCCGCATTTCAATTATATGTAAAATCAGTCCTTATTTACGCATCTGCAGAAAGAAGAAGAAAAACACATCTTTTAATTACATGAAGTAGTATGGTAGTAGTTTCAGTTTAACGACACTTTGTGATAACAAAGACCATTAGCGTCGCCCTCCTAATTCATCGAGGCTTGGGACTGGCACTGACAGAGTACAATCAGTGGCGGAGTAAATGAAGTGGATAAAGGTCTTAATTAAATATATTATTATTATTAATCAAAGGTTTAACGTCGCCTTATGACATCAAAGGCCGTTGACGATAAGGCACTGATTTTTACTTGTAGATTAAATGTACGACTTAAAAGAGGTGTGTAAAAGACTGCTTTTCTTTATACACAAAAATCAGTCTCTTATGTTAGTCCCAAAAGTCGTCAAAGGTCACAGTATTGTATTTTCGTTTATTCAAAACTGGCTGTCATAACGCAGCCAACGACAAAAGTGCGTAACTTATGGTTGTAATAAAGGAGCCAGGACTAATTATAGATATGGATAATGTTCATATCTATTCTGGATAATGTATTGTTAATGTATTGGATTTTTATACACTAGATGGAATGTAAGACCACAAAGCTAGTATGTGTTTTTGTGAGCTGTAATATGCCAAAATAATTTCTGTCAACGTTTGGTTATCCTCCGGAATTACGAAGCAGAAACTCTGTATCATTGGTATATTGGGGGGGGTCCGGTGGCGCGTTGGATAACATCTGGCGTAGAGTGCGAGAGGTACCGAGTTCGAGCCCCGTTAGGGCGGATATGCTTTGTAGGCTGCTATTAGCGCCGTTGTATTGCAGGCTGTCTGTTCTGTTAGTAGTTAACTAGTTAAGATTGTTTCAATTGCATAACATGTAAATGTACAGCGCAGTGCGTTTGTCAGGCGCTCAATTAATGAAAAGATATTATTATTATTATTATTATTATTATTATTATTATTATTATTATTATTATTATTATTATTATTATTGTTGTTGTTGTTATTATCAATAATAGAAAGACTAACTGAGAGACCAACTGACAAACAGACAGACAGACAGAACAACTGACTGAGACAGAGTAACAGACACACAGACAGACAGTATGGAACTCAGTTTTGATCATTTCCCACATCGTGAGATTTTTCTCAGCCACAGTCACAAATATCAATACAGCAAATCTCATGAATTGATACGGAGCCAATTCCTGTTTACAACTGACCTGACTGCAACTTGGACACTATTGTCATTCTCCTTCTCCATTTGTAATCGGAATTCTCACTTTGTATCTGTAATGATCGAAAGCCAAAACAAACATCACGTAAAACTCAAACAACGTTCAAAATAAATCTGTTCAGTAATAAGTCTCACAAAATCAGACAGCGAAGTACAACCTAGTTTGATGAAATACAACTGTCAGAGAATTGTGGCAGATGATCATGCTCAGGACGTCACTTTCTTGACCCCGGCATATACGTGACACCCTGCAGCCAGCCCAAAATAGGTCATGGTTTCAGAGAACTATTCTGCCTTCATAAACCAATCCTCACCGGTTAGTTTTGGCGTGCCATCGGTTGATGCCTTGTGCATTAGACACCGGCGCAATAGAAGCTACTAATTACCGTATTATACCTTATAATAATGTGATATTTACGTGCCAGGCGTCAATACTTGCATCAGGCACTTATTAAAATTACTTAAAACTTATCAAATTTCAGCAAGCAATCAGAGTGATCATAATTAATCATCATATTAATTAATTTAACTAAGCATTAGAGCGCTAGACTTACACGTTCAACCTAATTAAAACGGAATCGCTAAAATATCAACACACCGCCGGTATCACGAAATAGAGTATCCGTCCTAAGACTATCCGGGGGGATGCATGAATTTATCCCCCTGGATGGACTATACCGGTATAGAGTATCCGGGGGGATAAACCATTTCTATCTCCCATCGTGTGAAATCATCCCCCGGGGGATGAAATTGCACAGGTATAGGGTGGGAAACCCTAATGTGGGCAGGTTCCTAAAATGGGCACCCCCTTGCATCTCAAAATATAAACGACATAGAGTGGTGCCTTCTAGGAAATATTATTAACTCTATATATTGCTGTTATAAAATAGCAAAATATGTCGGCGGAAAATTGTGCTTCAAAAGTAAGAAGTAAATGCTTATTTAGCATGCGAGTTTTTAAATGTTCGATATATGGTTCAGTAGCCGTGGGTGAGTTGTTTTTTAATTTATTTTCAATCGGTTTTTTGCAGAAGTTTGGTGAAGTATCGCTGTTTCGCCTCAGATGAACGATAATGCGAGAGAAAGTGGGCCAACTTTATTTACTAATTCTCCTAGGGAGGTACTGCTTGGAGCCTAATTTGGGTATTCTTAATTTGGGCAGTGCCCATTCTAGGTAACCTTGTATGCACAAAATGAGGCCATGTTTACTACTATATTAGGGTAGAGTTCCCTTATTTGGGCACCTTAAATATAAAAGGCTCATATTATACCGATATTGATACGTATGCTTCTTGTTTGGTGTTGTTTGGTTAGCTGAAACAGTAGGTAATGAAAATATATTGAATACATACAATAGAGTGTGGAAAATATTTAGTTGCGCAGAGAAAACGACAACCCCTAAAGTGCCCAAATTAGGACACGGTGCCCTAAATCGGGCACCCGGTGCCCAAATTAGGTATACTACAGTCCAGCTATGATAACGTTGCTTTTATGCGCTCTAGTTTATTCTACCTTTTACTTAACATATACTATTTTCGAGATAAAATAAACCAAAAATGTAACAATGGTTGTGTTTAAGAGTTTTATATCCAAAACTGCAACTGAACAAGTTAATACTGAGAACAAAGTTATGAAGTACATAGATCCAATTGAACAATTGGCAAAATAGGCTATTTCCACTATATATAGGAAATTAAACAGCATCTACTAATTCAGACTTGAAAATCAGCATGTGCCACAGCGGAAAGATGATCGTTTGCCTTTCTGATTAAACTTTAGCTTATGCACGCATGTATCACACATCCACTTTTCACATTTCGGGCACTGCGACCAGTCGACGTGACTCATTGTATGAAACTTCACAGTGTAGACATGAAGTTGTGTCTTCTTTTTCACCATCATCTGAACTTTGCTTGTCACTTGTTGGTTTTGAGTGTCTGCAACCCAATTGCGCCGACAAGACCCTTGTCAAGAAGATCTGTCTTGAATCTTTTGCGGGGGAATATCATGAATGGTTGACAGTCGACTCCTGCTGCCGACATACAACACACGGCAGTCTCGGTTTTATCTTCCTACGCACTGATAATCACCGCAACCTTTCTTTCCTTTAGTTGCTATTATTTTATGTGGCTTATGATTGACAATAATTCCAGTCTCATAAACGTTGAATATATTTTCAACCGGAATTATTCGCCGACATTTCCATCTTCATGAAATAATTCTTTTCTTTTCACTTCTTAAAATATCTTCATCTTGCTTCTGTTATAACCCAATGCACGCTAAATGGACTCTCCTTCTGGCTTCCTTATCGACAGCACCATATTTCTGGCTAAGAATAAGCGAAGACATTTCTTCCCAGCCGTGAATATCAGTGCGGAGGAAGATAAAACCGAGACTGCCGTGTGTTGTATGTCGGCAGCAGGAGTCGACTGTCAACCATTCATGATATTCCCCCGCAAAAGATTTAAGAGAAGGCATTCTTCGCTAGTCGGTCGGTAGATCGAAGATATTGAAGGTCGAGGTCACTCCAACGGCACGCGTCTTCACAATTTCTCTTATGAATTCATATTTTATTTCAACACCAAACACCATCCACCTTAGCCGTCTGCCTGTCTGCCTGCCTGACTCTCTGGATTTTGACCCCTGCCTATCGATTTTGATTTTATTGAGCGCCTGTGAATAAGCTGGTTCCCGCGACTTCGCTTTTGTGGGCGCTGTAGAAGTTCCGAGTTTACGATTACGATTACGATTACAGTCCGTTACAAGCGTTTTAGTCTAGTATGTAGGCTAGCTACTTCATTTTAATTCAGACATCTATATCACGCCCCTTCAAGATTATCTACTCAGTAGCACGTCCAACCCAACCCAAGATAAGGAGAACAATCTTTAGGTTGGAGTAGAACGTGGTCTCAAGGGCTCTAGGAATTAGGCGTAGTGCCACTTAGGTGCTTGTCGCTGACAACTGACACTGTTAGGCACCATATCGAGTTACTAACTAGTCGTTATTTAGACTATTTTCAAGTAATTAACAAAAGCATAGTAATTAATTTGAAATGATCTAATCACAATTAATGTGTCCAATAGTAATTGTTCAGCTAACGGTACTATATAAATTATTAATAATTAATCCCGCTCTGCTAACTGTCGTAACTAACTTAAGTAATAATAATATTATGGCCAACTGCGTTCGGGGTGTAAGTGGGCAGAACCTCTAAAAAATTGCTTCACATGAGGGAATTATAAACCCTCGACTCTCGGGGTGCAAAGACTATATCGCAGGCGGCGAGGAAATCCTTCTAGTGGTATCATTTTCTGATTGACATCCTATGTCTGACGTCGAGTTTACTAACGTCTATTACTTTAACATCCTGACTGTAAAGGAAAGCCATAAAAGTAAACATGTTTCGTTAGTTTTCAATATTTAACGACATCTTGTGACCGTCGGGATCATTAACGTCGACCTTTCGGACTGTTGTGGCACTAGCGTTTAAACTAGAATGTCGCCTATATAGCGTCGGTTGGAGACTATTTAAGGGTGTCTATATGCAGATCGTAACATCATTAGCATTATCCAGTATATAACGGCATATTGTAGCTTCCAGAGCCATTGTCGTCGACGCTAGACTTCATATTTGTTAATTGGCTTATAGGAAGTTGGGTGATTGGTTGGTTAGTAAACATTAAATGACGCTCAGTCTTTGCAAAGATGATTAGCACCTCTCCCCTTTTTTCTAGGCCTGGGACTGTCACTACCAGAGTACGGTCAGTGTCGGTGTGAATTGTTGTAATTACTTTGAAGCGCTTCTATGTCAAAAAATCATTAGCGAATTCAAGACTGAACAAAAATGTCAACTAAAAAATCAGTTGAAGGCCATGTAAATCGTTTTGTATTGTATTGTATTTGTAAATTTCTAAAGGTGTCCAAGCAAAAGTGACGTATCATTAGTATCCAGTGTTTAGCGACATATAAGGCCAATGATTGCCATGTCCATTGCCGCTAGAATAATTGTAATTGCAATGTTAAACTGCTATACCGCCGGTGTCTACTGCACAAGGCATCAACCGATGGCGCTCCAAAAGAAGGCCGCAATCAGGTCAATATCCAGAAGATCAGTCCACTAAGACAGACAGGACATAAGCGACTGAACACAGCGGCGTCCTCGGAAAACATAATCAAGTGACATCGTTGAATAATGAAAAGCCATAGAAACGGTGAAAACTGTTCAAAATAATTAAACACCTTTTTAAAGTGTGATATTCGCATAATAACTATGAGCAGAAGCGGGGTGATGTATTTTATATTTATTTCAAGCTTTGACAGCATGAAATAAATATAAAATGCATCACCGCGCTGCACAATACTGCAGCACTACTTTGCAATAAGGGAACTATAGTTATTATTTAAATATACACATAAAACCAGTCTTTATGGAACGCTAGTGAATAAGCTGGTGTCGTGCGCTTTGCTTTGGAGCATGGACCTAAACAGAGGAATGAAAACTCGTCATTTAACGTCGTGTAACTAGCTTTTAGGTGATTAATTGGAGGACAGGAAAATATCGCGTCTTGTTTACATTAAACATGTAATCGGTAAATTATATTTATGGAGGAAAATCGATGAATCGTTATGTTTGCGAAGGGACAAGATTTTTAGAGATTTAAAACATCACGTTTAATATCAGACCTATAAATTGAAACGGGACGATTACACAATTATTCCAACGAGTTACTAATCCACTATTATTATTGTAATTGTTATTTCAGATTTATATAGCGCCACTAGCAGCGAGACTCATCAGATGAAACCACGATCGAACAAAAAGACCTTCCAGCCCTTGCTGGTAAGAGGGAAAAGGATGTTGAGAAGTTCATGTCTCTGGTTTTTAGACAATTTATTGCAGGACGATGGACCGACCACAGCAAAACTGTTGTTGCTGGCCGTGGAAGTCCGCATCGGTGGAAAAATCAAGTCATCAAACCGTGCATGGCAGAGCTAAAAATATGCGACCAGGTGTGGCAGATCATCATCATCATCATCAGGATCCATGGGCCGAAGGTCCGTAGGTGTCCAACGCTTGCATCGGATCCATGGGCCGAGGCCCGTTGGAGTCCAATGCTTGCATTGGATTTCATACGTATTTTTTCTTTACGAACGGAGTAGGCTATCTGCACCCATCCGTTCGACCTTCGCACTTCTCCCTTAAAGAGAGTTCCAGGCTTAGGACTGGCTCTGATATCCACTATCTTGTGGTATCAGAGGCGGCGATGCAGCCCACGTTTGCCAGCTTTTTCAAGGTTCCTCCTGAGCCTGTCCACCTCGCGTAGCGCCCTAGGTGGTACTTCAGCCAAGACCTTCACCACTGATGGCATAGCCTCAGCAGGCACTCCCATATACTGACTCCACATACTGACTGTTGCCACCCCCTCACCACGTTGAGGTGTGAGCCGGACTTTGAGGGGGTTGTGGCAGATACTGAGACACAAATCTCACTGAGTTACAGATGGAGCAGAGTCTGCTAGACAATCGCGCATCAAGACTTTAAACTCGACGCTGTAATACTAAACTCCACATGGACCACATATAACTCCAGTGGTACCAGTACAAGTCTGGATAAAGGAGAAGGGCGACACTAATTATTTTTTATAACAGCGTCGTCAGAAAGCAACTAACCTAGCAAATGGTCCGAGTGATCAACATTCCGTTCAATCGTCAGAGTAAATTCTTTAAGTGTCTTTAATGCAACAAAATTTGAACGCTTAGTTAAAGGTGTATAATATTTTTAAATTCTTTTCTCTGCGGTCCTGATGAACAAGGGCCACTTACTGCATAGTTTATTTCACCTAAAGCCTCAACAATATACTCTGCGATCGCGATCGTACGACCATTGTGTACCTCATGCAGATAATTTACAGCGCCGGACGTTTATTGTTAGAATGTTGTATTCATATTGATGTGGGGCGCGGTGGTGTAAAGGTATGTTCGGTGCCTTGCAGCCGGAGGGTTGTGGGTTCGAATCCACCTCAAGCCGCCGCGTAGGGACCCTGGGCAAGTCCTTCACTCGCAATTGCTCATGCGCTTCGGCGTGAAATTCCGATTCAGTGTCCGCGCTGTAGTCGGGAGCGCCTCTGAGTGGAAATCTTGAAGGGGCGCTATATAAATATCTGAAATGAATGAATGAATGAATATTGACAGTTGATTGTTGTTAAGACGTATGTACACCTGAGTGCGGATATACAATTGGCTTAATAAAGAATATACTTACTTACTTACTAACATTATTAGTAATGTTAAGGACATCTTACAGCTATTGCTGCCAGGTCGTTGACGTCGTTCCGGAGTGTCCAAATGCACTTCTGCGCCATTGGATATCCAGTGGAGTTGCTCAAGAACTCCTTCCCTGTCTGTTCATCCATCCCAGCCTCCTTCATTAATAGTATAGTTTGAAACTTAAGTTCCATTCTGATTAGAGAAAAAAGCTTGTGTTTCTACTTATTGGGCGATTATCACACTGGAAAGAGGTGTGTAATTATTTTCAACAGTTCACACAGTTCGTATGGCATAATGCAGAAACGAATGCCGCACGTCTGATGTCACTTACATGGCAAATGTAGAATTTATTATTTTGAACATTTCTTACCGTTTGTACGACACAATAATGAAGCCAATCGAGATTAAATAGCGCCGGATGAGAACGTTTTTAGGTTTCTAGCGAGCAAAATGTTTAACTACTTCTTGCGGTTGGCAGGCGCGTTGAAGTCTACGATACCTTTTTCTTGCAATCTATTCATACTATACATAGAGCAGAAACGTAATTCAAACATTGACAACGTGTGCTAAGTTGAAAATAAGCAAATTGTGACTGTAATGTACTGTAATACACTATACAGCGAAGAGAGAAAAATGGGTCCTCCGGGCCCTTTTTGGGCCCAAATACAATTTAAACACCTTTTCCTTGAAAAATGTCATTTCCTCTATCGAAGAGGAGTCGTTGACTGCTTTGGACCTCAAACTGAAAATTAAGAACCTCATTAAAACAGTGTATTGTGCACACCAGAGAAGTTCCTAAACAGTCCAAATTCTCTAATCCAAGATGGCTTCGAAATCCAAGATGGCCGCCTCAAAAAAGAAGCAGTCACATACATTAGCTTAGGTCAACGGCATGGTTGTCATGGTAGCAGCAAGATGTCGTTAAACACTGGAAACTAGATGCAAATGAGGGGGGCTATTTATATAAGTGCCGACGCCTTCGGGAGAATCTAGGCAGCGAAGCATTGACCCCTGGGCACGCAGAAGATTGTCTGTGTATGATGATGATGATGATGATGATGACGATGATGATGATGGTGGTGGTGGTGGTGGTGGTGGTGGTGGTGGTGGTGGTGGTGGTGGTGGTGGTGGTGGTGGTGATGATGATGATGATGATGATGATGATGATGATGATGATGATGATGATGATGATGATGATGATGATGATGATGATGATGATGGTGATGGTGATGGTGATGGTGATGATGATGATGATGATGATCTATATAGAGAAGATCTGTAAGAGTTACGGTATTATGCTGTAGTCTATGATATAATGTTTTTGGATTTTTACGTAAACTAGAACACTTTTTAGTTATTTCAAATCGGGTCTTTGCTTTTTCTTCTTCTCTTGTTGTTTCTTATCCTCAGTGACTCTTTCCTGACTTATTAATGTCGATCGGGCCAGATATGCAGAACCGCGCTTCTGCTTTTACTTATTTGGCGAATATCATTCTTAAAAGAGGTGTGTAATTATTTGAACAGTCCACCCTTTTCCCATGGCATGGATGCAGAACCGCACCTTCTCTTGAAGCAAACATTTCACACTTATTATTTTGAACATCTTATCACCGTTCGTATGGCGTAGCAGTGAAGCCAGTCGAGCTTATATGGCGCTGATTGGGCAAATTATTTACGTTTTCGATCGAGCACAGTGTTTAACGCCAATTTGTGGCGTGTGTGTTTCCTTTTTAACGACAAGCTGTGTGGTAACAAAGATCATTAGCGTCGCCCTCCTCCCTTTATCCAGGCTTGGGACTGGCACTGTCAGAAAGCGAACAGTGGCGGAGTTTCCAATTTGTGGCTCTCTGAAGAGTTGAAGTCTACGATCAGTGCGACCACTCTCCATTTTCTGAAATCCCAAGTTCTTTCCAGAAAAATCCCAAGATTGGCTAAAAGTGTATCAAAAAATCCCAAGTTACTGAGTTTGAAAAAGATGTGATGAAATATGAAACGTGTTTCAACAATCACATTTATTCAGAAAAATGCCTAGCTAAGAATTAACATAACATAACATAACAAGGGTTTTAAGTGGTTCAGAAGACGTTTAGTCTGTGTTAGAACCACTGTAATTAACCTGGAACATGATTAATAGCCCAATTTTCCTAGCTTCTTCTTAAAAGCTGTGATAGTGTCCACTGAGACAGTACTATCATCTAAACTATTCCACAAATCTACAACTCTTGAACTGAAGCATTTCTGCCCTAATGTCCCTTTTGGTTTCTTAAATAATTTATACCTATGTCCCCGAGTTGCCTTGTTTGGTGCTAATTCAAAAAACTTCTCCTTCTGCACTGCCTCCTTTCCAGTAATAATCTTGTAGGCTTCAATTAGGTCTCCTCTGCTCCTCCTTCTCTCCAATGTTGTTAGTCCACACCTTTTCAACCTTTCTTCATATCCCAAATCCTTGTAGCCCTGAATCATTTTTGTAGCTCTTCTTTGCACCTTCTCCAGCTTTTCCATGTCCTGTTTCAGGTAAGGACTCCACACCTGGATGCAGTATTCCAACTGTGGCCTAACCAGTGATTTGTATAGCCTCAATATTGTATCCTTATCTCGGGTGACTATTGTCCTTCTTATCATGCCTAAAGTAGAGTTAGCCTTTTTTGATGCTTCAGCACATTGCCTTGAGGGTTTTGCGCTCTTGTGCATAATCACTCCCAAGTCCCTTTCTTCCTCACTCACTTTCAACACCATACCCCCCATTTCATATGAAAACTCGCTGTTTCTCTTCCCCATATGCATCACTGAGCACTTTTCCACATTAAAGAGCATCTGCCAGTCCTGTGACCATCTGAACATTCTTCTTAGATCTTCCCGTAGTATCTCCGCTTCTTTTTCATTTCCCACTGCTCTACATAGTTTGGTATCATCTGCAAATTTAGAAATTTTAGATAAAATCCCATCATCTATGTCATTAATAAAAAGTACGAACAGCAATGGCCCAAGCACTGATCCTTGTGGCACTTCAATTCGCGAAGAAAAATCTGGAGCATAACATTGAATTAACAAATTACAATATTTACAAGTAACAATAATAATAAAAGTCTTTCAGACAGATCCAATGAACGAGTTTTTCTAATCTGATTTACTGCCACTGCTGAAAAGTACCGTAAAAACTAGTGTGCAGACGTTGACAAATCCCAAGATTGCTATGCGAAATCCCCAGATCCCAAGTCGACACCCAAAATCCCAAGGAGTAGTCACACTGTCTACGATACCTACATAATCATGCTTCTGCTATTACTTATAAAGCAGGTATTAATCTTAAAAGAGGTGTGTTATAATTTGGAACAGGTCTCCCTGTTCGTATGACATAACACAGAACCACTCTTTAGCCTTCAATTGTAGGGTAAAACTACATTTATTTTTTCAAATATTTCTTACCATTCGGATGGCATAATAGTGAAACCAGTCGAGATATATAGCACCGTTTAGGAACGTTTTTAGGTTTCTAACGAGCACAGTTTTGACTCCATCTTGTATTGTGAGGAGCCTTGACGTCTACGAAACCTTTTTATTGCAATCTACTAATACTATATATAGACCAGAAACATTAATTCGAAAATTATTGGTATATAACAAACTCGTGATAAGTTGAAGCAAATGTGATTGGGATGTACTGTTCCCGGGCCAAAAACATAGTTAACCAGAAAAGTGTCACGCTCTATTATAGAGGAGTCATTGACGGCCTTGGACTTCAAACTGACAATAAGGAAACTCATTACAACACCAGATAAGTTCGCAAACAGTCCAATTACTTTAATCCACCATCTCCCGAAATCCAATAATTATGGTCTTCTCATACGGGAAGCACTCACATCAGCTTAGGTCAACGTCATGGTTATCATATCATGGCCGCAATAAGATTTCTCTATACACTCGAAATAAAATGCAAATAAGAGTCTATCTGTATATGATGATGAATTTTGGTTTTCATTGGAAGAGCAATCAAGAAACAGGAAATCAGTTCAGAGGTGCAGAAGTGAAACCAAATTCTCCGGTTGTTCACGAGAATAGAGAGTCGATGATGACCAGACAACGTCAGGTATATAACAAATCACCACCAAGGTTTGTCGCGAGAGAAGGCAATGCATCGTTTACTCCATATAAAAGAAAAGAAAGCATCGAACAACGAGGTGCAGTGGTGAAACGTTGTCACAACTGTGGATCAGACAGGCATTTGATGAAATTCTGTCCAGTTCCTGTTACAGCCTCAAATTATGGAAAACAAGAACATTCGAGGGTGAATCGAATTCAAGTGGTTGATAATTCTGAAAGTCAAGCCACAGAACATCAGAACAATGAAACTGAAGTAAAGTCAGTGATGAAATGTCACCTTTCACCTGATATTCAGAAAGAAATTCTATTGCACAATGGAATGCAGAAAGAAATGGTTGGAAGAGATGAAAGTACAGCATTGAAGAAAGTGTTATTGCAGTACGTCGAGGTAGAGATTCGTGGAACAGCAGGAAAAGAACCAATAAAAGTAAAAGCACTGATTGATTCTGGAGCAGAGGTTCCGGTGATTAGTGAAGAATTACTGGAAGGCATGCAGGTGGAGCAGATTGGAAAAGTGAACTTACAATGCGTGGCAGGAGATGCCATTCCTGCAAAGTTAGTGAAAGTTGATGTAAGGCTGTGTTGTAACGATGTGGAAGAAGAGGTAATTCCGCATAAAGTCAAATGTTCACTTACACCTTATGTGACATTGATGTGTGCTAGTATTGCAAAAATGGGAAGCACAGAAAGATTCTTGTTGCATCCAGAAATCATTGCAGAACTTAAAGCCGTGCCACAAGTGAAAATGATACAAGGAGATGTGCAAGCGAATGTAACGACGAGATTGCAGAGTCAGCGAAAGAAAGTGGTAGATGTGGAAGAGGAAAGTGAAACTGAAAGTTCAAGTGAAGAGGAAAACGAAAGCGATGATCAACAAAGTTTAATACAAGACGGTATAACAGCAGAGATGAGTGAACAAGAGATGGCTGCATGCAAGAATGGTAATCTAAATGAAACGAAAGAGGATAACGAGTGTGATGTGGAGATAGCAGATTTGTTTCAAGAAGATGAGAAAGATGAAGAACAACAGATGCAGATTGCAGACGCAAAGAAATTCGAAGAACAGCAGAGACAAGATGAATCATTGAAAGCATGGTGGACGTTAGCACCAGATAAAGAATCTGAATTCTGCGTGGTAAATGGCTTACTGTACAAGAGATATCGAATATTAGAGCAAACGATATATCAATTGGTGTTACCAAAAGAGCGACGAATGAAAGTGATGGAGTTGGCTCACGAATCAGTATTTGGAGGACATCTTGGAGAAGAGAAAACTAGAGAACGAATAAAGTTATCTTTTACGTGGCCAAAGATGAGAAGAGATATAGTGAAATTTTGCAAATCATGTGAGAAATGTCAGTTAAAGGCAAGAAGTTTGGTGATGGACAGGGTTCCTATCACTCCAATTCCAAGAGAAGATGTGGCGTTTAGAAGAATTACGGTGGATTGTGTAGGACCAATCGAGCCAGCATCTGCTGCAGGTCACAAGTACTGTTTATGTATTGTCGATTCTTGCACAAGATGGCCTACAGTGTTTCTGTTGAAATCATTAACTGCAAAAGCTGTATGTGATGCTTTGATGGAGTTGTTCATGAACGTTGGTGTACCTTCTGTGATCACAAGTGACCAAGGAACAAATTTTACTGCGAGTCTGACAAGAGAATTTCTGAATTTAATGGGGTGTAGTCCAAGATTTGATACGCCAGGTCATCCAGAGGCAGCTGGATTAGTAGAACGATGGAATCAAACATTCAAGAAAATGATCCATCATGTAATTGTTGACAATCCAAGGCAATGGCATAAAGTAATTCCGTTTACAGTGTGGGCATTACGAGAAGTACCGAATGCAACTACTGGAATTGCTCCTTATATGTTGGTGTATGGAAAGATTCCGCGTGGACCACTGGCAATTCTAAAAGAAAGTTGGACAAGAGAAATTAATTTACCACCTCATATTGGAATCCAACCAGAAAAGTACTTGAAAGACATGAAAGCAAATATGGAAAAAGCATTACTGTTTGCAGAATCATATTCACGAGAGAAGCAATTACAGTATACGAATCAATACAACAAAAGAGCGAAACATAAAGAATTTGAACCGGGTGAAAAAGTCATTGTGTTATATCCGACTTCAACGAATAAACTGATTTCACGATGGCATGGTCCATGTACTGTCATACAACGAAGGTCAAAGTACTCTTATTTGATTGACATGGGTGACGATTGTCGAAAGATAATTCACGCAAATAAAATCAGAAAGTACATTACAAGAGCAATGAGTTGTGGATTAATCGTTGAAGAAGATGAAGACTTTGGTTCAGTGGTTGAGTTGTTGACGAAGAATGACTTGCAAGATGAAAAGAATTCACTGAATCTTGATCCTGATCAGATTAACCATTTAACATTGACTCAACAAAAACAATTGCTGGAAGTACTGAACAAATATTCTGATCGATTTTCTGAAAAGCCTGGACTATGTACATTGGTTGAACATGAAATTGAACTGAAACCGGAATTTCGTGAAAAAGAATTTATGGCTTACCGAATTCCACTCATCTATCGAGCAGAAGTTGAACGACAAATTAAAGAAATGCTTCAAGCCAACATTATAAAACCATCTTCGAGCAGAATGGCAAGTCCGCTGGTAATTGTTAAAAAGAAAGACGGTTCTCTGAGACTTGCCTGCGACTACAGATACATTAACTCGTTCACTGTGGATTGTAAATATCCGATGCCGATTGTAAAAGACGTGTTGCACAAAGTTGGAAAATCAAATGTGATCTCGATTTTTGATTGTCGAAGTGCTTACTGGACTTGTCCTGTTAAGCAAACTGATCAATGGAAAACTGCTTTTGTTACTCACAATGGACTGTACGAGTTTACTCGTGTTCCGTTCGGAATGATCAACTCAGGAAGAACATTTGTTAAAGCAATTAACATGGTTTTACAGCCTATAAATGAATTTGCTGAGCCCTATGTAGATGACATTGCTGTGCATTCAGATGACTGGAAGATTCATTTACAGCATTTAGATGCATATTTAATGCAAATGAGACTGCATAACATTACTCTGAACTTAAAGAAATGTATCTTTGGTAAGAGTGAGGTAAAGTTCATCGGTCATGTGGTTGGTTCTGGAACGATTCAAATGAATCCAGATAGAATTGAAAGTTTAATTAATTTGAAAACCCCAGAAACGAAGAAACAAGTTAAGCAATTGCTTGGATTTTTTGGTTACTATAGACAGTTTATCAAAGATTTTGCACAGATTGCGAAGCCTCTATCTGATTTGACAAGCAAACATGTTCCAGATAAGATTGATTGGACTGATAGACATCAACAGGCATTTAATTTACTTAAAGATGCTGTACGCTCTAAAGTTGTTTTATATGTTTTTGATGTTGGAAAACCTTTTAATTTGTACTGTGATAGCAGTGATTTTGCAGTAGGAGCTGTTTTAACACAGATGGATGATAAGGGAATAGAACGCCCTGTATCATTTATAAGTCAGAAATTGACTGACACTCAGAAGAGATGGGCAACTGTAGAGAAAGAAGCCTATGCTATTGTTTGGGCTCTAAATAAGTTGAAAGAGATAATAATTGGATCTAAAGTTCACATCTTTACCGATCACAATCCTTTAACTTATCTGACTGAATCTATGTCTAAGTCTGCTAAACTGGTGCGTTGGGCTTTAGCACTGCAAACTTTTGATGTAGAGGTTAATTATAAGAAAGGACGATTAAATGTTGTAGCAGATTGTTTATCTAGATTATAAGATTGTTTATTTTACTGTATTATATAGTATTAAGTTTATTGCATAATTTAGTACCTGATGATTTCGCAAATTTTTAAATTTAATTTGCTCAATCCAAAGAAAGGGAAGGAGGTAATGTGAACAAGTGTTTTGCATATATAATGAGCACAGGTGTTCTTTAGGTTGATATATATATAATGTGTATCGATTGTTAAGCGTTTTAGTCTTAGGCCTTAGTTGCGCTGTCGGCTCGTGGGCGCTTGGCCTAAAGTAGCCTAAACTTTGGCTGACGATAGATTCTTTACACGTGCAGTTAGCGCGCCAAACTTAGAAACTGCTGATGACAGTGAATTTGAACTATACAGTGTAGTACAGTTGTTTTAAGGCAAGAGTTGAGTTTGTTGTTATTAAACTGTGTTTGAAGAAAGAAAGAAACATTCAAAGAACTGTGTCAATTTAATTCTTAAACAGTTAGAAGACGTTGAGCAATTTATATGTAGAGATAAGGAAAGTTCTTGAGGTAGGTCACAACTAAGAAAGAAAAGAGTTGGTGACAATGTTGTTGTTGTTGTTGTTACTATTTTTACGCATTTATTAAGAGACACAATCCAATTGCCAATGGCAGGAAGCTTTCCATTCTTTATCATAATCATCGTTTTCTGGCCGTTGTGGGCCGTCAACGCCGACGCTGCCGTATGGTTTAGGAAGTGTATTATTCCAGCAATTTAGAACAAGGTTTAACGTCGTCATATGACAGCAAAGGCCGTTGACGACAATTCAAAACATATACAGTGCAGTGAAATGAAATCATAGCGTCCAAAAGACACCATTTAAGACTGTCCAAATATAAACTTAAAATGTCATTAGTGTTCATTGTTTAACGACATAACAAAATTACAATTCATAAATATACAGTTTGATACATGCAAATTGGTATCTGATGGAAATTCAACAATATTTAGCAGCAATTGTCGTATACAAGACATGTTTCTTAAAATTAATTCTTGGTCACCATTCCTAATGCACATTTACTTCTTACTCTATTTATTTCAATAACATTTATTTCACAAATTTAGAAGACATGAAAGTGAAACATGAAGTCCACTTTTGAATTTTTAAGAAGTCAACAATCAGCAAAATCAAGAATTATTAAAGAAATATATTCAAACAGTGAATATGACAATTCTTTATAATTTATCATGCTACTGCGTTGATAATAAAAGCGAATTGAAACTTCATCCGAGATTCTCAATCTATTACATTTAATGTTCTTAATACAGCTTGATTGATATTTGTCACACATGCAAGTAAGACATGAAGTTTGTAATTTTTTGGTACCTTTTACGGAAGCATTTAATAATTTCAAGCACACAATATTATCAAAATATATGCAAATAGTCAGGACAGGACTCCAACACATCCACAGCATGCATACATTACATTACATTACATTACAGCATTAAACTCTTGGGGATATTTATAGCCTCAGAAGAACTGTTTTAAAGGTGTCTAAAACGACCACGTGTATAATTATTGTTGAGAGACATCTTGTGGCCACGAAGGCGAATTGTGTCCACTTTTAGCTTAAATTCCAAGTAAATATTTTCCCATCCGTAGACTAGTTCCTGTTTAACGACGCTCCGTCAATAGAAGGATAATCAATCATACTTAGTTCAGACTTGCACCACCGGAGGATATGGCAATGCCGACAGTCTCTTTCATGTATGCGTATTGTAACGACGCTGTGTCGCAACGTAGATGATCAGCGTCGCCCTCCACCTTTATTCCAGCCTTCGGAATGCTCCAACAGATGGTACACAGTGTTTCCACTGTTTATCCTTATTTCATGGCCGCCAAGGACCGTTTACGTCGACCTTTCCCTGTGAACGACATTGAAGTGTTCTAATCACATCGATTAAACGCGTTTGCCCTATTTATAACGACGGAAAGCTACTTGTTAAAGGTGTTTCAGACGAGCTCTGTCTTGTCTAATATGTAGGGATATCCGAGGTTTTTGCGCCCGACGGATAGCAGTGTTATTTTAGTTCCTGAGAATAGAATAGGAATAATAATTATTTTAAATTAGTTCCACGGAACGAAAACTGGAAAAAAATTAAGTCTGGAACGAGAATAGAATAGGAATACAAATTTCAATATTTTTCTCGGACGAGAACGGAATGGAATAAAAATTATTTCTTTATTTTTAATAGCTATGCGGACTGGTGACTTTTTAGTGTGTCTGCCTAGAAACTGTTTTATTAACAGTCGCTTTCACATTGTCCATACTATACTAATTTCATAAATAGGTCAAGATACTGTTTTGTGTGACTGTCTGATAGACATTAATCGTTCATGTTGGACATTTCTGTGAGAACTGGAAGTGGAAGTGGAACTAGAAATATAAATTTTCTGGAACTGGAACTGGAACTAAAATTATTTCTAAATAGGAAGTGGAACTAGAACAAGAATAAAATTTATTTATAAAGAGGAACTAATACTAGACCTAAAATGAAGACAGTGGAAGAAAATAAGAACAGGAATAGAAATTAATCTTGGAACTAAAATAACACTGACGGATAGTCATTATATTTGTGTATTTATTACGCGCCACTGTGTAATGACCAATCATCAATCGCTAGCTCTGAGCAATAGTGAACGAAGGACTTGCTCTGAGGTCCTACAAAGTAACTGTATCAGAGTAGGAGGATCGATCCATACTTTGCGCTAGAAGGCATGCGCTCTAGGCAATCGGCCGCAGTGTCCAGCAGTCGTTTTAGTGGTGGCAGTAGTAAATAATCGTAATCGCAAATTCGAAACTTATACAGTACCAACAAAAGCGAAGTCACGGAAACCAGCTTATTCACAGGCGCCTATTCAAACCAAATCCGGTAGCAGAGAGACAGACAGAGAGACACAGAGATGGAGAGAGAAAGAGAAGAATATAGAGAGCCAGAGACAGAGGGAAACAGACAGATAGACAGACAAACACGCAGACAGTCAGAGGACTACGGTGGATGGTGTTTAGAGTTGAAACGGTTATAATGGTAGTAGTAGAAATAGTTGTGGTATTTATTCAGCGCCAATGTATACGTACCATGCATCCATAATAGCTGAACAATCGTGAGTGAAAAACTTGCACAAGGTCCTTACACAGTTACCGTCTCCTCCTCTGAGACTGATGATTGGTCATTAAATATTGGCGCTTAAAGGTGTCCAAGACGCGCACTGTATTATTAATTCTTTCTGTTTTCTATTCTATTCTATTTACGGACTTACAAAGCGCCTCTCGCAGTACAATCTAATCAGAGGCGCTTCCAGTGCGAAGGACCCCTCGAAAAAAGAAAAGTCTTAAGAGAACGAGCCGAAACAGTGGTGCCCCAGATAACATCACAGCACGAGTTATAGCAGGAAGGTCATTCCACAGCAAAGGTCCAACAGAGGCATAGGCACGATGTTGTGCTGTGGCAGTCCGAGACCTCGGAACTAGAAGGTCATGATGGTCAGAAGAGCGGAGAGGACGTCCAGAGGTAGCTGAGATAGGCCGTCTCATAAGATCACAGAGGTAGCGTGGAGCTTGACCTAAAAACGTTTTACACGTAAGAAAAAGAATTTTAAACTGAATTCGAGCAGTTAGAGGAAGCCAATGAAGGTCTTGAGTCATGAAAGTCGAAATATGGGAGAAACGAGGTAGGCGGGCAATTAAACGAGCAGCAGAATTAAGTACTGATTGGAGTGCACCCTTCCGGAGTTTTGGTAGGCCCATAAGTAATGGCCGCCGAGGACATTTTGGTATTGACATTACCATACTTGTACATGTGAAACTTTTAATTAACCGGCGATTGGTTAACTAATTGATGTTTATCAACACTGTTTCAAAAAACATAGATCATTCGTGTCGCCCTCCTCTTTTCTTCAGACTTGGGACTGGCAGAGCGTGAATAAGGGTAGTGGCGGAGTTCTAAGCGGTCATAAGACGCAGTTGTTGAATTGTTGACGTGGGAAGAATGCGTGTTAGCGGATGTCTTAGATGAGCAAATGATATCATTTTGCTCTATGGCGGAATATTTGAGCCTTTCTTATTGATTTGAACGTTAACTGTTGGGTTTCCTCATCCGATTGGAATTAAACCGGGCTGATGACAATTTACTTACTATGGTTTCGTTTGAAGTGACATTCAATTCATTCATTCATTGAATACGAACACTTATATAGCGCTCCTCCAAGATACCTACTCGGAGACGCTCCCTACTCAACTGCAGCGATGAAGAACAGTTTTTAGATGCTTGTAACAGGCGTATGCAGAGTCCCTAGGTAAAAGAACACGCAGATCTGAAGGAAGGTTAATCCACGTGATCGTACCAACCACTGAAAAGACACGCATTGTGTCTTTGAAATGCGTGCAAAAGGAACAACAAGTTCACCCAGAACTGCAGTACGAAGATTTCCCCGGCCAGTCAAACCTTAGCATTTGATGAAAAAGTACTCGTCTTAGACACCTTCAAAACGTTTCCTTGAGTCGCTATAAATTCAGCAAACGCGTTTTATCGCTAGATTACACAAATCTTTATGGCATTCTATACCTTACGTCAATTTATGTCTTGTTCCCGGTGATAACGGCGCTATAGAAATCATTCAGATTGGATTAGATTAGATCAGATAACTGTCTCCTTGAATCTAGCGGTGTAACGCAGTGGCTCAATTAATAGCAGCTGAAGGCAACATTTTAAAGGTTGCTAAGAGGTGAAACATTTAACAGCATCTTGTGGCGACCAAAGGGCCATTAACACCGACCGTATGATATAAGTTGAATAGCGTTCTGACGATTAAACGCGTTTTCAGAATATATAGTTGGTTGGTTGGTTGCTGTTTAACTACTCGGTGTTGTAACAAAGAAAATTAGTGTCGCCCCTTCTTTGGGCTTGAAACAGTAGCAGAGTTACAAAATTATAGTCTGAAGGTAACGTTATAATGGCGTTTATCATTGATGGTAAGCAACTGCTTGTGGCCGCAAAAGGCCATTAACTTCATACTTACTAATGGCATGAGGAATGTATGGGGATTCACTGGCAATTAAGCGTATTCGCTCTATTTATAATGTTTGAAGAATGCATGTTCAAGGTGTCCAAGACGAGCACTATATTATTATCTGCGAAGTTCAATTACGTCGACCTTTAACTTGTATTCTAATTAGATATAATATTAATTGCATGTGTAGCTGCCGTTTTCATTCTCTAAATGCATACAGTTACTCTATCCATTTCTAAAATGAAAGTCAGAAATCAAAGACTATACAATCAGAAGGGAGGTTGCTTCGTAAAGAGCCAATTCAAAATTCAAGGCTTCTCTGTGAACTTTATAATATTTCATGATGTAAATAACTTCTATTGTGCTGGTGTCTAAGCCACAAGGTATCAACCGATGGCGCACCAAATACAAATAGCAATCAGGTCAAAATCCGGGAGATCAGTTCGTTAAGCTTGATGGGGAAAAAGCGACTTGACATTGAGCTGTATTATGCCACACGAACTGTGAGACCTTATCAAAACAATTTCTGCCGACATCAGCGACCTTTGTTACCACAAGATGTCGCTTAAACTGAGGATAGGCTACTATCCTAATCTGAAAAAGTCTTTGTTAACAATGAAATGACATTAACCACTTAACAGAACGAACAGATAATGGTGAGAGTTCCAAAATCTACACCAAGCAACTGAAAGTCTCGTTCATCAAGAGCAGTTGAACTGTTAGATATGACCAGAGAAAGATAATGGGATGACCTCGTTGAATAACGATGAGTCTGAAGAATAAGGACTGATCTGAAGTTTTGCGGTTAGCCAGAGTTCAACGTTTTATAAGAGTTACGCATAGGAGTTATAACTTATTAGACAAATAATTATTAGATCTGTGAAGATATCTACGAATATAGCACTAGAACGCGAATGATGAATTTATACAATCGAAGGAAAGCGTACTAAAGGTGTCTAAGAAGAGAATAGCATGTTACAGCTCTTTTCGCCACCTGGCGACCAGAGTTCAATGTGTTATAAACTATGTGCCCCAGTTTGAAGACGTTGAATAATGGTAGACCTTCTGGGGAATGAGGATGGGTCGGAAGTATTGTGCTTGGCCAGAGATCGATGTTTTATAGACTATGAGCCCGATTTTACACAAATCCTTTTTGAACAGGAAGCCCATGCAAACAATATCGCATAGGGGTCAAAAGGTAACTTATTGCCTGTTATCTTCTCACTGGGGGCAGTGTAGGTCTACTCGCTACAGCTGCGTTTGCCAGAGGGAAGTGGAGCGCACATTAGAAAGAAATTTCTGCCATGGCGGGGATTTGAACTTCTGACCTTTCGGTTGTGGCCGCCAAGTGTCGTTAAGTTAAGTAAGTAAGTATATCCTTTATTGAAAACCAACTGCTAACCGCATTTTGGTGTACAAAGATCATCAAATATAAAAAAAATTAAGTATAAAGCATCCGTGTGACAAATGTTTTACGAGATAGAGAGTTTGCCTTGGGTATTATTCTATTGTGGGTTCTGGGACGTAGCGAGTATGAAACAGTTTTCACGGGAGGCAGTAGTTGATGTAATACATGTGCAGGGTTGCTGATGATGGTAGAAAAAGGTTAGAGTCTGCTTTTCTGCAAAGTTGCTCGAAACTTTGGTAGGATTCCGGTAGATAACGAGACCGGACCAGTCGCCGTATAGTTGCCTGAAGACGAGAGCGTCCCTCTACCCCCACAAAGCCCCACCACGCCGGGGCCGCATAGAGCATCCGCGACACTGTGGTAGCATTTGTTACATCACACAGAGATTGGCCCTTCCCAAAGATTGGGAAAGCATGGATCTAACCATAGCGATTAATAAGCTTAATATTATCTGAACTGACACTTCGCGATCGCCAACGGCGGTTGACAACGAAACTTGTTTGCAAGTAGTTGGTTAATCTCGTGTTGCCGATTAAACGCAGTTGCTGAATTTATAACTTCGTATGAATGCGTGCTAAAGGTGTCCAGGATGAGCACTGTATTATATATTATTTAGCGACAACTTGGTTTTCGCGGACGAATTATTTCTGACAACGAACAATGAATCACTATCGATGGTATTACTATGCGATGGATCCAGAGTTTAACGGCAGCTTATGACAACATAGGCTGTTGCCGACGACAAAGATTATTTTTGGTAAATGCACCGGTAATAAAACAGAAAAATGACGATTTTATAATGCTATCGAAATCGTTTAGATGTGCATAAGAAGAGAAGTAAATTAAATTGTCCAACGTTAAACGCCATCTAGCGACCTCCTGAGCTGTTGGCGTATATCCTAACTTACCCAACAAGATTATCGGGCACGATCAGTGGCGTAACAGCCATATAACGAGGGTGGACAAAGTCCAGGGACCCCCGAGGCCTAAAGGGCCCCCAAGCTTTTTAACTAAAAAATGTCATGTAGGCCTACTCTTTGTCCGTTTTTCTGAGACAATAATTAGGGAAAATGTCACATTATATCAATTTGCTCTCAGTTGCATGATGCAGAGAATCGACATCTAGTGAATTTCATACTTTAAATTAATATTGATGACTTGGCATAAATTTTTCAGAAGGAGCCTATGTCTGTGTTAAAACTATTGCAATTTAATCTGGAACTTGCTTAATAGCCCAATTTTCCTAGCTTCCTTTGAGACGTCGGTACAATCAGCCAAACCATTCCACAAGTCTACGTCTCTTGTTTCTTCTTGTACTGACGAATGTCTGTTAGTGCACACTAGCTATGTAGGCCCTATGTATACCTAGTAGCAGCAGGCCAAATGGGCCAACACATTTCGGTTGTATTCTTGTTTGCCTTGCTGCATTAATAACGTTTAATAGGCCTACCCTCTTTCTTAATCAACTAATTGCAGTTTTAAATAGCCATATAATTATTTTTACTCTTTACCCTGCTGGGTTGGACATCTAATTCCATCTACCAATGGAATTAGATGTGATCTACATGTATATGGGTCCTATATGAAAATATATGGGTCCTATGAGGGCTCCTTGTGGGCATGCTGGCAGGGTATATAGTCTCTTCCATGTCACCGGGCGCCGCTCTACCCTATCGACGTAACTTGGCTCAGGGACTCTGAACATCCATGCCATCTTCAGCTTTCGACGGAAATCCGTTGGTTGGTTCCTCGTGTGTGCGTGGGCCCGCAACGCCACTGGTGACTCAGCCTACTGTGCATTGTTTTGCTAACTGATGTAATATATTCGTTCGTAATGACATTTACACCATATAGGCTATTGCGCAGAGAGCGCCTCTGAGTAGATACCTTGAAGGAGCTCTATGCCTCTATAGATATGTTCAATTACATACATACGTACGTACATAAAGGGTAAGGGCCCCAAGCTTAGAGTGTCCAAGAGCCCCCGGCAAGGTTGTTACGCCACTGGGCACGATATGTATAAAATATCCAGCATTTTACGACAGGGTTTATATTTTAATAATTAAGGTAATATATTTTGCACGGAAGAAGCAGTTACGTTTTATTAACTGACATATTCATATTATCGGTCGAGATCGTTTTAATGGTGTATAAGGAGAGTATTACATTAGGCCTATCCAACGTTTAACGCCATCTAGCGACCTCCAGAGCCATTGACATCGACCCTAGCACACCTCAAACGACGCTCAGACACGATATAGAAAAATGTCCAGCATTTGACGACAGGGTTTAGAGATCCTGAGTGGCCGAGTGGGTTGGTAACCCGCTCTCCACGTCGGCGGCCCGGGTTCGCTTCCCGGTCGGGTCGGTTTATCAGAGATTAATTTCTCGGATCTTTACTGCGGGTGGCTCGGTCGCAATTTAAACGTGGAGTACGAGGTTGCTTTCTGCCTCCGACACTAATCATCTTCGATATGAAAAAGTGTCGTTAAGCAGTAATACAACAACGACGGGGTTTTATTATTTTATATCTTAATGTAATTTATTTAGCGCCACTCCATATAATCAGAAGCGCTCTCTACACAAAACAGAGCAATTTTAAAAACCTTAACGAACAGAAATATTATGAATGGCGAAACGGTGGATTTGAACTCCCGATCTCTCAGGTGATAGTCGAGCACGTTAATCAATGGACCCAGTTACTTGTTAAAACGTAGAATCGATGTTGATACCCTAAATTCCGATGGCACCTAAATGTCTTGCTTTTTAGGATAGTAGGCCTATCCACTGTTTAGTTAATCGTTGTGGATTCAAGGACCGTTGACGTCATCGATACTTTACATTCAGCATAACGAACTTGGTTTGGGATCTATCGCTGCAGTAGTGTCAGTTTAACCCTTTGGAGGTGAGGTGAAGCATTGTAACGTTTGAGGTGAGGTGGGGTCTGACATACCCCAATACATATAATTACTTGCAAGTCGCAATATCAACTATAATATAAATTGTGAGCTAAACTACAGTTATGTAACCAATTGTCGGCTAAACTGGTGATTTTCAGGAACAAATAACAGTTTTCAATCATAATTGATATGGCCAGCGTGGTGGCGCTCAAAATCAAGCGACCCTTTGCAATGGCATCTTCGTGGCCCTCAAAACATGTAACATTTTGGGAACACGTGACAATGTCATGACATAATACCCGTAATAATGGATCAATTTTGCATCGATGCAACACTATATGCAGTAATATCTTATAATCGCACATTTTTTCGGCACTGTGCCGTTACTTTTTAAATTCCTTAACCCTATGACGCACACCTTCCTGGCCAACACATTTAGCACACCTGGGGTAAAATTGACCCCACCGACAACACGGGTGGATTTTATGCCATTTTAATAGAAATTCGAAATGAATGCTCCAAGTTTAGGTCGGACAGAGTGCGTGCACTTACGGAAAATGTTTGAATCATGATACAATGTTAGATTCAATGTACGAAACAAAAAATTGTTTGTTGTAACCTAAGTATTCGACACCACAGTGATCGTTCTAATGCTTGAAATGAAGTTCTTGTGATGTCTGTGATAAGTATGTATGTATGTATGTATGTATGTATGTATATATGTAGGCTACGTATGCATGTATGTATGTATGAATGTATGTATGCATGCATGTATGTATGTATATATATGTATGTACATATGTATGTATGTATGTATGTACGTATATGCGTATGCATGCAGGGATGAATCTATGTATGGTGGGATGGATGTATGCATGTATATTTGTATTTATGTATGTATATATGTATGTATGTATGAATGCATGTATGAATGTATGTATGTATGTATATATGTATGTACATATGTATGTATGTATGTACGTATGTATGCAATGCTATGCATGTATATACGTATGTGCGCATGCATGCAGGGCTGAATCTATGTATGGTGGAATGGATGTATGCATGTATATTTGTATGTATGTACGTATGTATGTATATATGTATGTATGTATGTATGCATGCATGCATGTATGTATGTACGTATGCAAGCATGTATATATTTGTATGTATGTGTGTATATATACATATACGCATAAACAGGTATGTATGGATGTATATTGGTATGTATTTATATATGTGTGTGTATGTATGTGTGTATGCATGTATGTGTGTATATAATATGTATGTATGTGCTATGTATGTATGTATGTATTCATGTATATATTTTATATGTGTGTATATGCATGTATTCATGTGCATGTAGCCTATATATATGTAGGGATACATATTTGTATGTATATATATATGTGTGTATTGATGGATGTATATATTTATGTATGTATGCTTGTATGTATGTATTTATATATGTATGTATGTTTACATGTGTGTATGTATGTATGTATGTATTCATGTATATATTTTCTATGTGTGTATAACTGTATATGCATGTATTCATGTACATGTAGCCTATATATGTAGGGATTTATTTGTATGTATATATATGTGTGTATTGATGGATGTATATATGTATGTATGTATGCTTGTATGTATATATGTATGTATTGTATGTATGTATTTATATATGTAATTATGTATGCATGCATGTGTGTATGTATGTATGTATGTGTGTATTTGTGTATGTAACGTAGCCTGGTTTATGTTATAGTCAATGTTACAGCCTGGGGTCAGATTGACCCCAGGGGCGGGATTCATGGGGCAGGAGTAAGCTACTCCGGGTGTAACGCCTACTCTGGGAATAACTATTCTATGAATAAAACTTATTCGTAGTCGGTATTCATAAACAGGCGTAGAAGGCCGATTAGTTACTCTGGGTGTAAAGTGCGCTTACGCTGGGTTTTCCCAATATTTTAGTGGTTATCGTTGATCGCGCATGCGCAAGAGCTACGGTGAAGTTGGGACAGATCAATGCCTAACGGAAAGATGCGGCACTTCGAATGCAACATCGTCAGAAATCTCGTCAAATTTTAACATTTTGTGACGGCGAAATGAAAGGCAATTTAAAGGTCGCCGTTGGCGAACGAAACGAGTTAATTACAGATTCTCTTAAACACCTATTGGTGTCTAAAACGTCGTCGAATGCAACGAAAAACGACGGCCGCCATTTTGTTAATCGCCTTTAAGCTGAGAATAGAGGACTTACTCCTACCTCAGAGTCGGAATAGCCTTATTCGCAGAGTAGAGCGTTGCGCCTGTCTCATGAATAGCGAATTAACCGCTACTCCCGCATAGGCCAGATTTAAGCCATGAATAGGAGTTAGTCATATCTCATGAATCCCGCCCCAGGTGTGCTAAATATGCCCGAGTGTCATTCTTATTTTTGTATCATTGTACCTAGAATTCCAAACTCTTCGAATTTTTCCGTGTATGTAGAGGGATGAATTGCTGAGGAATTTGAATTATTTCAGATTTTTACTATTTGTATCAACGCAGCTATTCAAGTAAATTCCATCGATGGGGTCAAATTGACCCCAGGTGTGCGTCATAGGGTTAAAATCAATATGTATACGAAAAATTAAAATTTCACTTTAATATGCAAGAAATAAAAAAAATGGCGTCCAAAAGTACCTGAAAGTGTCCTAAAGTGTCCGTATTTCACATTCACTAAGGTAGACAAAAATAATCCAAGCTGGTTCTACGTTTTCCGTAGAAAAAGCAGCGTAGAATAGCCTTGGGGTGTGTCATACCCCACCTCACCTCCAAAGGGTTAACGACTCTTTGTGATAACAAATATTATTAACGTCGCCTTCCTTGTTTAGTTAATCGTTGTGAATTCCAGGACCGTGGACGTCATCTATACTTACATCGAACATAACGAACTGGGTTTGGGATCTATCGTTCTAGTAGTATCAGTTTAACGACTACATGTATGTGTGATAACAAACATTATTAACGTCGCCCTCCTCCTTTCTCAAGGCTTGGGACTGGCATTTGTCAGAGTACGAACAGTGGCGGATTTGATCCATCGTTGCATAATTATATATCCAGAGTTAAACACAGCGTATGAAAACAAAGATCGTTGCCGTCGACAGAAATTATTTTGGCATATTTCAAATCTAATTCTATCGTTGTTTATTTAGAACAAGGTTTAACGTCGTCATATGACATCAAAGGCCGTTGACGACAATTCAAAACATATACAGTGCAGTGAAATGAAATCATAGCGTCCAAAAGACACCATTTAAGACTGTCCAAACATAAACTTAAAATGTCATTAGTGTTCATTGTTTAACGACATAACAAAATTACAATTCATAAATATACAATTTGATACATGCAATTTGGTATTTGATGCAAATTCAACAATATTTAGCAGCAATTGTCGTATACAAGAAATGTTTCTTAAAATTAATTCTTGGTCACCATTCCTAATGCACATTTACTTTTTAATCTATTTATTTCAATAACATTTATTTCACAAATTTAGAAGACATGAAAGTGAAACATGAAGTCCACTTTTGAATTTTTAAGAAGTCAACAATCAGCAAAATCAAGAATTATTAAAGAAATATATTCAAACAGTGAATATGACAATTCTTTTTCAATTCTATCGTTGTAACGCAACTGACGCATTTATACGGTCAATCGAAAGCGTTTAAAAGGTGTCTAAAGAGAGCATTACATTATCAGGGGTTTAACGTCACCTAGCTACCTACTGAGCCGTGAAGTCGATCTATCTTTCGTGCTCAGTGCCTTTGTGATAATGCAAAGAGGCGCTGCATAAATGGCAGATGAATTTCTTAACTGATGATTTCTTATACGAAGAAAATGGAGATTATATACATACACACATACATACATACATAAATTTATACGCACATATCCTTACCTTAGACCTTAGTCCTTCCTCGCGCTGGCAGCGCATCGAGCGACACAGCCTCTCCACGTTATCCTGTCTTCCGCGGCCAGCATAGCATCGTCCCACGTCATTCCGCCGCCTTCTAGATCCTGAGTGATCGTGCTTCTCAAAGTCTTTCTGGGTCTTCCTCGCTTCTCCATCCCGACGGAGTCCAATCCAGTGCCTGCCTTAGCGTTATACGCACATATACATGCATGAAAAACATACATTCATGCATGGGGAAATAAAATGATGCATACATAGAGACATACATGCATAGAGACACACACATACATACACACATGCTTAATTAAAAACATAAACTTACGCATACATGCAAAGAGATACATACATGCATTATAGCCAGTCGTATCTGTGGGTGGGAAGATGAGACGGCGAGGGAGCTGGCCAGTCGCCTCTCTTATGCCAAGGCCAAGGCCAAGAAAACGAGGTTGCTAACACATCTTCATATCCATGGCTGCCTCTCTGGGCTCACTAAAGAGACTGCTTTTCTTCTTCCATTGCCACACTTTCTTCAATTGTTTTGTTTTACAGCTGAGCATGTTTGTAGTTTTTAACTTTATAAATTCACGTGACCAGGGTTAAAGGTTAATGTGCTCTATTGGTCCTCGTTGTTCGATGTTGAAATTGCCCAGACGTGCTTTGATCGTGCGACGAGGTAAAGGACTGGCCACCCACCCTAGTGACCGACTCATGAACGGCTCCCCGAAATAGTTACTATTGAGGGACGTTTAACAAGTCCTTCACTCACAATTGCTCAGCGCCATCGATTGATGCCTGGTCATCATAGCGTGGCGCTTAAGAAATTCACAAATATATTATGATTATCCTTCGCGCGCCAATTAATAAATGTCACTAAACAATTAATGATACAGTGCTCGTCTTAAACACCTTTGACAAGCATTCTTCCGGTGCAATAAATTCTGCAACTTCGTTTTAACGTTAGGATAACATTCCCTTGATTTCCGTCGGGACGATCCACGCAAATGGTCCTTGGCGACCACAAAATGAAGATAAACAGAGGAAAAACTGCCTACGATCTGTTGGTACCCGTCCGAAGGCCAGGCTAAAGAAGGTGGGCAACGCTGATCACATACGTTGTGACACAGCGTCGTTAAACTACGCATACATGAATTAAACTCTCGGCCATTGCCATTCTCCTTGGGTGATGCCAGTCTGTAACCTATATTGAGGAGGGCGACGCTGATTTATGACTCAGCGTCTTGAACTGAAACTAAGCAACTGATGGAAATAATTATACTGAATAAGAATATGACTGTATCAGGCCCATCCTTGTGGCTTGTGATGCACAGTCGAGTCTGAGCCATAGGGACCGTGTACGCCGCGTGTAACAGTAACCAAGTGTTTTCCTCTCGGCGGAGGGCGACCAACGCTGTCCATTGGAATAACTCGACCATTAGTCACCTGTGGACTCTTCAATATGTGGTTCCACGTGTCTGTGTGGGCCCGCCATTGGTGACTTTTTCTAGTGTACTGTGTACTTTCTCTTCCTCTGTTTCGTAAACGCCTGAAGACTATCTTATTTGCTAGAACTCTGGGTCGGAGGCG
Organism: Aporrectodea caliginosa; assembly: GCA_020284085.1. NCBI lineage: Eukaryota > Metazoa > Annelida > Clitellata > Crassiclitellata > Lumbricidae > Aporrectodea > Aporrectodea caliginosa. The sequence continues at coordinate 58,334 of JACEVL010000752.1, forward strand.
CCTCTGAATCTCTGAGTGGCGCTATGCAAATGCTCAATTACAATTACGCTGATTTATGACTCAGCGTCTTGAACTGAAACTAAGCAACTGATGGAAATAATTATACTGAATAAGAATATGACTGTATCAGGCCCATCCTTGTGGCTTGTGATGCACAGTCGAGTCTGAGCCATAGGGACCGTGTACGCCGCGTGTAACAGTAACCAAGTGTTTTCCTCTCGGCGGAGGGCGACCAACGCTGTCCATTGGAATAACTCGACCATTAGTCACCTGTGGACTCTTCAATATGTGGTTCCACGTGTCTGTGTGGGCCCGCCATTGGTGACTTTTTCTAGTGTACTGTGTACTTTCTCTTCCTCTGTTTCGTAAACGCCTGAAGACTATCTTATTTGCTAGAACTCTGGGTCGGAGGCGCCTCTGAATCTCTGAGTGGCGCTATGCAAATGCTCAATTACAATTACAATTACATTTGCAATCGTTTGCTACCTGATGTAAAAGTCAAGTTGCAACTGACATGTAGCATCACATACACGTAGATCAGCGCAGTGAAATGTTTTTGTAAGATACCTTACAATGCGCTACATAAGGGTCCTCATACAAAGACATACATACATACATCAATCAGCCGTTTATTGAATCAACAACAGCACAATTAATTAACAATCAGTCATTTTAAAAATGTTAATCTGCTGATGCCGTCAACAGGACAGCCATAAAGGATAAAATAATCCGCTATTGCAGGGCTACCCCTTTTCCATATTACATTTACTGATGGCAAGACAATATTTATGATCATATAGTTATAGAAAATTCAACTTACATACATATATACATACATCCAGGTAGGGCCAGTTAAGGCAAGGTAGAGCAAGGTTAATAATATTAATATAAAGTAAATGTAGGTAATCGTTAGCTTAGGTGAAGCAAGATGTAAGGCAATGTAAGGTAAGATAAGGCGAAGCAAGGCGTAGGGTAAGGTTTGATAGGGTTTGGTAAGTTAGGAACACTTCTAGTTCATCAGTTGTTGTATATCTAACATTATCTCAACACAATTCAAATACAGTTTATTTCAAAGTCCTATGTCATCTGTGTTGTCAGACAGAGATAGCACTTCAATAGAAGCAGTCATCATTAAGCAACCTTATCCATCAATGGATGAAAACATTCACCAACCTGTGTCTTCACGTACATCACTTGTTTTGAGTCAAAACAAGTGATGTACGTGCAGGGGTCGCTTGAGATTAGCGCAGCCACCGGCTTTCAACGCTAGAGGTCACAAGATTTGTTCGTTCCTCAGTATATTAAATCCGTTTCAATGAGAACACAGTTAGCAGAAGAGAGGCAGTGTAATGAAAGTAGGTGGAGACGCTGCTATTAACTTTTAGCTTTTTATTATGATGATAAATGTGTCATCACGATCAAAAATATTACATCGGAGTTGAGAGAGGACGGTGTCAAAAGTTTTGACACCATTTATCATTATAATAGGCTAGCGCAAACGGTTAAAAGTTAAAAGTGGCTGCGCTAGTCTCAAGCGACCCCTAAGGGTCTCGTTCTCACTCGAGCGACCTCTAACGCTGACCACTCAGCGTAGAGCGACCCACGCGGTATTCGAGCCTGCTCCCCTTCTCTCCACTCCCCTACAGACGTGTCTGCTTGTTCGCTGCATTCGCAATAATTAGAAACGAAGTCATTTGTGTTACGTCACAATATAATTGTCTAGCCGCTGCGCGGCAGTTTCGCGTAACACGGTGCGCAAAACACACACACACACACACACACACACATTACATACAAACATTTCTATTAATATTATCATTCGTTGCGGTAGTTTCAATTTAACGAGGTTGCGTCTTTAAAGAGGTGAATGGCGTCGCTCTCCTTAACAATCCAGTCTTCGGACTGGCACCACCCGATGTTGGAGCACGTTTCAGTTGTTTATCACCATTTTGTGGCCGCCAAGGGCCGTTCTCCACGACCTTACCGTTTGAGCGTTGGCTACTCGGCTCTAGCGATTAAACGCATTGGCTGAATTTATAGCATCGTAGAATGCGTGTTAAAGGTGTCTAAGACGAGAACTCTATTATCTACAGCTTTGCGACATCTTCGGATTGGCGCGCACGATGGATAATACAATACAATAATACAACTGTAATTTGATAATGCCCTCCTTACAAAGTTCAGGAGTGCACATTGAAGCCGGGCAACCATTAAGATCCATAACTAGACTGGAAGAGGTAAGTTTTTAGTTAGGAGCGAAAGACAGTCTCGCTAAGAGAGTTGGGAACATGAGGAGGTAGAGAGTTCCAGATGGAAGGACCGGCAACTGTGAATGAGCGCCGACCGAAGATGGATGATCATAATATATCTGAACATTTATCGTGAGTGAAGGACTTGCTACAGGTCCCTACACAGTTACCGTCTAAGGGGTGTAGACTCGAACACGGACTCTGCGCGCTACGAGTTGAGCTCTCTGACCAATCGGACGCAGTGTCCCACAACAGTAGCAGGGTTAATAAGAGTAATATGCGAAGTTTTAGTAGTAGAAGATGTGGTTAATTATTAAGCGCCACTATATAATGACCCATCATCTATTACTGAGCCATTGTGAGTGAAGCACATGATCAAGATGCCTAAGCAGTTACTGTAACCGTCTCAGGGAAGGAGGATCGAATGCGTTACATGGCGAGCGCTCTAACCAATCAGTTGCAGTAGTTTCAGTTTAACTACACTGTGTGATAACAAAGATCATTAGCGTCGCCCTTCTCCTGCTTCCAGACAAACGCCATCTAGCGAATTCCTAAGCGTGAGTGAAGCGTTGACGCCGACCCCAAATTACCCCACGAGATTCTCGGACACGATACTGATTAAATGTCACGCATTTGACGACAGGGTTTGGATTTTGCTTAGGTTAATTTAGAGAGCGCCAATCCATTATAGTCAGAAGCGCTCTCTGCTCTAGGTATAGCGATGTTTAAAGCCTTTCAGAACAGAACTAATAGCAAAACAATGGACCTCTCCGTTGACATTCCAACACGTTAACCACTAGACCACAGCGCTCCCCAGTTACAACGTCAAATGGAGGTTAACCCAAGGGCTACCAAGCCTTTTTGTGACATCGGCTACCACCCCCTGGATTTCGTGTTTGGTTTCACATATCATAACTTGTAATAAAGCAATGAATTCAGCATTCATTTCTGCACAGAATGGTATATTTAGTTTTACATTATGTGAATGCACCTCGAAATTACATCACTTTTAACAACGGAACCCATTAATTAGCAATATTGTATATTATTGCGTACATTTTGTACTTTTTGGATAAACAAATATAAGATTATGTGTGTTTTGAAACTAATCTATGTATAAAAGATACACACAATCATCCCTACACATGTTTATATAGCATAAATGTACATCCATACATATATATCCAATTATCCATACATATATATCGGTTTACGTTGAAATGCTGTATTCATCCATTTTCACACAGATTACGCGTATTATTATTTATTTTGATCACTTCCGGTATTCAAAAGACAAAGATGTAGGTACGCAAATGAAGCCCTTCATTCCCTCTAAAGAGTGGTATCTTTGTTTCTCTTCCAGGAAGACAAATGAATACGCTACAGACAAAAAACTAAGGGGGAGTCCTTCCATTCAGCCATTTTTCACGCATATTACGCGTATTATTATTTATTTTGAACACTTCCGGTTGTCTCAGGTCAACTCAGTGACCATAGAAATGTAGCCCCACATTCCCTCTATAGAATGGTATAATTTGTGTCTCTTAATATTAAATGACGGATAAGATATAGTCGAAAATCTGGGGGTGGTATCCACCCCCTGGTGCCTCGGGTATATTGGGTATAACTTTTGAACGGTGAGAGATATCATCTCACATTTTACCGCAAAACGTGTGTAAATGAACCCCCTACAGCTACCTAAAAGGTCAAATATTTATTCCATACGGAAAAGTTTGAGATGAAAAAACCTAGGGGGTGGCAACCACCCCACCCCCCTTGGTAGCCCGAGGGTTAAGTAGGTAACTGTAATTAATCCAACTTCCATTGAAGCAAAGACCTTTCATCAATCCAACTTCCATTTAAGCAAAGAATTTCTTTCATCAATTCAATTTCTATTTAAACAACGAATTTCTTTCATAAATCCAGCTTCTATTTAAGCATAGAAATTCTTGGTATCCGGACGATTGGTCATAGGACGATTGGTCATACGGACGATTGATCATACGGACGATTGGTCATACGGACGATTGGTCATAGGACGATTGGTCAATGGTCATATGCCGCTAATAAACAGACACAATTCGTTGTAGTCGTTAGTCATGGACATTCTTAGTTTTAAGCTTAACCCACTGGGCATACATTGTTTTTAGACAAATACAATCAGTGCCAATCAAGACACTTATTAGGGTAATACTTACAGGGATCAACTCACTTCAAAGAACTTAACGTTTGGTCGAAATAATACACGTTTTACCCGTAATGTAACTCAAGTATGGAAGGCATTAATTAGGGACATTGATCGTTTTCAGACAAATACAATCAGTGCCAATCAAGAAACTTATTAAGATAAAAAAAACTTCTTTGGTTTAGCCTTCGATAGCCTTCGATAGTCCCATCGCCGACAGGCCCTATGACCAATCGTCCTATGACCAATCGTCCGTATGACCAATCATCCGTATGACCAATCGTCCTATGACCAATCGTCCTATGACCAATCGTCCTATGACCAATCATCCTAGAACCAATTTCTTCTATCAATCAAACTTCTATTTAAGCATAGAATGTGTTTAATCAATCCAGCTTCTATCTAAGAAAAAGAATTTCTTTCATCAATCCAACGCCTATGAAAGTATAGAATTATTTTCATCAGTCCAACTTGGGGGATTGTTCGGGAGGAAAGTCCTAGACCGCAGCGCTGGCTGCATAGTTTTCCTGGTGAAAACTATGCAGCCGAAGTTAACAACAGTATCTGCGTCGTCGGTGGCGCTTACGATGCAGGAATCGGAGGCAAGGTACTGTTACTTTCATACATTCATTCATTCATTTTACATTCATAATGTTCATACACACATAAATTCATTATAGCAATAATCCGTTCATTCATTAATACATACAATCATTGGATCATTCATTCATCATTCTTTGATCCATACATTCAATCACACATTCGTACATTCATTAATTCCTGCATTCATTCATAGGTTCATTCACACATTCATTTATGCGTACATTCGAACATTCATTCATACAATCAGACGTTCATATATTCATGCACTAATTCATACATACATTCATACATACATACATTCATTCATTCGTTCGTTCGTTCGTTCGTTCATACATTCATATATACATTCAGTTACATTTTCGTTCAGTCATAAATTTATTCATTCATTCATTCATTCATTTATTCAATATACATAATTCATCCGTCAATTCAGTCACTCAATCATTCAATTCACTCATCCACCTATTCAATCATTCATACTTACACTCATCCATTTATCCATTCATTCAATCATTCGTTAGTCCATTCATTCATCCATTAACTTATCTATTCACTCATCCATCTATTCAGTCATCCATTCATTCATTTATTCGTCTACATCTGTCGAAATATACGCTTCACTTGCGCCCCCTAGCCAACGCAGCTATAGGAGTACACTGCCTCACTGATCAAGGATCTTATAGCCCCTTTGCGTAATTTTTTGCCTTTGCTTCCTGTTCAGAACTTACAGTATTTGTGTGAAATTGAGGTTTATTGTTCATAAAACACTTAACTCTGGTCACTAGATGGCAATGAGCAATGCGTTGCGCTCTTTGGACACCTTTAACACGACTTCAACATAAATTATAAATGGCTCTATCGCGTTATATCGCTGGATACTTATAATTAATATGCCAAAAACTAATCTTTGTCGGCGGAAACGGCCTATGTTGTCATAAGCTGCCGTTAAACTGAGGATCCATCCATCGCTGGATACTCGAAGATTGATTATATGTTGAGGTCGACGTGAATGATAATACGGCTTATAACACCTATGCGTAATTTTTTGCATTGGCTTCCTGTTCGGGCTATCAATACAAGAGGCAGACCAACCAGTAGAGAGCAACAGAAGTCCAATCGGCTGGTGACAAATGCGTGAACAAGGGTAGCAGCAGCATCCTGGGATAGGGAGCGAGAGATGACCCGTAGCTGACGTAGTTGGTAGTATATATATATTCGTTTAATATTGAATCACTAGGTTGACACACCGCAACCCATTACAGAAAGTCGTATTGCCAGATAAAAAGAAGAATGTGAATAATTAATAGTTTTTAAATATCTGTTCCAGCAAATGGCGACTTGGTCAACGGGGCAACATCAAGCTCTTAAAATTAATAAAATCCTTGGAGTAACTGCCACGAGCGAGCTGATTGGTGTGCATAGAGAAACCAGGTTTCTCTATGCACATCAGATAATAACGTCGACCTTCCCACAGATTGGAACAACATGCATCTCACTGTAGCGATTCATTTTTCACCGACATTTTCTGGCCGCCAAGGACCGATGACATCAACTCTACTCTATATTGCGGGGTTCCGAGAAGCGCTGCAGTCTAAACGCAGTGGCTCTATTTATAACATCAGATGAATACGTGTTAAAGGTGTATAAGACGAGCGCTGTATTATATAATGCTTAGCGACAACTTGGGATTGGCGCGTGAATTTTAATCACAATATAATATGGAATTATAATCATAATATAATATGGAATTATAATCATAATTTAATATGGAATTATAATCATAAAATAATATGGAATTATAATCATAGTATGATATGGAATTAAAATCATGATATGATATGAAATTATAATCATAATATTTATAATATGGAATTTTATTCAAAATATAATATGGAATTTTATTCATAATATAATATGGAATTATAATCATAATATAATATAGAATTATAATCATAATAAAATATGTAATCATACTATACCAAGTTGTGCAATTATTCGGAGCCATTAGATGGCGCTGAACAAAAGTTAGTGAGATCCCTCACAATAACCGTCTCAGGGGAGGAGGCTTGAACCCATTCTTTCCGCGTTACATATCGAGTGTTCTAACAAGTCGGCCGCACTGTCCCACAGCAGTAGCAGCGGTAGTAGTAGTAAATAGTAATAGCTGTGGTATTTATTAAGCTCCACTTTATACTTACCAGGAATCGAAAGCCGAGCTAACATGCTTTGGACGGATGTATATACCACATGAAATCCAGTGGCACCCAAACATTTTGCTTATGGGAATAGCAACCATTGTTTATTTAATCATTGTGGATTTCAGGAACTGACTACGCATTTAACCTACTTCTAATCAAACATATCGAAACGAGAAGTATCTATCCATAAAACGCAACTGACGCATTTATTGGGTCAATAAAAGCAGCATTAAAGGTGTCTAAAGAGAGCATTAAATTTTTAATGGTTTTAGCGCCATCTAACGACCTTCTGAGACGTTCAAGTTGACTTTATCTATTGAAAGATTTATGCAGATTAGAGAGGTTCATAATGACGTGGGACGATGCTATGCTGGTCGCGGAAGACAGGATAACGTGGAGAGGCTGTGTCGCCCGATGCGCTGCCAGCGCGAGGAAGGACTAAGGTCTAAGGTCTAAGAGAGGTTCATTGCCATTGCAAGGTTCTAGGGAATCGACGCATAAGTGGCGGATAAATGCCTTGACAGAAGATTTCTTACCAGAAGACAATGGATATACATACATATTGTATTGTATTTTTTGTATTGTATTTACATACTTACATGCACGATCTTGCAAGTGACATTGTACTGAGTATTGATTGTTGGCTAGGGGGCGCAAGTGGAGCGAACATTTCGACTGGAATATCTGCCATGGCGGAAATTTTAATTCCCGACCTCTCAGTTGGCAGTCCAGCAATCAAATCACTTTACCATAAGGTAAAACAGAGATTCGTACCTCTCCAACATACCAAACAAAAATTCCAAGGCACCTAAATACGTTGCTGACTACGTAGAATGCACCAATATCAATTTTAGTGTTGTAGAAATAACATTTCGCATTTTGGATAACTTAGAAATTCAAATAACTTTTATCTCTTGTTCTGTGCTATTATATTTCTCAACTGATGACACTAAATAGTGACGTAACTTAGATGAATCCTTGAAAGGAGGGAGACAACGTAAGGGATATCAGACACGAATAAAATTAAACAAATTATAACAGACAGTAAATAAATAAATAAAGTTACATAAAAAATATATTTAAAAAACGGAAATAAACGAGACGAAAAATAAAAAACGAAAAAACCCACGTTTTTGGAAAATAATAAAAAAACCGAAAAAAGTTTCTTTACAACTATGGCCCTGAGTATAGCTGTGTTGGCTAGGTGGCGCAAGTGGAGCGAACATTTCGACTGAAATTTCTGCCATGGCGGGAATTTTTATTCCCGACCTCTCAGTTGACAGTCTAGCAATCTAAACACTTTACCATAGCTCATCCCGCATATAAGGTAGAACAGAGGTTCGTACCTTTCCAAAATAGGCCTTACCAACAAAAATTCCAAGGTACCTAAATGCGTTGCTGACAGCGTAGAATGCACCAATATCAATTTTAGTGTTGTAGAAATAACAAACTGGCGATATATAGCACTTTCTATTTAACTGACTCTGAGTCGCTCTGGGCGGTGATGATAGCGATTTTAAGCCTCTTAAAGAACAGAACTATCACCAGTAGCAAAACAGCGGATTTTCATCCCCGACCTTTCAGTTGATATAGCAGCATGTTAACCCTCGGGCTACCAGGGGGTGGTTGCCACCCCCTAGGTTTTTTTCATCTCAAACTTTTTCCGTATGGAATAAAAATTTGACCTTTTAGGTAGCTGTAGGGGGTTCATTTACACACGTTTTGAGGTAAAATGTGAGATGATATATCACACCGTTCAAAAGTTATACCCAATATACCCGAGGTACTAGGGGTGGATACCACCCCTAGATTTTCGACTATATCTTATCCGTCATTTATTATTAAAGAGACACAAATTTTACCATTCAATAGAGGAATGTGGGGCTACATTTCTATGGTCACTGAGTTGACCTGAGACAACCGGAAGTGCTCAAAATAAATAATAATACGCGTAATATGCGTGAAAAATGGCTGAATGGAAGGACTCCCCTTAGTTTTTTTCTGTAGCGTATTCATTTGTCTTCCTGGAAGAGAAACAAAGATACCATTCTTTAGAGGGAATGAAGGGCTTCATTTGCATACCTACATCTTTGTCTTTTGAATACCGGAAGTGATCAAAATAAATAATAATACGCGTAATCTGTGTGAAAATGGCTGAATACAGCATTACAACGTAAACCGATATATATGTATGGATATATATGTATGGATGTACATTTATACTATATAAACATGTGTAGGGATGATTTTGTGTATCTTTTATACATAGATTAGTTTTAAAACACACATAATCTTATATTTGTTTATCCAAAAAGTACAAAATGTACGCAATAATATATAATATTGCTAATTAATGGGTTCCGTTGTTAAAAGTGATGTAATTTCGAGGTGCATTCACATAATGTAAAACTAAATATACCATTCTGTGCAGAAATGAATGCTGAATCCAATGCTATATTACAAGTTATGATATGTAACACCAAACACGAAATCCAGGGGGTGGTAACCACCCCCTTGGTAGTCAGTGTTACAAAAAAAGCTTGGTAGCCCTAGGGTTAACCACAAGACTATAGCTCACCCGGTTGCCGGTTACAAGGTAAAACGGGTGCTAAAACCCCATTAAATACAATGTCAACCAACTGTGTTGCTGGTAGGATATTATCAATTGTTTAGCTAAACTTTGTGGGCTCCTGGTCCGTTTGACTTCGATCTCACTTTACGTTGAAGCGCAATCTATCGATAGAAATAAGAAACTGACAAATTTATAGAATCAATTGAAAGACAAGAAGGCAGGGAGTTTCCGAGGCAATCTACTTCTAGAAGTAGCCCAACTCAGTTCCTCCTCTTCCCCTAATCTCTCCCTTCTTAGCTCCAATTCTTAGCAGCCGTCTGACTGTCTGCCTGCCTGAACCTTCGATCTTAACCTAACACCGATTCTGACCTTATATACCTGCTCAATGATCTTGTTTGATTGAGCGCATGTGAATGAGATCTATCCCGCAACATAATTTATTAGGGCACTCTATAAATCTGGTAAGTACAGTTGGCGTCAACGGGCACGGAGCCGTAAGATGTCGCTGAGCACTGAATTATTCGACTGTGTCGTTAGAAAAAGGTGTCTAACATAATAACCGCATAATCCAGTGCTTAGCGACATCTAACAACGCTGTCTGCTGACGATATAAATGCTGCGACTGCGATTTTTCGCTATAACTATTAATTTCGCTCAGTCGCGGAATTATAGGAGCTGAGAGCTGTTCTAAATAATTCCACACCTTTTAAAAGTGTGTTGTTTTTCCTATAAGTCAAAACTGACGATCTGTTGTTTGATTGCTTCGACAGGTATAATATTCGTTTAATTGAGAAAGACAATCTGACAAAAACGCAGAAATGCTAACATGAGTGATAATGGATAATTAAAGTTCATCAGAAGATTTTAGAATAAACTAGTAAATATTTTTTATATAATGATCTGGGAATAAATTGAGAGTTGTCCTTGGGTGGGAGAGTATGGTTGTGTGCTCTAGGTCTTAATTGGTGAGAGGAGAGGGGTCGGAGTGGAGGTAGGAGTTGGTGAAGTACATGCTTGGGGTTGTGTAATATGAAGAAAAGGAATTTCGCATCGGCTATATTGGCAAGTTCAGAGACTGTTGGAAAGGATTGCCATAGGTAACCTAGGCGTTTGGCTCTTTTTAGGAGTTTTTCCAGGCGTTCTTTATCGGAAGCCAGCGTGAGACCCCACCAGGATGGGGAGGCATATAGAAGTTTAGCAACAGTAGTGGCTTTGGTTACATTATGGATGGATAAGGAAGAAAGGCCATGGGTTTTGAGTTTTCTGATAGCATAAAAAGAGGAGGAGCAAGTTGCTGTGAGGTGGTCTATATGGGCTGTGAGTTTGAGATTATCTTGAAGGATGACACCCAGTATTTTCAAAGTTTTAACTCGGGTAATACTAGGCAATGGAGGAGGAGGGTCAAATTGGTGTCGAGGGCGGAAAATGATCATTTCTTTAGTTTTAGAGCTATTTAAGGTAAGGTTATTGGCAGAATCCCAGGTAGAGATTAAATGCAGTTAAGATGGAATAGTATGAGCTTGAGAGGATCCAGTAAGGAGGTACAGTAAGTGTCCTCTGCAAATTTGAACATAAGATTAAGAGGTTTTAAGGGGCAGAGCAGGGTGCAGGTCTGAACCAGTAATGGAGAAATTGGTAGGTATGTGTATTTACTACGCTCGATTGTAATGATCGCATTTATTGGGGATCACTGATTACGATAAGTAAATCTCAACCACTGCTCATAATCCGACAGAGCCAGTCCCAAGCATAGAGAAAGGACGAGGCGACGCTAACCATCTTTGGTAGGACACAGCGTCGTTACGCTGCAACTAGTTAGTAAAAGAATTTACCGAGACTGATCAGTTTGCCTGTCTATTGATTCTGTTTTGACTGAGCGCCAGTGACTAAGCTCGTAAGAGGGACTGAATAACGGTTGTTCTATGGTTTGAAGGATTTGCAGGCACTCCTGGCTATCTGTCTCCTGAGATTTTGACTCGATTCTCACCTCCTATACCTCCTGTCGATTTGCATTTGTCTGAGCTCCTACGAATAATCTCGTTCTCACCACTCTGCTGTGTTGGGCGCTGTATCTGGAGATCATGTTTATACAGGTAATGTAAATTTGACGTCAACGGTCTTGAAAGCCGTATGATGTCGCTAGACACTGAATAATGCAAGTTTCTTGTTAGACACCTCTTAAACGCTAATCACCGCTGCTATATATAAGTAAAAGTATGTATTTATATAGTTCTAAAGTAAAAGTATTTAATTGTTAATTATATCGGAAATATTATTGTCTTTTTGTTTTCAACTTAAGGTGCATAAAGAGTGAGAACTATTGTACGACCGATTGTCAGTATTTTGATTTCCAGTTCAGGATATTGAAATGCTTTTTGTCGATTCGGAATTCGATCCTATTAATAAGCAATATTAATATTTATATGGTTCTAAAGTAATAATTTAGTCATTTAAAAAAATTTGTGTCCGTCATTTCTGTTGATGAGTCGCTAATAATTTTATTATTTTACACGGATTTTCAATTATAAAGATTAAAGGTTATTTTGACGTTGTATTGGTGGGACACAGTGGAAGATTGGTTGAGTGGTTGCGAAGAGTATGGGTTCAATTGAATGTTATCTAGGATTTGTGGGACAATGTAGCAATTGTTTAGTACACTCGCACTGTAACGCCAAGAGTACGTGCTCGAGTCTCGTCCTCTGAGACAGTTACCGTGTAGGGAATTTGAGCAAATCTTTCATTCAAAGTTGTTCAGCGCCATAAGTTGATGCTTCGTCATTAACACTGGCTCCAAATAAATGCACAAATCCAAAGATGTCAATAAATAATGGATAATACGATGATTGTCTTAAACACCTTTAAGACGCATACTCTCCAGTTTATAGGTTCAGCTAATACTTTAAATCACGATATTATTAAACTCATGCTGCTACAATCACAGGGAAAGGTCGACGTAAACGGTCCACAAAATGATGATAAACGGCGGGAAACTGCCTACAATATGGTGGTGCCAATCCGAAGCCTTGATAATGAAGCAAGACTATGCTGATTATTTACTTTGTAAAAGATCAAATGCATTGGATAACATCTGGCGTAGAGAGCGAGAGGTACCGAGTTCGAGTCCCGTAGGGCGAATATGCTTTGTTGGCTGCTATTAGCGCCGTTGTATTGTCTGTTCTGTTAGTAGTTAAGATTTAAATTGCATAACATGTAAATGTACAGCGCAGGCGGAGGTGGATTCGAACCCGCAACCCTCCGGCTGCAAGGCACCAAACATACCCTACACCACCGCGCCCTACAAAAGTAGTCGCGTGCTCTCCGCGTTTCAAAAACCACGAATTACTGCAGTGTCCTTTGGTAAAGGTGTCTTAGGAGAGCGTAGCATTATCGAGGGTTTCAATAAGAGAACTGCTACAAATAATTTAATAATTGCTGTCGACATCAACGGCCTTTGTTGCCATAAGATGTTGTTAAATTCTTAATTTGACAATGAAATTACATTTATAGCTACTCAGCAGAATGATCAGATACAGCGAAGGAGTCAATTATTTGAATATCGCGGCTTTAACGTCATCTGGAATAGCTTTCCAGTATTAGCAAAACAATTCGATGGGTTATTGAAAATGTACTATCCATTGTTTCAGTTAACCTTAGGATTTCCACGGCCGTTGACGTCCACTTCTCCCTACATTCAATCACTCGCAAAATGTGCTAATTAAAGAAAGGACGGAACTGACGAATTTGTAAGATTTAGAGAAGCCGTATTAAAGGTGTCTAAGGTGAGCATTTCATTGCCGAGGATTTAACGCCATCAAGCGACCAGAGTTCAAAGTTTTATTAGCTATGTACTCAATTTTACACACATTCTTTGCAAATCCAACGCAAAGCATTACATAAAAGGGTTATATGACGAATTAGTTCGCTTGACCTTACCAACGACCGTCTGCAAAGCTTACTAGGGATGCGTTTGCTAGAGAGGGCACAAGTGAAGCTGGCATTTCGAAAGCAGTGTCTGCCATGGGTCGGATTTCAACCAAGGCCGCAATGAGGCTAGTGCGGGGCTGCGGGCCTGGGTGCTGTGAAATCCTCTGACAACCATCGGTCCATCACGCGCATAGTTATAACAAGAGGACCCCTCAAAGCTGCGGGCCCGGGTGCTGGAGCACCCTTATCACCCCCCCACCACTTAATGCGGGCCTGATTTAAACCCCTGACCTCTGGATCGATAGTCCAGTACGATAACCACTACACTGCACTACTACGATAACCGCTTGAAGCCATACATAGTCCACTATGGTATATGGTCATAGTCTATTATCATTCACTTGTGCATTCGGAAGATAGCGCTATATAATAAGTAACCACATCTAATAAGACTGCATCTTCTTACATTACAGAGGAATAATGGTGGATGGTCGGTTGGAGATTCCTCTGGAGAGCAGTAAACGAGGTTCGCTACCTAGAACACGACCAAGCGATCGTTAGTCTGTAGGCGTTACGTCGTGGGAACATTGACATCGCCGTCATATAACCCTGGGTGATGCAGTCGACCCTCCTAGGTGGAATGTCACGGGACATGTCCACTGATGGTTTCATCGACTGGGCGTTCATGACGACGCACAGTTGAGGAGGGTGAGTGGACGGAGTGTGGAGGCTCGATATACGAATGTGGATAGCGTATGTGAGTCGAACCATGAGGTTCTAAGCGAAACTAAACTAGTCATCATATTTGATGCAATCATCTGATCTATTTGATAAATTATAGTCGTATCAGCGTTTGTAAAATTTATAGAGTCTGAAGGAAGCGATTTAAAGGCGTCTGTCATTACTGTTAAACAACTATTTACGAAAACTATATTTTAAGCCACTGGCAATTATTTATTTAGAACAAGGTTTAACGTCGTCATATGACATCAAAGGCCGTTGACGACAATTTAAAACATATACAGTGCAGTGAAATGAATTCATAGCGTCCAAAAGACACCATTTAAGAACTGTTCAAACATAACCTTAACATGACATAGTGTTCATTGTTTAACGACATACAAACAATTACAATTCATAAATATATAGTTTGATACATGCAATTTGGTATCTGATGCAAATTCAACAATATTCAGCATCAATTGTTGTATACAAGAAATGTTTCTAAAAATTAATTCTTGATCACCAATCCTAATTTACATTTACTTCTTACTCTATTTATTTCAATAACATTTATTTTACAAATTTAGAAGACATTAAAGTTAAACACGAAGTCCACTTTTGAATTTTTAAGAAGTCAACAATCAGTAAAATCAAGCATTATTAAAGAAATATATTCAAACAGTGAATATGACAATTCTTTATCATTTATCATATCATATTAACTACGATTATGACATCTGATTCCATCAAACAAACACTTAGCATCAGTTTTGACACATAAGTGTAAAAGTAAAATCGTTTACATTTCGCTTTATTTATAGCGTTTCATGAATACGAGTTTAAGGTGTCCAAGGCCAATTACCCTTAACTTATATTTTCTTAATTTAACGACGCTGTGTCACAGTGTTAACGATCAGCGTCACCTTTGTAACAAAGATGATTAGCGTCGTCCTCCTCCTTTCTCCACACTTGGGACTGGCATTACCAAGGTAGGATAGTGACTGAGCTAATATAAATGCACTTGTTAATAGTAATTTTTATAGGCCTAGAATCTCTTTGGTTGCAGCGCGTTCAATGTATTCGCTAGATGACAGGATATACTCTCAAAAACTTCGGCTCAGTTCTCACTGTAGCGAAACATTTCAATCGTCGCCATTTTCTGCTGATGTTAGTTTAAACCGAATTATGGAGAAATTCTACTTTAATGCTAAACCTGGTTAGATTCTATAACTCTGTGCATATAATTTAGTGGACAAACACATTTAATTAACGGCAGCAAAGTCAACGAGAGAGTTGCTAATAATTATAATGGTGGTTTTGATCTTAATCTTTAATTCCGCGTAGACGGGGTCAACCAGACTCTACCAGAAAACGCTGAAAATAGACAAAAACCCAATTTCCCGAAAACAGTTTTCTAGAAAGCGGCCGAGCTATTTAAAGTTAAATTGTAACAATGACAAAGACCTAGCGTGGTCTTGATGTATATCGATGCATACCTGCCTGTATACGGATGAACATCAGACCACTAGATGTCGTTAGACTTCCTTGTCGTGCATCGTTCTTTTTAACTTGTTCTTAACTAATAACTCGTATACGTCTACAAGCGTAAATAAGGTAATAGGTTATGTTAGCGTATTGATTATTTTCCCCGTTGTACATGTAGCATTATTATTTTGTCAACAATCCAACTTCTACTTTGACGAGAATCCTTCCAATCGATCCTGCTTCCATTGGGCCAAAAATTCGTTTCAATTCAGCAGCTTCTTTTTAAGCAGGAATTTTTTTATCACTACAACTTTTATTTAATTAAGAATTATTTTCTATCAATTCAGCTTGTTACCAAAGCAAGATTCTTTTCATTTAAAAATG